>OY728167.1:136703573-137303573 GCA_963277665.1 Viscum album | reverse complement strand
ATAATATTTTAATGTTTTAGAAAATTACCAGATTGCACCTCCCCTCACTTATAAAAGGGAACCTACTCTCATTTTATCCTCACACATTTTTAGAATTATTTCATATACAATAACTACCCCAATACCACCACAAAATCCCTTACCACTTACTATAATTCTAGGTCTTTCCAAAAGACCAAAATTATAAGGATTATAGTGAAATCCAAAGAGGTTTTTTAATAAGGTATAAGTCCAAACCAACCTATTTCAAGTTTATTTATTTTTATTACTCATTCAAATATTATTTAACCATGTCAGAATAATAAAATCAGTATCTTAATTATACTAAAATTTTATTATGATAACGGTACAACCCTTATTCATCTCCTTTTCCATCCTATGGGAAATAAAAATATAGCTCGTGCGTATATGTTGATTTACACCCCCATGAAGCGATGTGTTTCATTTTTCATAAACAGCTTAAAATATTGTAATTATGAAGGATTTAATATATATATTATATATTATATATTTATGAAATAATTATAATTCATTAAATATAATATATTTTCTATTTTCTTACAATTCTATCCATTAAAGAATGAGAATACATGTAGATAACCACCTCCATCAAGCAATGTGATTCGTTTTTCATATATGTATTTCATGGTTTGTTATTAAATATTATTAACTGTATAATAATTGTAATTATTTCATGATTATTCTTCTAAAAATGATGTAATAATGACCTCTTTGACCATAGTAAGCCTACATACGTCATTTTGGAAATTTGAGATGAATATCATCAAAACAAGTGATGTGAACTTAAACAATTAAGTACTTAATTATCACATGGATATTAGTGAAATAAAATTATAAATGAAATTTAATGATATATTAAAAAATAAATTAATATAATTTTATTATTCATAAAGATAAATAATGTACATGATAAGTATGACTTGAGTTAAAGGACACTATACCGTAAGATTCACATTTTATGTGATTTAAAGATTTATTTTCTATAGGTTTTTTATCCATGTACATATTCATAAAATTATTTTATTGAAGTATTTATATTTACTTAAATTAATTATAAATAAAATTTTATGTCACTTTTTAATTTCATTCAAATATTTTCAAAAGAAATATCTTTACTTATTTTATATGGAATGTTCTGAAAAAAAGGAAAAATTAATGTTCTATTTAAATGTTTACAACATCAACATTTTTCCCAACCCTAGAACTATAATTTTATTTTTAGATTACATTAATAGTTATTAGGTTTCCTTCAAAGAAAAATCCTCCTTTAATTTGTTTTTGGCATTTTAAAAAGTGTCTCAAATAGAATGAATATTTTAATTTTCAGAAATGATGTTTTTTCATGGGTGCAAAGGATATTTCTATGATTATAGGGATGAAAATGAAAATTTTCATATGTTAGTTTCATTTTATGGTTCTTGGGAATTATTTTTATGACAAGTGATCTTGATATAGGTCATGATTATGAATGTGACCAATATTGATCATAATAATGGGTGAGCCTGATATAGCTCAATGATGAATTGGGAAAAGGGACAAAGATTACTGGTTATATGTTTCTCCTGGGATATTTTTGAAATTTTTGGAGTAGGTTATTCCATATTAAGAGTTATTATCAATGTGAAATGAAAATTATATCCCAAGTTAACAACATTATTTTTATACGATTTTTATCAGTTTTTATAAACATATTACGGTTTCACATGGTAAAATAATGATATTATGTTCAAAGGAAAGTATATGATGCTTATTAATGGTTAATTGTACAACTTTGTGAGAATTTTTTCATTAGATTTTTATGATTGACAAGAAAAATTTACGATTTTATTTTTCCTTTAGTATTTCTTATAAAACGTTTTATAAAAATATATTGGAATTTGAGTTGATTTCATAGGTAAGAAAATGTTTATTTTTAACTCATATTTTATTATGAAAAAAGAAAAATTTTATAATGAGGGTTTGTGGATTAATAGGTTTATTTTTTTATTTTTTTATATGTAACTTACTAGTTTTTTTTTTCTAATCCAAAATTTTGAAATATTTTTTCATAGGGCTTAAGGATGAGTAAAAAATTGAATAAATTTAGAGTTTAATATATAGAATTTAGATTGAAAAATGTATGTGTGTCTTTATAAAGAACTTGTTTTGTGGGTAAAATATATATTTTGTTAAAATTCACACTTGAAAATATTATTTCCAAATTATCGAAAACTATAAACCAAAAATTTACTTGGTTTGTAAGTGATCTTATATTTTTGTTTGATGTTGTGAGTTTTGGATAGGTAAAATTTGGTCACATTTATTGGTATCAAAGCCAAACCTGTAAAATTATATTTTTAGAACTGGATCATGGAGTGCGAGTTCAACGCTCTTATAGTCAAGGTTTCAAAAAATTATTGCACTATGTTCTAATGAAGCTGAGTATGTTGCTAAAATGGAAGAGGGGAGGTAAATGGTATGGATTAAAAAAAATACTAAATGAGCTAGGAACGGTTCAATCAGAAGTAGTACATTAATGTGAAAACAAAATTTTTGTTCACTTTCCTAAAAATATAATGTTATATACTTGGACAAAGAATATTGGCCTGAATTATTATTTAATTAGAAATTTTCTAGAGGAAAAGGTGATGAAGTTCCATAAGATATAAGGAAGACAAAACTTAGGAGACATAATTACCAAGGTTGCAGTATGAGAAAGAATGAGGAATCATCAAACCTCGGTGAGACTTGGGTGAATGAAGGAATGAATGGAATGGATCCACTATATGATAATTGTTGGGGAGTTTCCAAGGTTACCTGAAACAAACTAAAATTGTATGATCTTTGGGAGGTGAAGTATATATCAATTCATTGGAATTTCATCCATCAGAATTACATTCCTCATAATTTCATATAATAGATGATGGGATGAATTTTAGGCATAGGTATTGAATAAAAAAATTATACAATGACAGTAGGTTCATCTAAAGTTTGTGTCTACTGATTGTTCTACATTGAAGTGCTGGGAGGTCCAGAAGTTCATCAAAGAAAATGGGCCATCAAGTTGGTAACCAAGCTCTGTGGATCATGTCTTATGATCTTGGTTTTTAGGGGAGTTGGATTAACCTGTTTTACTAGTTATTTTTCATATATAAGTGTGTCATACCTTTAGTGAAAATTGTTTTTCAAATAAGAATTTATTTCAAGGATTTGAACTTAGTGAGTATTTATTTATTTTATTATATTTTTTCATAACCTTTAATATTAAAATTATATTAAAATAAAGTATTAGCATGTTACCCACATGCATATAGGTCATTTTCCTAATAATGTTAAAAATTTTATGTTCTTTCTCTGATTTCTATATTTTTCTTGAATGCTCTACAATTGAATGTATTTTTAGTACCTTATTTGTGTGTAATAAGGTGCGTGTGAGGATGATTTTGTTTGGCGAGTAGGGTGAAGTAACTACCTACTTCCAGTACACTCAATCAATGGAAATCTAACCTCTAAATATTTATTTTTCACAACACAGAGCCTCCTATATACGATCTTAATGTAGACTAATGTGTCAGAATCTGGTGGTCTTGTCATAGTTAATGAGATCATGTTTTTTAAGGGATGGTTCATTACCCAAAAACCACATATAGGTTGGTCATTCTGTGTGGGTTTTTTTAACTGGGGCATCATGTATTTGTGAGGAGATCTTGATAATTGGGATATAGAAGATTATTAGGAGTCATATACTCTCCTTTTCTATATATGTTATAATCTCACTAACAAGATTTAATTTCCTTCTTTAGCATATTATGTGGAATTGTGTGTTTTTAAGGGGTAGAATTTTTTTCATGAACTCGTTATGAGAGTTCTTTACCATGGCTGGGGTTTGAGATCATTCCTATGAAAGGGTTTTACCCCGGAATGTTGGACCCTCCATTGGAAAATGTGACCATGTTTGAGTACGAATCAAGACCCATATACCATCCAAAGTTTTTTCTTGGTATATTTTATAGTGAGTTGTTTGATCTTGGTGTTCTTGGTGGAAAATAAAAAGCAATACATCACAATTTATGGTTCTGATTTCCTATAACTCAACTTGTGTCAATGTTACCCAAATAAGTGTTGGTGTAATTGGATCTTCTTAGTGGAGGTTCTTGTTGTTTGAGGTATAGGGTAGGTTTTATATGGAATTGCTAAAATTATTTTTACCAACATGGGATGTTGGAAGTCAAATATGCTAAATGGAATTAGCATGGGAGGCCCATGGTTGGAAAACAATTTAAGAAAACTAAAGTATAACTTGTGTCCAATTTTCATGGGTCATCATACTAGTTGGCCCATGAAAAATCTATTTACATCACATAATATGTTTGGGTGATGTGGATTACAATGGGATCCATAGATAGACCCTAGTTAACTAGATATTTTCCTCTAATGGTGGCATCATTCACTCAACCCCCTCTGGTGATTTGTGTCTACACTTACTGGAGAAATAAGTGTTTTTAATTAATTTATCATGGTAAAGGATAGGTGTAGTGGTGATCACCCCTATGATGGTTGGTTTTCCTTTCTAGTGACGTAGGGTGATTATCGATTGTTTTGATGAGGTTGGTACCTTCTTAAATAATAAGAGATAACCCCTCCATTTTAGTGAGTAGGACCAAACCATTGGTAGTTATGGTCAACAACCTAGTCGATGATTAACCTAGTTTAGTGTGCTATTTGTATTAATGGGAATTCAAATCATATAAGTATATATAGATGCAAAAATTCATTAGATGGGTAACCCAAGAGTAACCCTTTTCAAATGTTTGAGTTAAACCCAATCTTGTATTCTTAGGATTAAGTTTGAATGTTGCTAAATTGGGTTTTTATCACCATAGTGTAATTTGTGAGCATGTGGACTGAACCCTTCTAGGAATTGGGTTTTGGAGGATCTTATTAGGAATATGGGGGGGGGGGGTTTCACCTTGGAATTACATGAGAGTTTCAGTTTTATAGTAAACTCATATAGTATAAAATATGTATTCGGGGGGTAAATTTTGTCTTTGTGATGTTGAAGCAGTGAAAGATGGTGAGATCTAAGTAGTCCATCAAAGGCATGGAGGTGGAATCTTATAGTAGGTTCTTTTATATCAAAATGTTATGGAAACTATATTTCACATCTAGTTTCATAAATTTTGTTTATTTTATGGAATGGGAGTTGTATGTCACCATAAATCAATGATAATTATCCGCTACACTCTTCCCTTATGTGAGAAGGCCACATTAATGGTGTCAAAAAAGTGGCCAAGTGTTCTCAGTGAATGACCTGAATAATTTTTATGATGGCATGGAGTGTTTGAACAACCTTGCAAGATGGATAAAGGTTTTTTACTAGGTTTTCATTATTAATATTAAGATGGATACCGTAAGAAACACCCACCCTAGTGAAACAAGACCCTTATAATGGAATGTCAATTGGATCACTAATTTTTTACCCATAACATTGTGACCCATACTATTTTGTAGAGGAGTATGTTTCCATAGTGTTTTTATAATTCAGTCTCTTCAGAAGATTTTTCATAGGGTTTAAAGTTATAAAAACAGCATCATCTAAACGTTCAGGTTCATCTGCTTCTAATTTTGATGTATTGAACCATCCGATGGATATGAGTGTGGTGTTGAGAAGTTATTGAGGTTCATTTTTTTTGGGATTTATCATTGATAGATTTTGAAAAAGAGTAAACATGATACTACCAAAATGTATTTGAATATGGATATAGACCATTTAGTGAGCAGGATGCAAAAGAATGCTCTTACCACTAGTTATGAAGGTATATAGGGTGATGGTCCATACTCTCATGTTTCATGAACTAGTTACATAAGTTCCCAAAAATTGATGGTTGGTGATAGCAGGGAAAATAACATTGAACAGAGAGAGTTTTCTACTTTGGAACTCCTCTAGTTTTAGTGTTAAATCTGGTGATACACTTAGTGGTGGAGTATAGATTGGATGGTTTACTGTCATTCAATAACCAGTAAAATTGATATTTAAAGGTGGGGATTGAGGAAATAACACCAGTAAAACCTTAATAATGGACCCTTTTGAGTTGGTATTCGTTGGTTTACTGTTTCATTTCATTCCATATGGAATGAAAATAATCCCATGAATGTCTTTTTTGATATGGGATAGATTTTATGACATCAATGATGTGGAATGATGTATTATTCTTAGTTAGCGGCGTATCGAGCTCACTTAGAGTCAAACCCCCCAAGTCATAGAAGGTGCATGAAAGATAGTGTTGTCATAATCATGAATCCTTGTGGGATTTCTTGGTTATTTGCTCATATTATTTACATTTATTTGATAAAAAGGTTTTATGATTGGGAGGACGTAGTGACACATATTTTTCTCATTTGATACTTGGATTAATTTTTAGTTTGTAGAGTCTAGGGTCCTTCTTAGTGGGAAAATTAAAAATTTACCCGAAAGGAAAACTTAAAAAATATAAGGGTTCCTTTAATATTGAGGTGTGATGTTTACCTCCGAGATTAGTTCTGGTAAATTTCTAAACTATTTTAGTTTTATGGAATATTTTTTATTTTTTACTTAAATAAATAATTTTCATATGATCTTAATATTGTTGGGTCGATCTTGGGATTGTATTTTTGAACATTAGGGAAATTTATATGTTTTATTTTTAGAAAAAATCTCTAAGTCGACATGAAAATATAAGCATTGTGAAGCCTCAATAATGATATAATAAAAATATTATATTATTTTAATTCTACATGGGATTATTTTTTATGAAAATGATAATATCTATTAAATAGTGTCCAAAAGGGAAAACCGAGGTTGAATATTTTTCTAGAATGATATTTTTACACTAGGGATAGTGTAGGCTTAACTTTCACATGGGATTTATGAGATAGGATGTCAGGAGTGCTGTTAATTTTATTAATTTTAATTTCTTATGATTTTAATGGTTTTAACCCTAAAAGTTTCCTATAAAACCCTCTCTATGGATTATATCTATGGTTATCCAATATTACCATTGACATTACCCTAGTGAAATGAAGAGGGGGAGGGAGGAACCATATTGTGGTGGAATAAATGATTGGTTGGAGGAGTAAGACCAGATCATCAGTGACATAAAAGAATGTATTATAAATTTGTGGTAATATATTTTAAGTTTTAGTCAATGTCCGTCAATGTAGTACATAATTATTTTTTATTTTCACCATTATTTATGATTTTCTAGAGCATGATTGCTAGTGGTTATCTAATTATTTAATCAGATCATAGCCCCATCAATTTATTTAATTATTAAATTTTTAGTTGGTATTATTATATCATGTAATTGAAATTATTCTATTATAATACTTCAGTTTCCTCACTGATGAATGATCTAAGAATTCAAAACTTCTATTAAGATTACTCAATTTATTTATTTTATGGTTTCAACCCTCACATTGTTCATTCTATTCATTTCCAACCATGGATTAACTAGTGGTTAATTTTTTTTGTTTTATTTGAATCATATTCTTGTTTAAATGTTAAAAAAACATTATAGATCATGGAGCACAATATATTAATGAACAATGGTTGTATATTGTGAACACTAAATGTCATGGCATGATTTTCCCAAGTGGAGTTGTGTGGGAATGAAAGGCTTTGATGTCAGAATTTGTATTTGATGAAATGTGGTTGAAAATAATATTCTAAATATATTCTTCCAAAATCATGCTGGTCAATATTAGGTGAATCATGATTTTTAGTGGATTTGATAACAGAAATGAGAATGTATTTGATATATTGAGTTTCTATGAAAATATTGACTACAAAACATGTAGTTTGGAGGATAGCACATCATGTACCTTGGGTGTGGTGGTAGATGGGATTTAATTATTATCTTATTATCACACACCATATTGAATGTACAAAACATCATCTACCCCTAGTCAGGAAACTCAACATGTATAAGGAGTACATGCCCAAGTTCCTTATTGGCTCTACGTTCAATGTGGATTAACCCACACATAGTGCACCTTCAGCCGACTTGTTCACAATATACATGTAGTAAACTCCCAAGTATATATATATCTCTACACACCATATAGGTCAAATCCACATGTTGTGTGTGTGAATCATTATATGCCATTTGGGTTCCATTAGATGTCCTAGTTTATGATTAGAGGTTACAAGACATATATCTTTTAGAAATGATGTGTATTTATTCCAGACCCACCCTACGGATGATTTTTCCGTATTCAGACTCTAATTTTCAAAATTTGAAGATTCTATTTTATGTTTTTTTTCATATAGAATTTTATAGTGTCCTTAATTTTAATATCCATGACGTTGCACAAGTGTGAGTAGTTTTTCTATTCAACAGTGATTAACTGATAATGGGTTTTTTTGCTTATTTATTTGATAGTTTTTGGGGTTGGTACTCCCCTAAGAGGTGAATTGATTTTAGGGTGCATATAGCACCCCATTTTTTAAAAAGGACATTATGTTTGATAATTTATACGACCATAAACACCGAGCTTAAATGACCCATGAAATATATTATCTAAATATGACTTCTATAATGTAACCATTAAATATGTGGGTATAACTAGGATTAACCATGTTATTAAATATATAAATATAATGTTAATAATAAATAAAAAATTATTGATTGGTGGTTTGAAATTAATAACACAATTTTAATTAATTTCATTTTATTCTTTAAAAATATGTTTTCTTTAAAAATGGATTCTCGTACTTTCCATGAGAATTATTATAATGAATTTATTTAAAATTTAGTAATTTTATTTGATAAAATAATAATATTTATGAAATAAACATATCAAAATTATCTTATGGTGAAATTTTTATATTTCTATAAAAATATTTATTTTTCAATGAATAGTAAAAATACTAATTTTTTTGAAAAATGTATTTTATTTTATAGTATATTCAAATTAAAATTATATTTTGGATTAATTTTAATGTTTCATTAGTTTTTTATTATATATATTCCAATTATATTAGTTTGAATTTATTTTATTCTTTAATTTGATATTAAAACATATTTTTGCTTAAAAATTCATTTTTCTAAAAGAAATAGCTTTCATCACATTTTTAAAGTATAATTTTAAATTATGTTATGCCGTTTATGTGAACTGAATATTTAAAAATGAATTAAATATTTGAAATCATGAGTTCTAAATTTGTTAAATAGGTCCCTTTTATTTTTGGTTATTATAAATAGTAACTGTAATAAATATTTATTAACATGTTAAGGATAAATGTGTTAATTAAGGTTAAAAATAACATGACATGGACTAAAAAATGACCACAAAACATTCCCTTATCCTATTTTATGTGTTTAATTAATTTATTTTAATCTATTTAGAATATATTTCCATGGGGTTCCATATTTATTATATTTTTACCATTATAATATTTATGAAAAACATAAAGATAAGAATGTCACTTTCTTACTTTTAATGACTATAATAATTTGTGATAGAGATTAAAAAAATTATGTTTGGTTACAAATAGTCATTTTAATTATAAATATATTTGTCATGGTAAATTATTTCCAATTTTTAATAATGAAATAATTACCTTAAATTCTTACACAGCACTGGCATAATATTTAAATAACTAGTAAAAAAACTAAATGATTATGAAGATAATAAAAGTATCATAAATTGAATGAAATATTAGGTTACAATTTTTTTAGATACAAATATCATTTTAGTTATGTTTTAAAGGATTTTATTTTAATTCTACTTCTTTCATGGTGTTTTCGAAGTAAAATTAAATAAATAGTTCCATAAATGACAATAGCGACATTTTATAATAAATAATATTTTATTAAATTATTTTAAATTCCAAAAAATACTATATTCAACCAAGTTATAGGGATATTGTTTAAAATATAAAACATCATCCATTTATTGTCCAATTTTTCTTTTATAGTCATTATATTTTCCCCTAGAGAGTAAAAATGTTGTTATCATGGTAATTGACAAAAAAGGGTTTACACTGGTTAACATAAAGCGATAAGGTAAAAAACCTAATAAAATAATATAAAAAATATATTTGATTATATAATTTAGATAAATAATCATACTATATTATAATTATATAATTTTTATCCATTTTCTTATGAAAATGATTTTATAATAATTTAGTATTTTAATAAATTCTAAAAGTAACCCTCCCCCAAAAATTAAAGGACACCACATATCCTCTTTTATTAACACTTAAAAACCATTTTTTTTTCAGAAAATACCTATCCCAATACAATTTTTCATTACCTTAACACTTTCTAAAGGCCTTATTTTGATTATAAAACCATCTTATGAAGGCTTCTGGTGTAAACCTAAAGAGGTTTTTTGAAGAAGAGGTGTCATTCTTAACTAAGCATTTTTGTTTTATTTCTTCTTAAACCTCCTTAAAATATTATTCATCCATGATGATATAATAACACCATTATATCACATATAGTTATATGTTATTATGTTAATGTTATATCCTACATCCATCACCTATTCCATCAAATAGGAAACGAAACCATTATTCGTGTGAAAATCTGGATACTGCCTCGCGAACCAATGCGATTTTTTCCATCATCACCTCTCATGGTTATTTATTATGAATTTTTTAATATATATATATATGATATTAATGACATATTTATCATTTTTTAAAATTACTATATCATATTCTTTCTTACATTTCCATCCATTCAAAGATAATAACATCGTTTGTGTGTACGTGTGGATTACTACCTCAAGGAAGTGATGTGATTCCTTTTTAATTACCATGTCACATGGAAGGTTTATATAAGTTTATTTAAAGAAGTAATATAATATTTATTAGATAATAATAATTATTTAATGATAAAATAACACAATTTGTGTCATCAAGATAATTGAAATATAAAAATGTTACTCATGCGTACGTACAACCTACCTTCTCCATGATTGTAACATAGATCATTTTTCATAACCATATTTCATAGATATTTTTAAAAGTATAATTGAAGTATAAAAATTATAATTATTTCATTATTAATATTTTTTATACGATGAAATAATGAACTCATTGACCATAGGTAACCTACTAAAGTCATTTTGGACTTATGAGACGAATATCATCAAAACATATGATGTGAACTTAAATGATTAAGTAATTGAATATAACATGATAATAAATAGAATAAAAAGGATAAAATAAATTAGAATTATTGTTATGAAATTAAATAATTAATATATGTTTCTTTTTAAGAAGATATATAATATACATTATGAGTCGGACTCGAGGTAAGGGACTTTAAAAAACCATCTTTCAATATTTACCTTTGAACTCTTTTTTTCCATGTCCATCTACTTCTAAATGTTATCAATTATTTTTATTTATTATTAAATGGATTATTAAATTAATTTTTACCATATTTAATGATGTTTATTGTGTATTTTAAGAGGAATATTTCTATGGTTTACGTTAGGAAAATGTTTCTTTAAAAGCCTCATTTTAAATGTTTTAACGATTTATTTTTTCTAAATATTTTCTTCCATGTCCATATTTTTAAAATTATATATATATATATATATATAATTTATAAATTACATTTTATTCAATTATTAATTTCCTTTAATGGTTTTAAAATGGAATATTTTTACGTATATTATAGGGAATATTTTGATTTTTTTTAAATTGACAAAAAGAATGTTCAATTTTAACATATACAGGTTCAAAATTTTTCACTACCATCATAACAATTATTTTATTTCATTATAATCATTCATGTTTTATTCAAAGAAAAACCCACCTTCTATTTTTTGGGTATTTTCAAAAAAGTGATTTAAATATAAAAAACATTTTGATATGAGGAAATGTTTTTCTTAAGGGTGTAAGGGTCTCTTTGAACCACCTTTTTTTCAGCTATAAACATTATCTCATTAACTCACATTCTATCACAATTTAATGTTATGTAATGATTCTAAATTTTTTATTTATGTCTCTCACAAATATATTTTTTTTTATTATCACTTCCTTTGATGGAGTAATGCATGGCTTATGTTCATTTCTCAAATTCATTCTTCATGAAATTTACTTTAAATATAATATGATGAAACAATATTAAACCTATTTATTTTCATGTGTAATTATTATTCTTAGGCCTTATTATTGATTTCATTTTTTCAGAACACAAAATCATGAAAAATGTTATGATAGTGGAAACCAGACAACACACCAATGAATAGGATAACTATTTTTTTCTCATTAGGCGTAATGTATGAGATTAGGGAGTAATCCTAGTCTATTATGTCACCTTCTCCACGATGTGATTTTATCTTGGAAGTTAACATTAACTTTTATTTATGTAATGTTTTTTTTATACCACATTGCATATGTTTTCATGATCTTATATTACCATGTTGTTTAGGGTATGCTCTCACGTGATTATTCCCGATCTTATGTTTAATGGAATGTAGATGAAACTTTATAAGGGTGAAATGTATATATATTTTGAAATATTATTTATATATTTTTTATTATTGTAAAATAATATTTTTAGTTTTATTTTTCCTTTAAAATTTCTTATGAAATTACTTATGAAAATATTTGGGTAGAAAAGTTTATTTGTTTGGTATTAAAATGATTATTTTTTGCTCAATGTTTAATTTTGGAAATAAAAAATCTGGCATAAGTATTCATGAACATTCCTATTACTTTATTTATTTTTATATGTCCCTTACTATGATTTTTATACCCATATGATGTCTTAAAATGATTTTCATGGTGTTCTAAGAATGATTTAGGACAAGAATGAGGTCGACATGAAAATTGTAAAGATGTGTCATTAAAATAAAACATGTTATATTATAAATGTTTATTTGTGTGTAAAAAACATACACTAAGTGTAAGTGTCCTCTTTGTGATGTGATGTTTATTTATATAGGGATAATGTCTTAATTATCTAAAACTTTAAACTGTAAAGACCCAAAATTTCAAGAAAATGAATTATTGACTTAAAAAAATTATATAATGTTTAAGGCTAGTTCCTTATAGTTGGTATCCGATTAATGGTTTAGATAAATTTAAATATTATTAACTTTTCATATGAGATTAGATTAAGTGTTATAGAAACAATAATAGGATTATAAGTTTAAGGTTGATCAACATTTTAAAGGCTTAGACACCCCTTTTGAGGTCTTAAGTGATGGAATTATAATATGATTAAGAGTATTTTGGGAGTCATTTATGTTAATATAAACCTTGGGGTTAATAGTCGTGTTAGTGAATTATTTATTTGAGGAATTGTTTTTACATTTTTTACACCTTTAGGATTTATATGATCTATGAAATTGAAGAAATTTTAGGATATTAAAATTTGGGAACATATGTTTTACAGTATAGATAACCATGAGATTGAAAAGTGAATTGATGATTAAGTGATTAATGTCATTTTGGAATAATATTAATATAATTTTGATGAAATTATAGGATTAAGGTAAACATGATATTATGTGATTTTAATTGATAAATAAAGGTTGAATTATCTTTTGGAAGCATATATGATTTGGATTTATGGTGATTTGGGTTACTTAAGGAAATGATTAGCATATTTTAAAGATTATATGATTAGGGAATATACATTTTTGGATATATGATTTTATGAGTGACTAATGTCAACATTATATAAATTTTAGATTAATCTATATAGAATTTGAGATCAAATCCTTCTGATATTTGGGTTTTGACAATTGTTATGATGGTTTTAAAGAATTGTAAGATTATTTATTTATCAAATAATTTATGTTGAATAATGGGTGTCAATATTTAGTCCTTTTAAAATAATTTTATATTTATTCATATAAGGGTTTAATAATTTTGGGAATTATATTAACTTATGCTAACTATTTTGGTTTAGGATAATTTCTAAATATAAAAGGAATAGTTTTTTATTCTTTTAGGTAATTATATGATCAATTAGAATCTAATTTTTTTTCTTTATACGTAAAAATGTCATCTTGAATACTCATCATTTGAATAAAAAGTGTTATTTTTGTGGAAACTGGTTCTTATCAAGAAAGTTTATTCCATTATATTCTCAGTCTATATGGTAGAATAATTCCTAAAATCTAGAAAAAATATCTTCAAAAAGAGTGTTACCATATTTCCTTAATTTCCAATGAATTGATGGTCTTTTCACTCCACTTTGGTTTATGGTTTTCTGGTTACATTTCTCATTCTTGAGATCAATGTTCTTTACCACTCTTCAAAATTATTTCAGTAATTAATATTTCTCTAAGTCCATATTTTCACTTCCCAAAAACATTTCCCAATTTGGAAACCTATTATGTGTTATTCCAGATAACCATTGTACTTCTCTTTTCTCCCTTTTTAAAGGGAAGTCTTATTAACCCTTTTTATGAGGTGGGATTTTAATAAAATTATTTTCAAATGTGAAACCTATTATTACTAATTTCATAATAAAATTGTGATTATTAAATTTATTAACGAGGGATAACATAACACCCTGATATTTTAAAAGAAGAAAATGTTTCTTTATAGTGTTTACGACACTAAACACCGAGATTAAACTACCCACAAACTATATATTTCTAAATAGAACCAACATAACATGATCATTAAATTGGTTGGTATGAGTAGTGTTAACCTCATTATGGAATATATATAGATAAAGGTTAAAATAAATACAAATTTATTTATTAATTATTTGGAAATAAGCACTTAATTTTTAGTAAAGTCATTTTATTGTTCAAAAATAGATTTTATTCAAAAATTTATTTTATTTATTTTTGTGAGAAAATATTATAATTAATTTCATAAAATTTTAGATATTTAATTTGATAAAAATCATATCATTTTTTGAATTAGTTTATTAAAATTATCTTATGGTGAATTTATAATATTTCTATAAAAAGTTTTATTTTTTAATAAAAAGTGAAAAATATTTTTTTTATTGAAACAATTATTTTATTTTAAAGTATTTACAAAGTAAAATATAATTTTGGATTAGTTTTAAAATATAAAGAGTTCAGTTTGATTAAAAACAATGCTATTATAGTCTTTTTAATGAAATTAATTGTCGAATTTGGTATAAAACATTTTTATACTTAAAAAGGCATTTTTTTTAAAACGGCTTTTCATCCTGTTTTGTGGGTTTAATTTTAAATTAAATTACCACACTTATATGAATTAAATATTTAAAAATGAATTAAATATTTAGAATTAGTATGTTGAAATTGGATAAACAGATCCATTTTATATTTGTCACGAACCTACCCGGGTCGACCCTGAGCTGGTCACCTGAGCCGGTCCGCGACATGGCCGGGTGACAAGCACCAAGGCATCACCATAGGAAAATTTGGAATTATTTTTGCCCAATATAAATAAATAAAGTAGTGGAAAATGTAGAATACCACAATGTAAATAAACAACACGAAAAGAAAGAACGATCAACAACAACCAACTAACCTAATCATGACCAAGACTCCTCAAGACTCTGGTTTTCACTCACCAGTCCACAACCAACTCTCTCCCATGGAGAGAAAACTCGAGTCAAATGTGCAACAAAACTAAAAACTGAAAAACACTATAATCATGAGTATTAAAACTCAGTAGGCATGCCCAATAACAATTCCCAATGCACTACCTTTAAATAAAGAATTTACCATTTTTAGTTTTGAACTAAATTATATAAAATATTGGTTTTCACACGCACTTTAATTTCTAAACCAAGTAACAGTCTATTGACCTTTTTAATTTAAAAACAAGTTCCATATTTGGAGGAAAAATGTGAATTACATTTTAAAACATTTTTTTGAAAGATTTATAAATCCAAATTTAGGTTGTTAGTCAAGAGTAAAAACACACACAACACACAATAAGGGAAAAGAGAAAGTTTCAAATGGGGACCAACAATCAAACTAAGTCCCTGAATCATCCACCACATAAAAATAAGTACTAAAGAAAACATGGGTCAAACCTAGGACCACGTGATCAATCCAGAACATACTATACATGTGACTCATCCTGAAGACATGCCTACTCTCAATGACTTCATAAGGCCCAAATGCTCGATATCTCCCTACCTGACCTAACCGAGGGGCCCAATCCCTTAGAAAATTATAATCCATACTAAGGGACACTAGCTATTGTGTAATCTAAACTAGTGCAACAATCATTCTCAGAAGATTCACTTACTATGCCATGTTACCATGTCAACACGTATAATAAAAAGGAAAGGGGTGAGTCAATAAGGCCAATCAAGTAGTACAAACATCACACATGACTCATGTAGTCAACATACACCAAAGACCACCTTTGAGTCACCCCAAAGAGAGTTTTCCAAAATAATTTATTCTTTTAAATTTCCAAACGAGCCTTCAGTAATTTTTAATAAAATCCTCATTTCTCAAGAGAACCAAAACACGTTTTCACGCTTCAAAATAAATCATTTATCAATAAACCAGAACTACATTTGAAATTTAATGAATTATGTTTAAAGGCCAAAAGGTAATTATTTCACTACTGGGTGTTCGTTCATCAAGAAAATATTTAAAATTTCATGTATAAAACAAATGGCTCTTTTTACACCAAATAATCATTTAAAAATTAATTATCTTATATTGTTTTCCATGTATTAAAATTAATTAAATATCAAGAAATAAATAAATTCTAAATATAAAGGCGAGTGTAGTGGGGGAGCTACCTCAACTCACAGTTTAAATACAATGGCATGTCATGCCTCGTACAGACGCACAAGCACGTGCAAGCTGATGACCGTAGTTTCGCAGAATTACCTTGCCAATGCGCCAAAACAAATGCACAACAACTAAAAAACCATAACCACTGACTTAAGACAATCTAAATGAACAAACGGTGTAAAAACCACCTCGACATGTTTTCAAAACATACTTCACACCATTTACAATATTTACTAAAACACTTTAAAATTTATGAAACATTTTTCAAAAAGTATCTCACAGCTTTAAACACTGAAAACCCCTTCAAAACCTCGTTTATGACCAATCAAAGATCCCCAACATACCTAAATAGAAAACGCATGAATTACACAGTAGAATAAACTAATTTCACAACATAATAACAATACACCACATGTCAAAATCCATTTTGAATCCATACACATGCTGCTTTAGAAACCGTAATCCAAAAGTCCACTCGAGGAAGTTCAATCACCAAATTCAATATCACATTTATACTTCTAAAACCAAAACATGTTTCAAAAAAAAGACTCACCAATTTCTTGCAAAACCAACCAGTGAATTTTTAAATAAAATGAGTGTGCACCATTTAACAATTTAAGCCAAATGATCAAAGATAGAGAACAAAAACACCACATATCACAAAAAAAAGACAATGATAAATATATTAAATCACTAATTAACAACTAAGGATAGTGAGAAAAAAATAATTCAGTGAAATCATAAATTTTGAAGGCGATGCACAAAGGGTCCATACCCGTACTCCAATGCGGAAAGAAAACATATGCCCGATACCGTTGCATGATCTCACTCGCACCTCATCCACATAAACATGGCACAAGGTGTCAAAAAAACTAAATTATTTTAAAAACCCAATCCACACCCATCTAATTAATCACAAAACATGCTAAACTAATTATCGAATATTCAAGAAATGAAAAACACAAGCGATCAATGTATTTAAAATCTTAAAAGAAAAAAACAAAGGGGTTATACCTGAATCGTTTGAGGATTTCACGAAACCGGTTTGAAACCTCATTCGCACTGCAACCGCGCTCTTGAGGGTTGAAAAAAAACCCTAATAACGAAATTCAAACTCAATAAATTAAGAATATAACCCTTAAATCAAACCCCGTCCATGGTAGAACCCTAAATAGAAGGGAGAAGAAGCAAGCGAGTACCAGAGTGGAGGTCGCACCAGCAGGATTCGCTGGAGGAGGGTTGTGCAAGCTGGAGGGTTGTGCCTACTGGCCAGGGGGTGTGGTTAGTCGCGGGAGGTGGTCGCGGCTGGTGGAGAACTAGCCGGGAGTAGGAGGCTGCCAGGGTGAAGGAGGTGGAGCTTGGATGGCATGCCAAAGGCGCGAGGGATGGAGGTGGAGTCCTGAGCATGGAAGGCAGGAGTTGGACAGGAGCCAAGGGCACTGGAACGAGGAGGACGACCGAGACACGACCTGGAGTAGGGGGGAGAGGCAGGGACGGAGAGTGCGGAGGGGACCCGCGAGGCGAGGTCCTGCGGTGAGAGGCAGGGTGTGTGGAGAGGGAGACAGGGGTGGAGGGAAATTGTGGTGTGCACGAGGCGGCAACGAAGGAGAAGCGCCGACGCAGGTCCTGGTGTGTAAACAAGAAAAGAATGAGGGGGGGACGTAGACTAGGGTTTTCAAATTTTTTCATTTTAATTAAAAATAATAATATTAGTATTACAAATAATAATAATAAAAATAATAATGTAAAGAATAATTATGATAATATTAACAATAAGAATAATAATAAAAAATAATAACCATAAAAGTTTTAATAATAAAAATGATAATAAAAAAATAATAAAAATAAAAATAATAAAAATAATAATACTTTAATGATATTAATATTATAAATTAGATAATAACATTATTATTATTGAAATTTAACCAGTTAACCAACTTTAATTGTATAAACCTTATTTATTTTAGTCGTTAGATACTTGAACGAAGACCCGAGCAAACGACGCGACTACCGCCCGCTGTGCGGTGGTCGCGCACGGGTTTGAAACCCACAAAAAGTATTAAATGACAAAAAAATATATGCTGAGACCCATCCCGGACCTTGGCATGAGAACCTAGAGCCAAGTAATATTAAAATAAAAATTAATTAAAAAGTCGGGTTGTGACAATTCTTCCCACCACAGACACTTTCTGCCCCCAGAAATTCACCCAGCCGAACAATAGAAAAAACAAGAGACCATGCCTGGTTGAAACTGAAAGAATCCACAATATAAGAAAACTGGAGAACACGAGAGTGTTATCCCCACCACAAACATTCAACTAGTGCAGAAATTTAACACCCAAACATACCACCCTGGGATGGGTTGTCGATGTGGGAACTCCCAACTGATCCAAACTAAGTTCTATAACACAAGCGAACAACACCTCTACTAACACCTAGAACTCTTGACCCAGACCAAAAACTCCCAAAACTAGGGGAAATACTCTGAGCCGAACTTACCCCATGCAGCAAACCCAAGAATAACCATAATCATTGGATCTTTCATAGGAACTTACATTTCCAAATGAACACAGCTAAAAAAAATGAACCCAGGAAAGGGAAAAACACACTTTTAAGAAAAGAACACGTTTCATAAAACCATGATTAGACAAAAACAATTGTTGGTTTACAATAGAACATGTCTATTATAACTCCACGATAAAAATATGAACTTACAACGATGTCAAACCTATAACATCAGAAAAAACAAGGATGAAAAGACTTTAAATGTTTCACTCCCAACACAGAACACAAACTCGAACCAAGGCTTCACATCCCCAGCAAATCCTGACTATGTATGAGCATCACTCCAAGACCTGTGGCTGGGGCTCTGATGGATGAAGCATCTCCGACCTCATAGTTAGGCACTATAATCCTTCAGTCACAACATCTTCTTCAATATACGCTTCCTGCAAAACATCTCTAGATGACCCAAACATCCACAACGATGGATCTTCTTTGATGGGATGTGACATGACGGCTTCATGTGCCCAAACCAGACACACTGGTGGCACACCACTAAATGGATCGATGAATTGGAAGCTAGAACCTCTACATAGACCTCTTTATCAATAGGTTCCTCTAGCACACCTTGCTTTCCAGATGGAGAACCTTTCCAAGCAACCAGATACATTGGATTTCTGACCATCTGCACTCCAGAGACCAACTCAGCTAAGAACGCATCATCCACCAGATTCCCGAAACAATGGTACTTTGAAGGTAGGAATTTCTCCTTGATCTCTGGAAAAAGTCCCCTGATGAAAAGAGAAGTCGTCATCAAATCCCGTGACACCAGCTCTAGAGAAAAGGGCACAAGCTCCTTGAAATGGTCAACATATGCCTTCATCATCCATTGGCCTTGTTGAATACACATGAGCTCTTAACTTTTCTTTGTCTTATCTTCTTGAGGTATAAAACATCAGACAAAGACATATTTAAAGACATCCCACGTCATCCCAACTTGCATTGATGGTGGGGAGAATGACTCTCATTCATTAAAATCCGAACCCTCAAATAATCATAGGATAACTCGAACTCTTATAGACTAGAGTTCCCAAACATATTAAAAGTACACTAAACCTCTTCAGACCACATAACTACCTTTAATGGACCCCGATCACCGTTATGTACAAAAAATGTTTGAGAAGGAAAAAAACTGGGCTTGACTTATCATAAACCTTGGGGACTTTTCTGGGTGGCATTTTCTGAACAGCATATAAAATACCAAGATGAAAATAATATCAATCTGAAGCAACATCAATGAAAGCGCCTTAATCAAAAACATCCAACTCAAAATAAACAAGCAAACAAAAACACAACTCAAACATCTATCTTTCATTTTAAATTTCAAAACCTCCTTCTTTTAAGGCCACTTTCCAAATACAAAACCTACTTTTGAACAAAATTAAATTTTACCAAAAATCATTTTCCCTTTTCATTTTCAAAAACATGGTTACCTAAATCAAAACCAAAACAAAACCCAACTGATCGGAAACCAATGAGATGAGGAACTAGCAGTTATGCTTAACTTGGCGACATGGTAGTGAGCCATGCCCCATGAAAGCCTAAATGACTAGGAGAATCTCAACCGTGGAGTCATACTCCATATGGGTCAATACTCCATGTGAGGTCATGATGTAACATCGGCTTGCCTCTGTTGTCATCCCTCAATACAAAACAAAAGCAGAAGACTCAAAACCCAGACTACCCCTTGCGACTCGAGGTTCGAAATGAGCAAGGGTTCATGATGACCTTCCCGTACCTACCTCTTGAGTCTCGACAGTCCTAATATCCATCTACCGGACACCCCAAATAACAAGGGTTGGATCTAATACCATTTTATCATGAACCAACCCTAGTCGACCCCGATCTGGTCACCTGATCAAATCTGAGACATGGCCCAAGAGGTGTTCCTGATCCTCACAGGCTGGTGACAAGTTCCAGGGCAACAACAGAGGACAATTGGGAATGATTTTTGCCCTGTGGAAATAAATAAAGCAGCGGAAAATGTTGAATAACGCAAAGAAATTAAACAACACGAAAAGAAAGAACGATAAAAAACAACAAACTAACCTGGTCACGACCAAGACTCATCATGACTCTGACAGTCGTTCACCAGTCCATAACCAACTCTTTCCCACAGTGAGCAAGCTCGAGTCAAACCTGCAACAAACCTAAAAACAAGAAAACACTATAGTCACGAGTATTAAAACTCAGTAAGCATGCTCAACAACTATTCCCAATGCACTACCTTTAAATATAAAAATTTACCAATTTCAGGTTTGAACTAAATTATATAAAATATTGGTTTTCACACGCACTTTTATTTCTAAAACAAGTAACAGTCCATTACCCTTTTTAATTTAAAAACCAGTTCAACATTTGGAGGAAAAAGGTTCATTACATTTTAAAACATTTTCGCAAAAGATTTAGAAATCCAAATTTAGTTTGTTAGTAAAGAGTAAAAACACACACAACACACAATAAAGGAAATGAGAAAGTAGAAAATGAGGACCAGAAACCAAAATAAGTCCCTGAATCATCAGCCACATACAAATATGTACTAAAGAAAACATGGGTCAAACCTATGAGCTCATGAGAAATCCAGAACATACTATACAAGTGACTCATCCTGAAGGCATGCATGATCTCGATGATGTCATAATGCCCAAATGCTCAGTATCGCCCTACCTGGCCTAAACGAGGGGCCCAATTCCCTAGTGGAGTGTAATCCGTACTATGGTCCACTAGCCAGTGCGTAATCTAAACTAGTGTAGCAATCGTTCTTAGAATATTCACTTACTATGCTACGTTCCCATGTCAACACGTATAATAAAAAGTAAAGGGGTGAGTCAACAAGGTCAATCAAGTACCAAAAAAATCACACAAAACTCATGCAGTCATTGTACACCAAAGACCCCCTCTGAGTCACCCCAAAGAGAATTTTCCAAAATAATTTATTTTTTTAAAGTGCCAAATGGGCCTTCACTAATTTTAATGAAATTAATCATTTCTCAAGAGAACCAAAACACTTGTTTATGCTTCAAAGGAAATAATTTATCAATAAACCGGAACAACATTTGAAATAATGTGAATTATATTTAAAGGCCAAACATGAATTCTTTCACTACTGGGTGTCTGTTCATCAAGAAATATTTCAAGTGTCATGTATAAAATAAATGGCTCTTTTTACACCAAATAATCATTTAAAAATTAATTATCTTATATTATTTCCCATGTATTAAAATTAATAAAATATCAAGAAATCAACAAATTCTAAATATAATGGTGAGTGTAGTGGGGGACCTAACTCGGCTCGTTGTTCAGACACAACGGCGCGTCACGCCTCGCACAGATGCACATGCACGCGCAAGCTAACGACCATAGTTTCATAGAATTACCTCACTAATGTTCTGCAACAAACGTACAACAACTAAAAACTTATAACCACTATCGTAAGACAATCCAAATGAACAAACGGTGTAAAAACCACCTCAACATGTTTTCAAAACATAATTCGCACCATTTACATTATTTCCTAAAACACTTTAAAATTTATGAAACATTTTCCCAAAATTTTCTCTCAGATTTAGACACTCAAAAACCCCTTCAATCCCTCTTTTATGACTAATCACAGATCCCCAACATACCCGAATAGAAAACGCATGCCTTACACAGTCTAATAAACTAATTACGAAACATAATAAAAATACACCACTTGTCAAAATCCATTCTGAAACAATAAACACGCCTATTTAGAAACTTTAATCCAAAATTCAAATCAAGGAAGTTCAATAACCAAATTCAAAATCTCATTTTTAATTCTAATAATAAAAGATGTGTCAAAAAATGAGTCACCAATCGCTTGCAAAACCAACCAGTCAATTTTTAAATAAAAAGGGTGTGCACCATTTAACAATTTAAACCAGATGATCAATGAAACATAACCAAAACACCATATATCAAAAAAAATACAATGATAAATATATTAAACCACTAATTAACAACTAAGGATAGTGAGAAAATGAGAATTGTGTGAAATCATAAATTTTGAAGGTGACGCGCAAAGGGTCCATACCCCAAATCCAATTCGGAAAGAAAACATATGCCCAAGACCAGTGCACGATCTCACTCGCACCTCATCCACATAATCATGGCACAAGGTATCAAACAAAAACTCAATTCTTTGAAAATCCAAATCTACAACAATCTAATTTATCACCACACTTGCTAAACTAATTATTAAATATTCAAGAAATTAAAAACTTAAGCGATCGATGTATTTAAAATCTTATAGGAAAAAAAACAAAGGGGTCATACCTCAATCATTGGAATATTTCCCAAAACTAGTTCAAAACCTCATTCACACCGCAACCACGATATAGGGTTTTAAATTTTTGTTCATTTTAATTACAAATAATAATATTAGTATTACAAATAATAATAAAAATAATAATGTAAAGAATAATAATGTAAAGAACAATAATGATAATAATAATAACAAAAATAATAATAATAAATAATAACCATAAAATTTATAATAAAAAAAATTGTAATAAAAAGATAAAAATAAAATAAAAAAATAACAATAATAACACTTTATTGATATTAATATTATAAATTAGATAATAAAATTATTTTTATTTCAGTCTAACCATTTAACCCACTTTATTTACATAAACATTATTTATTTTAATTGTTAGATACTTGCACGGACACCCAGTCTAAGGACGTGACCACCACCTGTTGTGAAGTGACCACGTAAGGTTCCGAAACCTACGAAAAATGTTAAATGACAAATGAAATTAAGCTAGAACCCAGCCCATACCTTGGCACGAGAACCCGAAGCCAAGTGATACTAAAATAAAAATTAATTAAAAATTCAGGGTGTGACAATATTGAATAATTATGAATAGTAACTATAGTAAATAATTATCACCACAATAATGGTAAATCGAGTAATTATGGTTAAAACATAATATTAAAGGGAATAAAATTTGACCACAACACTTGAATTTATTCCATTTTATAATTTTATTCAGAAATTTACATCTGATTCCTAAATATATGTAAATTTGGTTCAGTATTTCTTGATTATAACCTTTATAATATTTAAGTAAAAGATAAATACAAGAATGTTACTTTCTTGAATTTAAAAACTATAATTTTTTTAATAGGGATAAATATAACATATGTTTGTATTTAAATATTCATTTTAAATATAAATTATTTTTTATCATGGTAATTTTTCGAAATGAATTAATTACCTTAAAATCTTACGCAACACGAACACAATATTTATTTAATTAATAAGAAAATTGAATAAATGATTATAAAAATATTAAATGTAATATATATTGAATTAATTATTATGTGATATTAATTTTTAAGATATATATAAAATTTTAGTAATTTGTGAAAGGATTACTTTCAAATCATATTTTTCTATGTTGTTTTAAAATTCAAGTTAAATGAATTGTTATGAAAATGACATTAATGATATTTTATAATAAATGATATATTATTAAACAATTTAAAATTACTAAAAATACTATATTATGAAAAGTGATTTATATATTTTTAAAAATATAAACCATGTTCCATTTATTAGCCTGTATTCCATTTATAGTAACTATCTTGAACAAAATTAGTAAACACTTTGTTATCATGATAATTGTGAAAAATTGTCAACACGTGTTAAAAAAATAGATATGGGTAATAACCTAATATAAATTATTCCAAATATTAATTTAATATTATTTATCCCCATAATAATAATATAATATAATTATATTAATTTTTAACCCTTTTCCCATGAAAATTAGTTTATGATAATTTAATATTTTAAGAAATTTCCATTGTTCCCCTGCCCTCACTTATAAAAGGGAACCTCCTATCCTATTTTCTTCACACATAGAAATAATTTTGTTTCATGAAATACTTTAATCAATCCCTTAATTACTTCCCTTAACATTTCATAAAGTCCTTTTTTTTAATTATTAACCCCCCATAGCATTGCTTTTGGTGTAAACATAAAGAGTTTTTCTGAAGAAGATGTATCGTTCTTAACCAACCATTTCTGTATAATTTATCCATTCACCTAATTCAAATATTATTAAAAAAAGTTTAAATATTAAAATCAGTATCTACCATATATTGATATGTTATTATGTTAATTTAATAACCTAAATCCATCCCCACTTCCATCAAATGGGAAACAAAACCATCGTTCGCTTGTACGAAGAAGTTCAGCCTCATGAATCGATGTAATTATTTTTCCATCATCGCCTCTAATCTATATTTATGATAATGGATTTAATTTATATATATGATATTAATGAGATATTTATAAATATTTAAAATTAATATATCATATATTTTCATAACCTTTCATTCATTAAAATATGATAACGTCGTTTGTGCATATGTGTGGACTACCACCTCCATGAAGTGATGTGATTCGTTTTTCATTACTGTATCTGATGGATGGAATATATAAGTGTACTTAAAGAAATAATATGATATTTATGATATAATAATACTAATTTAAAGATAAAATAACACTTTAATTCTTTCTATCGTTATCATTTAAAAGTAAATGTTACTCATGCGTACGTATGGCCTATCATCTCCAGGATTGTAGAAGTTCATTTTTCATAATCATTTTTCATGGTTGGTTTTAAAATAATAATTTAAGTATAAATATAATAATTATTTATTTATTATTATTATAGATATGATTAAATAATTACCTTATTGACCATAGTCAACATTTTGAAGTCATTTTTTCCTTATGACTGAATATCATCAAAACATTCCACGTGGATTTAAATGATTACGTAATTGAATATAACATGATAATAATTAAAATATAATGGATAATAAAATTGAAAAAGGATCTTATGAAATTAAAAAATGAATATATGTTTATTATCCAGAAATATAAATAATGTATGTAATGATTTGGAATCGAGGTAAGGGGATTTCTTGAAAAAAACCTCTCTTCGAGTTTCCCTTTCTACACTTTTTCTTCCGTGTTCATGTTCCTCAAAATGTTTCAAGAAAATTTTCATGTTTGATTAAATGGATGATAATGGTCATTTTTTACCATATATGAATTTATTTACAATGTTTTTAAAAAATAATATTTTTATTGTTTTACATATGGGACACTTTACATTAAGAACCTTATTTTAACTGTTTTAAATATTTTTTTAAATAATTATCTTCCATGTGAATATTTTGAAAATTAGTTTATTTATGAATTTTTTTAGAAATAAATGAATTAAAAAATATATTTTCTATCTATTTTTAATTTATTTCTATTTTTTTAAAAGAAATCATTTTATGTATATTATAACTAATATTTTTACTTTCATTACAAAGGAAAAAAAGAATATCCCGTTTTAATATATAAAAAACAAATAGTTTTTCCAACTTTTATAATCATTATTTGGTTTTTTTATTCCATTATAGGCTTTCATGTTTTATTCAAGAAAAAATACTCCTTCCCTTTTTTTTCTGGGTACACTCCAAAAATGGTTTAAAATGGAATCAATATTTTCATATCTGGAATTGTTTTCTTAAGGGTGTATGGTCTCTCTCTGAACCAACCTTTTTCTTTGGGTTATGAAATTTTTCTATATAGCTCAATTTCTCTCTCCCTTTAATGTTATGGAATGATTATAATTTCTATATATATGACACTGATATATATACCTAGATTATTATCCCTTACATTGATGGGGTAATTCATGTCTTATATTCATTTATCAAATACCTTATTTATAAAATTTCATTTGATTATGATATGAGGAATGATTATGCAACCCATTTCAGTCCATGAGTAATTATGATGGTTATAACTTATGATTGATTTCATTTTTGTGGAAAAAATAATCACGAACATGTTATGATGAGTGTTCCCATAAGGTGACTCAAAGCATAGTGTAACGTTTTTGTCTTATTATACATTATTTATTAGATTAGGGAGTAAAACTAATTAATCATGTTAATCTGATCCACATTTGATAATATCTTGTCAGTTATCCTTGACTTGTGTTTATGTATTTTTTTCGTGTTCATTCCCAATTTCTTATGTTTCCTTGATCTTATTATACCATGTTATTTATGTACTGCTCCCATGTGATTATTCATGACCTTATGTTTAGAGGAAAGTATATGCTGCTTCATAAGGGTGAAATGTATAATTGTTTTTTTTAAATTCACGAGTTTTTCATGAATTAAAAGGAAAATTTTTTAGTATTATTTTTCCTTCAATATTTCTTATAAAATTTTTTATGAAAAAATTTGGGTTGAAATTTTGATTAATTAGGTAATAAAATATATATTTTTATCCCAATGTTTAATTTTATAAAAGAAAAACCTTATATAATTACTCATGAACTAACAAGTATCTTTATTTATTTTTAGATTACCCTTATTGAACTTTTTATGATCATGTCATGTTTTAAAAAAAATTTCACAGGTTTTTAATGATGAATATGGAAAGGGATGAGGTCAAAATTAATATTTTAAAGCTATGTCATGAAAATAGAGCTTCTGATATTATACTTTTTTTTGGGAAAAATCGATACAAAGTGGATGTGTATACTTTGTGATGTAATATTTATTTATGAAAGGGTGATGACCTAATTATATAACACACTAAACAATACATATCATAAAATATATAAAAATGAATTCATAACTTAAAACTCAAGATTATATATTGATTGATGTTGGGTACTTATAGTGCATGTCCTCCATTTACAATTTATAGATATGGTTTGGGTCCTCTATATATAGAGTCACTACTCCCCCATCTTAGATCTTAGCAAGGGAACAAGTCATCTACTTGGGTTAAGTACTCCCTCTATCAGTTATGCAACCACCAGAGTCAAAAGTCACCTATAGATATTCTTTAGAGGCTAAGTGTGTTTTCTTATAGCTATATATTTATGATAGTT
The DNA here is from genome assembly GCA_963277665.1 of Viscum album. Taxonomy (NCBI): domain Eukaryota; kingdom Viridiplantae; phylum Streptophyta; class Magnoliopsida; order Santalales; family Viscaceae; genus Viscum; species Viscum album. The sequence goes on along the minus strand of OY728167.1, from coordinate 137,275,341 downwards.
ATTCTAGTAGGGTTTGGTTCATCTTTTCGTGAATAAGGTGTGGGATCCTATATAGGTTTCATGCGAAAAGATACATTAATAATTTATATGATTTAATTCATTGAGATGAGTGATTCCTCATACATCCCTAGTTTACCTTAGATTTGAAATGTATAACTAGATATCCAATTGAAATTCTATGGAATATTTAGTGCTTTTAGCATCATTAAATTCACACTAGGTTCATACTTTTTAGGATTGGGAATGAGGGAGTTTTAATATTTATTTAATCATTGGTAAAACAATCTGTAGAGTATGTTTGGATTATCATATTTTTGATTGAATTTAGTAACTCTTTAGTTTTAAAGGATTTATGAAGACTTGGTGTTCTATTTTTCATTTTTTTCCTTCATCCTAATAAACTCTCATATGATTAGTGGAGTTAACATCTTCCGCTGTGTTTCTTTATGGTATTGGGGTATCCTACTTGGTGTGTTAATACTCACCCATACACGGGCCTTATTCCCATGCGTGTTGTGTATGTGAACCAAATTAATAGGTTTGGATATGGCCTAGATTGATGTGGAGGTGGTGTGGATTATTTAGAGATTATATTCTGTGATTATTAATGATTAATTAAGGGTAATGGTGTTTTGTGGTGATGGCGATGACATTAGTGGATGGAAAGTGACACAAGTTTACATACCTCAGAGTAGATTCCCAATGATTCTTGTTTTGAAGGCTTGTTATATGTATTGTTTCACTTGTGATTATACTGTGAGATGTATTCATATTCATTATATAATTCATGAATTGTATATTTTTTAGTTGATTATATATATTATAATTGTATTCTGGATATTTTTTTCAATAGATATATATATATATGTAATAAGTTGATAGAGGATAAGGTATCCCATATTGTGAGATATGATTACTCAGTGCTAATAACCATCCCCTAGCCTATTGGTGGAGGGTTTGGGATAACACTAACAATATAATACAAACCTGGTCGAGGCCCCGAGGCGTCAGGTTGGTTCATCCATCCACTTATTCATAGAACTTGAATAAAATTGAGATCAAAATACTGAAACAACTATTATTTCACTTCATAAAAGAGGTTATTTGAACCAATGTATAATATGTTTCTATAAAAATGCTTAATAAATATGTTATAAGAGTTTATAACACACACAATCATGTTGAGTTTAGAACTTACCCCTTTTAAAAACTCTCTCTAAATATATTCTGCCTCCAAATAAGAAATCGTTTATCCATTAGGTTAAACCCATATATTGGGATTCTCCCCATATATTATTTTTCTCCACATAAGTAATACTCCCCCTTTCATAGACCTATAAAATATAATAAAGGATAAACATAATGGGTTTTATATTTTCACCTCTCCATTTTAAAACTAATATAAAAATAATAAGTGATATAGGGGAAGGTATAACAATAAAATATCCTTGATAGGAATGAGGTTTAACTTCCATCATCAAACTTAATTTATGAAATTATTATATAGATGAAGGATTAGTGAACATATCTATAATTTTCTCCTTGTTATGAATAAAATCCAACTTAAAAACTCCTTACTCCCCAAATTTTGTAATAATGTTATATTTTATATCAATGTGATTTGATTAATAATATTAAACTATATTTATTTATAAATTTATTGCACTTTGAATATCATATCCCATCAACAACGACCACATCACATCCACCATGAAATATTCTAATTGAGGATTTATCCACATCAATTCGGTTACTTTTTGATTTATAAAAATAAATTAGACTTCAGAAATACCCAAGGTTGTTGAAATTTTATTCATTAGGTACCATCATGGACACCTTTCTTTGAAAAATAAAACCCCACTAGATGTTTATCTTTTATCATACTCATTTATAACCCAATCCACATCAGTATATCTAAAGAGATCAATATTTCAATTTCTATCATATTTCAATCCATTATCTATCTGTCCTATAATATACTGAAGAATTATATATCTAGTTATGAAATTAGTTTCCTTTAGTGAAATTTGATACCTAGAACATAATGTAACAACATACACAATATAAAATATTAAGGCAATCAAGTAAAATAAAATCCTAACTAGTTTCTTGAATTCAATTGAATCAACTCCCTTTAATTTTTTCATAAATTAAAATATTGGTTCCTATTGAAATTGTTGTAGTGATTGACTTAAAACCCTCCATTCCAAACTTCTTTAGAAGTTCTCTAGAATACATCTCTTGAGAAATAAATATATGAACTACCAATTAAAAAATTTATAATCCCCAAAGTACCACATTTACCCAAGAAAGGTAATCTCAAACATCATTTTCATCTCCAATAGAAACTCCTTTCACACACATTATTTATTTATTGAAAAGGTAATATCATCAATAATAATAATAATAATAAGTGATATAAATTTTTCATCTTTAATATAGAGGTTGTTTTCCACTCTTCCATTATTGAACATCAGAAACATCAAGAAAGTGTATAACATAGAATAAAAAACACTTTTGGATTGTTTTAACCGTTATATATCCTTCTTTAACCTAAAAAAATATCCTTCATATCCTATAAGAATCCATTTGGTTTTTTCAATATACACTTCCTCTTCTAGATCTCAGTTGAGAAAGTTTGATTTGACATCCATTTAGACGATATTGTATCACCTTTGTGTTGTAATAGGAAGGAATATCACAATAGTAACAATCCTAACAACCAGGGTAAAGGTCTTATCAGAATTAAATCCTTAAACCTACAAGTACACTTTGTACACAAGTCTTTATTTGTTTTTTTATCATTTTTCCTCCTTCATTTAGAATGTTATCAAACATTCACTTGTTTCAATAACATCATTGTTTGTTGGATTGGTTAAAAAGACCCAAGAAAGATTCTTATTAAATTGATTAAGATCCCCATTCATAGTATTTATTCACTCTTGAAAATCTAAATCTATTTCACATTTATTGGTTCAACAGAAAAAATAATTAGGTATTTGTTCGTGTCTACAAAGTTACCCTAGTTTGAATATGATATCCTTGTTCTCCAATGATATTTTAAACCTACACCTACTTTATCATCCTTTAATGATTTGTAAAATGTTTTCATTCATCATTGTAAATTAATGAATCAATATCATTAGTCTCCACTTATTCTACATCCTCATGTTTTTTTTCAAAAACCATACCCTACTTCTCAATAAAATTTGTTTCATTATCTTCACTTTTGGAGCTTTCTTCTTGATTTGTAATTTCATTATTTGATTGTTGTAACACCTTCACATCAACAATATACACAATATTTTATATTTACTGTATTGGTGATATCCTCTTCCATTTAAAGGATAACCAAGGAAGATATCATCAACTCTTGTCTTATTAAACTTCTTATGGATTTTACCTTTCACTTTGATAATGCATGGTTTTTAAAACACACTTAAGTATTTAAAAATATTTGGGAATTATTATAATATATCTAATAAGGTTAAATATCTGAATTCTGTAAAAATAAATAATGGTTTAGAATATAAAATATTGTACTAACGTTTTGTCACTAAGAATAATGAGAAGTTTCTCGATCAATCAATATATTGCAATCTATATACACCAAAATTATATTCTTCAAATCAGTAACAAAATTTTATTATGGGGTTGATGGTGAACTGATTCAATGATGAATATCATGATTCTCAAGATAGGATTTAAATTTTCTATCAGTCCATTCAACATTTTTAAATATTCAAATTTTCTTTAAGAATAAACCACACTCCTTCTCAATACTACTTCTAAAATTGTTAAACATATTTATATCCTTCAACTCATTATTGTTGAAAATAATGCATGTTATATGAGTAAATTAATATATAAATGAAATAAAATACTTATCAAATTTTTTGGATTACTCCCATATAGGCCCACACATATCTAAAAGAATCATCTCCAATAGGTATGATGTTTGAATATCTACTTTCTTATGGGAATAATTAATAATATCATTATTTTATTACATATATAGCATCAAAATTATCTATATTAAACATATAAACATTACAAATATTATATCCTAGGGTAATATTTTCTATTCTATTTTGACCTAGATGAACAATCCTCCAATGACATAAATGATTTTCCTATTTTAAGCTTATGTTTCATGAATTTTCAGCATAACCAACCTGAAATAAATTTCACTATGTTCACTATCCTCTTGTAAATACACATAAATATTTAAAACTCATCACCAAGAATCCATATTTTTGAAATATTTCATCATTTCCATCAACACATAGTTTTGATATTCTTAGTAAGTTCTGTTTCAATCCATTAACATATAACATGTTCTTCATTATCAACTTAGATTTTTTAGTCACTGCAGATCCAAGTCCTTGTATTTTAAGTGATCCACCATTTAATAATCTAATTGATCCTTTTATTGACTTCTAAAAATATCTCATGATCTATAAATATCATATCATCTCGGTATAATATTCACTATCTAAAATCTATAAAAATTCTTTTTATGATACTTTGAGTGAAACATCATTAACCAATGTTGTTTCTTTTTTTTCATTCTTATTAAAAGTATTTTAAGTTTTGTAATTCATAATAAATTGGGAAATTATAATAGTGATTCATTATTTAACAAAGTGACCTTGATTGTCACACATTCCATAAACTCATTTCAATTATGGAAACTTATTCTTAACTTTTATTCCATAATTTATTTATTGTTTCAAAACTTTTAATAATTGAGAGGGTTTAATACTTATAACATTTTTTCTAGATAATATAATAGGATCATATAAATATTATTAATTAAACTAAAAAATCATTTTCAAGGTTTTAATCCCCCTAAATTCCAACTGGGTCTATAAAATCCATACATTCCTTTGAAAAGTAATTTCTATTTTGAAATTAACACATACGTTTTTCCATATTTTTGACAAAACATTTATATCCTTTTTGGATACCAGAAGTTTGATACTTACTCCCCACTTTTATATTAAATCTAGAATAAATTTTGGTGTTTTTTAAGTCACTATTTATTATAATATTTAAATTCATGTTTCTACTCATAGAATTTTTAATCTTTTGATAATGCTCTTGTTTTTTCATAAATTTGACTTTATTTACTTGTGACATTGAATTTTCCTTTCCACCAATAATTATAAGATATTTCTAAACTTTTTAATTCTATATTAGTTAGGATACTTGAATTTATTAATTCCTTGAAGCATTAACTCTTTACAAAATCCCCTCCTTTTAGATTTGTTTATCTTAATGCATAATAATTTTAAGGTTTCAATTGAATTTGTTCAATTTCATTTAAGCCTCTAATATTTTTGTTGAAAAAGTTAAAGATATTTCCTTTAATTTATCAATATCCTCTATTTCAAAATTAAAATCACTCTCTTTAATAAGAAACCCCTTTAAGATATCAACATAATTCATCAACTTTGACTCATTGTCATTATGGATAGAATCATTTCTTCTTGGAGATTGATTATATTTATTAGAATTTTTATTCTCTTAATCAAATTTTGAGATATTTTAAATGAATTCCTTGATTTAATTCTTTAACAAGAATCAGCTTCTATTTTTTCCTCACATCCAACACCACTACATTCAAAACTATTTAAAATTTCCTTATTCAGTTTTATAATTATAAATTTTTCATCAACTTAATTGGAAGTCTTAACGTCCTATTTTTCCTTACTATTATCATCATATTCATATTTTGATAATAAATTTAACTTTTTGTGTTTGAAGAAGTTCATAACATTACCTTTGAAAAAAACATTAACTTTTCAAATTTTGAATATTTATTCTTTGGAAATATCTTTATATTTTCATCCTCATCTTTATAGTATTATTATCCTTTTAAATTTGGGAAATTTACTATGAAATGTCCAATAGGTAAAAAATCGAAACAATTTAGTGGTATATTTCACTAAAAATTTCCTTTTACTTTTCTCACACTTCTAGATATGAAAGAAATTATTTATCTAAATTTTGATTCAATATATTTTACATCATTATATTTTTATTTATCCTCAAAAATTTAATTCCCACTCTTCTATTTATTGAAATATTTTGAGAAAATTTATCTATCATCATTTCTCTTATTTTTAAATACACTTAGACTCAACATTTCTTAAGAAAATAGAATATCATAAAGATCATCCATTTGAAATATACTTGGCTCATGATCTTAGAGATTTTATGATTTTACAATAAACGCGTCTAAATAATAACTATTTTCTTCTCAACTAATAAATAATCTTATAAAATTTCCCAAAAACCTATGATGATTCTAAAAATTTCATTAACTCAAATGAAGAAGTCATCCACTGTTTTGTTATAATTAGCCATCAGATATTCACATTTTGATCTATAAATTTTTATCTTAGCTTGATTCACTTTGAAATTACCTTAATTGATATATTTAAATTTTCTTCAGATTCCTGTAACTTTTTTCATCCCTATAACTTTTAGAAAATATTTTTTAGGTGGAGATTAAAAATTGTAATTTTGAGTGTGGACATTATTTTAAAATTATTTAAAATAATTGTGAACATAGAAACAACATTATCATGAGTTTTGAATTCATTTATGGTATCCTCAAATAGTTATAGATTGATTGATAACAATTATAGAAGCATCTAGTATTTACATATATAATAGTTTTTTCTAATAAAAAGTGTGAATCCCCTTATTTTTCCCTGAATTAATGTTTTCTATGTTCAAGTAATAAATTTAGAACCCTGATCTTATTATATATAGGAATACTTTTAAATTAAAACTATAAACATAAGATCAACTTTTAAGGAATCTAGAGGACTTTAATAAAATCTAAAATGGCCTACAAGATCCATGAGAATTCATTGATAGGGAGGAGAATTAGTTAATTCACTTCCATTTTTTATTTAAAAAAAATCTTTGAAACTTTTTAATGTGAATGACTAGATATAGGTCACACAGAAAGAAGCTCAAACACATAAATCACAATATATTTTTACAAGTTTCACCACTCAAAAAGAGTTTTTATATCCTCGGTATGATATAGTAAAACCTGTGATCAAATTACCCACTAGAATCATCATGGTATATCAAATGTGAATTTTTTACCCTTGGAATCAGGATTCAAAAAAAATTGGCACCTAAATTTTATATAGTGATCCCACACAACACAAGAAAATAAATTTTCAGTAGAAAGAAAAAATAATAATTCTTTAACCAAATAACCCCTATTTATTATTATTATCCATTTTATTTCACACTTCTTACACTTATTATGGGATACAAAATAAGGGAGGGATCCATATTCTTATTACACATTTAATTATTCTTATTATTTTACTAATTATATTTTTATATAATAATTACACAATAAAAACAAATATATACACTAGTAGAAATAATTTCATCTTAAAATTCAAATTTCAAACTCAAAATTCAATCATGTAACTACTTTTAACTAATCTTAATCTTCTCTCACTTATTCTTAAATATTTGTATTTTTACAAGTCTTCTATCCACCATTGAATATATTAAAATGAATTAATTATTCAATTTTTAGTGTCCTATATATCAATAAATAAGTCACATATTCATGAACATTGAATTTAAAACCCTAGAAAAAAAATCAAACCATGAATTCATACATTGTGGAATTATCGACTAGTTTTCCTCTAACCACTTCGTAAACAACTTATCCCTTTGCATCATTATTAAATTATTTATGGTTCATGAATTTTCTTCTTTTCTTCAGGTCTTTATGATTGTATCATGATACCATAAATTTCAACACAATCCATCTAAGCACCTCAAATAGCAGGAATCTTAATTTTAATGGATTTTTATTTCATCGTAGCACCATCTTACAAGTCACACTTTAGCTTATTCTACAGCGTAACCTTCTCAATATAAAATGACTACATTTTAATTTACAAATCCAACTGAAAAACATTATTTATCTATAAATTATGTTATAGTGTAATTATCATCATTATGGTGAACCCCTTATTCTCAAACTTATTGTAACCCAATCAATCTACTATAGAGTGACAATTAGGTATCCTTGATATAATATAGGTAACCCTTAAGTGTCACCAAAGATTAACCCTTATGGATAAACCATTCTATTTGAGGAGTTTACAAATTTTCAAATATAGTTCTTCTCAATAATAAACATCTCTAAAAATCATTAAAACACCTCTAGACTTCTTTTAAACACCCCTTGAATACCAAATAACCTACACCCCACATAATAAAATTTATTTTATATAGGTTTGAACATGATTTATTTATTTAAAACAAAAAAAATAAGAAACAAATATATCAAATACATTATCTTCACATCTTTGTTTACCCTTAAAAAACAATCATAATTAAAGGTATTTGTTTTAACTACTGATCATATCAAACTCCCCGGGGGTTTCAAAAAACTCCCCAAGGTTACAATAAACATAGATCTCAGAGTCTTCCTTAATTAGTGATTGATATCAACATGAAGTTCTATGGAATCTAAATTAAAATAGATAATTTTATTGTGAGATCTAGTTAATGAACTCAGAGATTTGATAAAGAAGATATCCATGTGATGGTTGGTCGATAAAGTTAATGTATAGAGAGATAAGAGTTGGTGAGAGGGTTAATTAAATGAGAGAGATTTTTTTTCTTAAATGATGTATTTCAATTAAAATTATATCCAATCCTATGACATGTCCACTTCTCTATATGTGATATAGAGGTTATGAAATGTGATATGTCACGAACCAGCCCAGGTCGACCCTGAACCGGTCACCTGAGCTGGCTCGCGGCAAGTCCTGAGGGGCGTTCCCGATCCCCCCAGGATGGAAACTAGTGCCAGACATCAAAGTTAAAACATTGGGAACGATTTGGCCCAAAATGATAAATAAGTAAATAAGAATAAACAGAACAAAAGAACTAAACTCTAGCAGCGGAAAGAAATAAAACCAAACAGCAAACGTACCTCCATGTGACCCTTCAGTCACCTCTGAACCACAACCAACATTGCTCAAAAAATGAGCAACTCAGCCAAGAAAACTTGAACGAGGGAAACCCGCGACTGAAATGATAAAAAAAGGCGTGAGCATTAAAAATGCTCAGTAGGGATTCCAAAGTAAACCACAGTATCCAACCAAAACCACTTTTCAAAAACAATCCCAAAACACTAGTTTTCACACACAAAGAGAGAAAATAGGGTTCTCATATTTTAAAGGAAAAAGGATCTCGTTTTACCATCTCAAAAACCAACACATGCCACAACCCGTTTTCCCAAAAAAAATGCATTTCTTGAAAACTAAAATTTCAAATTCATGTTTATCACATTTGTGCAAAAGAAGAGCAGGTAATAAATAAATGTCGGAAACTGAGTTCAAGTAAAATTAAACAAACAGATATAAGAAATAAATATGGGTGATCCTAAACATCCCTAGAAAACCCCTGGACGTACTCGGGTTCATACTACCTGCCGGCATGGTACTCCATAGTCAATAACCAACTGGCCGCCCTAACAGCCAACCAGTGGCATGCCCCACAAGGCCTACCTACCAAGGGAGGACTAACCCCTCTAATCGGGGTTAGCCAGCAATCGTCACTCGATTCTCTAAAAGATGCCCAAGAACCCATGGTGGTTTTAATAATACTGTGTAAGTGGGAGGCCCTCGCACACGTGACTCATCTCACCGCACTTGCCAACCCCTTACATGGACACCACTACACGAAGATCCTCGAAGGGAAGTCCCCCTATAGATATGCCCCACAAATATGTATATATGAAATTCTTTCACATTCAACAAGGTGCCAACCAGGCCTTCACAACATGCACAGTTTCAAACATTTCGTAAACGAGTTAAGTTTCCAATTAGGCACACACATTTTTCCCAAGAGTCAGTGAAAACACATTCTTCTCAAAGAGTCAACACAAATATTACAATTGAGTTGGAAGAGCGAAACATGCCTTTAAGAAAAATGACCATCTAACTCACACCAAAATCTAACCGGGTCAACTTCTTTCAACCCTCTGAAACAACATAGTATTTTCTCTGAAACCTCATTTTAAGAAAACATAGCTTTAATGTGTCATCTTCATTTGGAGGAACATCCATGTGATCACCTAGTGCTCCCATGGATGTGCCAACATCCAATGGCACATTTAGTTTTTAGAAGAATCGCCTGAAAAACCATCTTTCATAATACACTTTACCATTGAAACCAAACTCAAATTCTTTCACAACACTTTATAAAAAAAAATGCAGCTTTCAAACCAACCACCTTTTCCAAATCATTTCTAAAAAAACTTACTGGTCTGTCTTTTTGTTAAACAAACACACCAAAGAAATTTTTTACATTTCCAAAACACAATCACTATAAATTGCAACCAAACACATCACAAAGAAATTGATTTAACTTTACCAAGAACCTATTCATTTCATATAAACCAACATCAAAAATCACTTTCAGAAATTTAAAACTGCCACATGACAAAGCAAGATTCATTTCATAAATATGAGAGATATGAATACGATATTAAAGGATTAATTGAAAATATTCAAGTGCTCAAGGTTTGAATCTAAAAGGGAAATGGTTGGAAACACCTTCCTCGAACAAAGGTCCCGTCAAGCTTTCTAACTCAAGAAGAAACTCGCTCGCACGCACGCACTTCCTCATATATATATATATATATATCCTTAAACTGATGCACGTGTTCCCCGTGCCCTGAGGGAATATGCACACAAAAGACTTAAATATATATCTACACATATTCATACCTGGTAATATGCGTGCGCATCTTTGAAACCCAACGAGACTCCCTACGATAGATCCCCGAGACTCAGAACACCACAGATCCCCAAAAGAAAATTAATCCAAACAAAGAAATCAAGATACAAATCAAAAACCAACCCTACAAAAATCACAACGTTTACAAGTAAAACCCAAATCACACTTTAATTTTTTTTTAAATAAAACTAAGGGAAACACCCCAAAAATTGTATCAACTTATTTTAAGAACTCATATCACAATTTATCAACACCTCAAGTGCATAAACCCATAAAAATAATTACTGAATCACGCTAATGACCAATTTTTAAACAATTTATCAATGTCGAAGCATGACAAAAATCTCCACGAGAAAACCACAGCGATGAGAATTACATTTTAAAAATCATCAAAATAATATTTGTCACTTAGATAAGAAAAACATTGCAGACACAAGAAGAAGTAAACCAGGAACCGACTCTGGACCAGATATAGACCTCAAGGGTCCGAAACTCAATTGAAATTTAAATTAGCATAAGAATATATAACAGAGTATAAATATATCCTTACCCAAATATCGGCGAGGAGAAACGAGACCGCGCCCGAGCAAAGTGGAGGTGCTGCGAAAAGGGTCGGGTCGCGCCGGAAGAAGGTGGAGGTGTGCGCAAGGGTTTGGGTCACACCAGAAGAGGCGTGTGCAAGGGTTCGGGTCACGCCGGAATAAGGTTGGGGTGCGTGAAAGGGTTCGGGTTGTTGGAAAAAGGGCGCGCAAGGGAGGTTCGAGGCAGCGTTCGCCGAAGACGGCTACGGCCGGTAGGAGGGACGCCGACGGAAGAGAGGGATATCAGTGGAGGAGCGGGGGAAGGGAGATCCGGTGTGGGGGCAGGGGTACGGAAGTGCGGCGGAAGGCCAGAACGCCGGGAGGAGGCCGGGGAATGGTGGCTGGGGGCAGCGAAGGGGAAGCGGAGGTCGGGACGGCCGGCGGGCGCGGCAACTGGACAGGGGGTGTGTGGGGCGGCTCTGACGGGAAAGAGGGGAGGCGGCTCGGCAGACGCGGTGGCAGCCGGAGGGGGGGCCAGCTGGAGGCGTCACAGTAGTGGGGATAGGGAGCCGGACGGGGGCACCGGCGGACTACGCATGGAGGCAGAGGCGGACGGCGAGGCGGCGGGTGAGCTAGTGGGGACGCCGGCTGGAGCGCGCAGGAGGGGTCGAACGGGGGGTCCTGCTGCGCCGAACGGGAAAGTGTAGGGGGGTCGCGCTGCGCGATTCCGAGGGTGGGGGGGGGGGGGGCGCCGCCTCGCTGGGTAGATTAGGTTTTCTCACTATTTTTTTCCTTTACTTCTTATCTTAATAATAATAATAATAATAATAATAAATTGCTAATATTGCTAATAATAATAATACCGACAAACTTAATAATAAAAATAATACTAATACAAAACATAATAATAAAAATTTAATAACGTCATAATTAGAATGTTAATAATCTTAATATTTATAATTATACTAACAATCACAATAACAATAATAATATTAAAATTCATATTATTATTATTATTATTATTTCTATCCATAAAAAACATTTCATACAAATTATCTTTCTTTATTTATTTATTTGTTTATTTTCATTCACCGACCAAAATAATTTAAGTATTTATTTTGAACCGACTAACCGCGTGATTCTCCTGCAATAAGACGCACGGTTGAGGAAACTGCACCCAAACCGTGCCACCCGGTACCACCTGGTTATAGGGTTAAGCTGCCCGCTTATCGCGCGGCTTTATAAACCATGTGCAGGTCGCACACCATAACTCCGACCCATTCGGGTAACCACGCGGGCAACAGACAGTTACTTCTAGAAGTGCGAACTGACCGCGCAACAGAGAAAGTCATCCAAAACTCAAAATAATGGTTAAAACAATAAATTAAATAATAATAATAAATAAATCAGGTCGGGGTGTGACAATTCTCCCCACCACAAAACTTTCTGCCCCCAGAAAGTCACCAAGCCAACAGTTGACACAGCTCGAGTTCATGACCAGACAAAATGGAGGAAGAACTGTGAATCCCGGGACGACCTTACTTTCAACAGGTCACACCGGACGAATTCAAGATAAAACAGAATCCTGAGGTTGAGGGGAGAACACAGGAGAGTTTTACCCACCACAAGAATTTACAAATATGGAATCCTTGAAACCCTATCATACCGCCCTCGAGGGGGGGGGGGGAACACAGGAACTTCCGAACTGAACGCATTTAATTTCTCTAAATAGGGCGAATAACACTCAAATACTTAAACAGAAAGCTTGCTTCAAAACGACCCAACAACCAGAGGATAAGGAATTAACTCAACCCCTCACACACTGACCGAATAAAAACCTCACCGAAATCAGAGAGTAGGAAATTCCTAGCCCGAACACAGAAAGGACCCCAAAACAACGCCCATTAATTCCATGAAACCAAACATCCCCCTAACGCAAACAATTGAGACCCAACTCAAAATTAGAATGACCCGTTTATCCGCGGGACCAATATCCTTCAAGGAAATCCGAACGACTTGAGAACACACTGAGAACAGATAAAACTGCTAGACTGCGATAGAACAAGTTCGTCACATTACCACAACTATGATGATCTTACTAAAGTGACAAGAACAGAACAAGGAAACTTTTTATATTTACCTTCAGAAAGATTAAAACATAATCCGAAGTGAGGTTCTACACACCCTCGACAACTCCTGACTATGCGCGAGCTTCACCCCGAGACCTGTGGTTGGGGCCCTAATGGCTGAAGCATCTCCTACCTCACAGTCAGGCATTTGCATCCTATGGTCCCTAGCTCTTTCCTCCCGAATGAAACTTCTTCCAGAACTCCTCACCGGTGGCCCGAACGGCCACACGGTAGCAAGACTTAGGAGGGATGCGGCAAGACGACTTAGAAGGTCTGGAGAGGCCATACTGGTGGCACACAATAGAGCGGTCCAATGAACTATGAACCAGTACCGATGAGGATTGTTTCTTAGAGACAGGTTACACTGGCCCACACTTCTTTCTAGGTGGTAAACCTTCGCGGAATTCAACCACCGTTAATCACACCCAAAACTCCAACGACGATGAGACATCTCATCTTTACTAGTCTAAAATTGAACCCTCAAATAAACCTGAGACGGTATGCACCCTAACAACCATGGGAGTTCCCAACAACCTGAAGACCCACTCCAGTTCCACAACCACACAACTACCCCTCACAGAATTTGATTTCTTTGATCGATAGACAACATACAAAAATAACTGAAAACTGGGCATGACTCATTAACAATCTTAGCGACCTTTCTGGGCGACATACTCACGATAACACGAGAAAACATCATCGAAACCGACATTAAGGAAAAATTCAATCAAGGAAACAACACAAGTCAAGGTCAATAGGCCCATAAGCCAAACATATAAAAACACAAGCATAAATCACTTTCCAAAACCATCATTTCATTAAAATTTTAAAACCCTCCCATGGCACCTTATGAACCATCACATGTGCGTTTATTCAATCTCACTCACATCATCTGCAAACAAGTGCCCCTACACACTCTTCGTACATACCCACACACATGTGACCCTCCATAAAGAGTGACAAGGTTCAAACACCTCTTTCCTTACCAAATCGAAACACATACCATATAGTTCCAAACCAACACTTTCTCTTTAAAAACCCAGATTACTAATTTCAAAAACAATTTGGAAGAAACCCTTTTTTTCATTTCGAAATCACTTCCATTTTCAACACACACACACACACATAGACTGAGTTTAAAACGAAACACAACCAACTATAAACCATCAGATTGAGAGACTAGTGTCTGTAATTAACTTGGCGACATGGTGGTGAGTCATGCCCCAAGTAAGACCTAACACTAAGAGGGCCTTTAACCAGGCACTTGGACTCCACATGGGTCACCACCCCACGTGAGGCCGAAATGTGAACCGATTCTCTCCCATTTTCACCCCTCAATCCCAAAAAATCAAAGTGAAAAGACTCGAATCCTGGACTAACCCTGGTAACTCAGGTCTCGTCACGATCAGTGGTGATCAGGAACCGACCCGTAACCTACCTCCTGAGCCCTGACAGTCCTAATCTCCTTCTACCAGACATACCAAATATCAAGGGTCTCCTCTGATACCATTTTGTCATGAACCAGCCCGGGTCGACCCTAAACCGGTCACCCGGGCCGGCACGCGGCAAGTCCCGAGGGGCATTCCCAATCCCCCCGGGATGGAAACTACTTCCGGGCATCAAAGTTAAAACATTGGGAACTATTTGGCCTAAAAAGATAAATAAGTAAATAGGAATAAACAGAACAAAAGCACTAAACTCTAGCAGCGGAAAGAAATAAAACCAAACAGTAGACGTACCTCCATGTGAACCTTCGGTCACCTTTCATCCACGACCAATATTACTCCAATAATGAGCAACTCAGCCAAGGAAACTTGAACGAGGGGAACCTGCGACTGAAATGATAAAAAAGGCGTGATCACTAAAAATGCTCAGTAGGGATGCCAAAGTAAACCACAGTATCCAACCAAAACCACTTTCCAGAAACAATCCCAAAACACTAGTTTGCACATACAAAGACAGAAAATAGGGTTTTCATATTTTAAAGGAAAAAGGATCCCATTTTACCATCTCAAAAACCAACACACGCCACAACCCGTTTTCCCCAAAACAATGCATTTCTTGAAAACTGAAATTTCAAATTCATGTTTATCACATTTGTGCAAAAGAAGAACAGGTAATAAATAAATGTCAGAAACCGAGTGCAAGTAAAAGTAAACAAACAGATATAAGCAATAACCATGGGTGATCCTAAACATCCCTAGAAAACCTCTGGATGTACTCGGGTTCAGTCTACCTGTCGGCATGGTACTCCATAGTCAATAACCAACTGGCCGCCCTAACAGCCAACCAGTGGCAGGGCCCACAAGGCCTACTTACCAAGGGGGGTCTAACCCGTCTAATCGGGGTTATCCAGCAACCGTCACTCGATTCTCTAAAAGACGCCCAGGAACCCATGGTGGTTTTAATAATACTGTGTAAGTGAGAGGCCCTCACACGCGTGACTCATCTCACCGTACTTGCCAACCCCTTACATAGACACCACTATACGACAATCCTCGAAGGGAAGTCCCCCTGTAGAGATGCCCCAAAAATATGTATATATGAAATTATTTCACATTCAACAAGGTGCCAACCTGGCCTTCACAACATGCGCAATTTCAAAACATTTCATAAACGAGTTAAGTTTCCAATCGGGAACACACATTTTTCCCAAGAGTTAGTGCAAACACATTCTTCTCAAAGAGTCAACACAAATTTTACAATTCATTTGGAAGAGCCAAACGAGACTTTAAGAAAAACGACCATCTAACTCACACCAAAATCCAATAGGGCTAGCTTCATTCAATTCCCTCTGAAACAACACAATATTTTCTCTAAAAACTAGTTTTAAGAAAAAATAGCTTTAATGTGTCATCTTAATTTGGAGGCACATCCATGTGAGCACCAAGTGTTCCCATGGATGTGCCAACATCCAATGGCACATTTAGTTTTTAGAAGAATCGCCTTAAAAACCATCTTTCATAATACACATTAGAATTGAAACCAAACTCAAATTCTTTCACAACACTTTATAAAAACAAATGAATCTTTCAAACCAACCACCATTTCCAAATATTTTCTAAAACAACTTATTGGTTCATCTTTTTGTTAAACAAACACACAAAAGCAATTTTTTACATTTCCAAAACACAATCACTATCAATTTCAACCAAACACATCACAAAGAAATTTATTTAACATTACCAAGAACCTATGAATTTCATATAAACCAATATCAAAAACCACTTTCAGAAATTTAAAACAGCCACATAACTAAGCCATATGCTTTTCATAAATACGATAGAGATTAAAATGATATAAAAGGATTAATTGAAAATATTGAAGTGCTCAAGGTTTGAATCTAAAAGGGAAATGGTTGGAAACACCTACCTCGAATAGAGGTCCCGTCAAGATTTCTAACTCAAGTAGAAACTCGCTCGCACGCACGCACTTCCACATGTATATATATATATCCTTAAACTGATGCACGTGTTCCCCGCGCCATGAGGGAACACGCACACAGAAGACATAAATATATCTATACATATTCATACTTGGGAATATGCGTGCGCACCTTCGAAACCAACCGAATCTCCCTACGATAGATCCCCGAGACTCATAACACCTTAAATCCCTAAAATAAAATTAATCCAAACAAAGCAATCAACATATAAATCAAAAACCAACCCTACAAAATTCACAACGTTCACAAGTAAAACCCAAATCACACATTAATATTTTTTTTAAATAAAACTAAGGGCAACACCCTCAAAATTGTATCAACTTATTTTAAGAACTCATATCAAAATTTATCAACACCTCAAGTGAATAAACACAGAAACATAATTAATGAATCATGCTAATGACCAATTTTTAAACAATTTATCAATTTCTAAGCATCACAAAAATCTCGACATGAAAACCACAACGATGCGAATTACATTTTAAAAATCATCAAAATAATATTTGTCACTTAGACAAGAAAAACATTGTAGATGCAAGAAGACGTAAACCAGGAACCGACTCTGGACCAGATAAAGACCTCAAGGGTCCACAACTCAATTCACATTTAAATTAGCATAAGAATATACAACAGAGTATAAATATATCCTTACTCAATTATCGGCGGAGGGAAATGAGATCGCGCCCGAGAAAATTGGAGGTGCTGCGAAGAGGGTCGGGTTACGCTGGAATAAGGTGGAGGTGTACGCAAGGGTTCGGGTCACGCCGGAAGAGGCGCGCGTAAGGGTTCGGGTCACGCCAGAACAAGGTGGAGGCGCGTTCAAGGGTTCAGGTTGCTGGAAAAAGGGTGCGCAAGGGAGGTTCGAGGCAGCGGTCGCCGGAGACGGCTGCGGCCGGTAGGAGGGATGCCGGTGGAAGGGAGGGATATCGACGGAGGAGCGGGGGAAGGGAGATCCGGTGTGGGGGCAGGGGTGCAGAGGCGCAGCGGAAGGCCGAAATGCCTGGAGGAGGCCGGGGAATGACGGCTGGGCGCGACGAAGGGGAAGCGGAGGCGGGGACGGACGGTGGGCGCGACGACTGGACAGGGGGTGCGCGGGGCGGCTCCGATGAGAAAGAGGGGAGGCGGCTCGGTGGACGCGGCGGCTGCCAGAGCAGGGCTGACCGGAGGCATCGCGATAGGGGGGACAGGGAGCTGGACGGGGGCGCCGGAGGACGACGCAGGGAGGCGGAGGCGGACGGCGAGGCGGTGGGTGAGCCAGCAGGGATTCCCGCTGGAGCGCGTAGGAGGGACCGAACCGGGGGGCCTGTTGCGCCGAATGGGAAAGGGTAGGGGGTCACGCTGTGTGATTCCAAGGGTGGGGGGGGGGGGGGGGGGCGCCTGGCTAGGTAGATTAGTGTTTCTCACTATTTTTTCCTTTACTTATTATCTTAATAATAATAATAATAATAATAATAAATTGATAATATGTCTAATAATAATACCAACAAAATTAATAACAAAAATAATACTAAAACAAAACATAATAATAACAATTTAATAGAGTAATAATTAGAATGTTAATAATCGTAATCTTTATAATTATACTAACAATCACAATAATAATAATAATAATAAAAATATTATTATTATTATTATTATTATTTCTGACCATAAAAAAACATTTCATACAAATTATATTTCATTCTTTATTTATTTTTTTATTTTCATTCACGAGCCAAAATAATTTATGTATTTCTTTCGAACCGACTAACCGCGTTATTCACTTGCAATAAGACACGCGGTTGACCAAACTGCGCCCGAACCGTGCCACCCGGTACCACCTGGTTATAGGGTTAAGTTTCATGCTTATCACATGGTTTTATAAACCGCGTGCAGGTCGCGCGCCATAACTCCGACCCATTCGGGTAACCACGCGGGCAACGCACAATTACTTCTAGCAGTGCGGACTGACCGCGCAACAGAGAAAGTCATCCAAAACTCAAAATAATGATTAAAACAATAAATGAAATAATAATAATAAATAAATCAGGTCGAGGTGTGAAATGATACAGGTATATCACATAGAGAGGTATGTTAAACTACCTATGGTATGAGATATTGCACACTTACAATTTAATTTTTCAACGTATGTTATCATATGATTAATATAAACATTATTAGATAGAATTTAAGTTATTTTTAACACATTGTTATGAATGTTTAAATTTTAAATATTCATGATTGGTTTGATATGAGTAATATATTGTACATTATAAAATTTCTAATGCTTGGAAAAATTGTGAAATGATTGAGATCCTCGATCCGTGGAGCACCCATGAATACATTTATACATAGGATAAAATTAATTTGAATTACGTGTGATTCATAATTTTTTTGGTGAACTAGCATTCCATTGAAGAAATAAGATCCTTCCACAAGATTTTGATGAATCACATTGTTGGTGGACACCTATAAAGACAAGATCCTTTTAGTTGTTGATTAAGGATGTTCATCAGGTAGGTGTTGAAGATGAAAACTCAATCATAAAAGTTATATTATTTATTTATAGTATTATTATAGATACCCAAAAAATATATATATTTTTTACTTTGTAAAATTTCATGGGAAAAAAGAAACATATCAAAGAGATAATCATTAAGATGGAGTCTAATGTATGCACATGTAAGGTTGTGTCAAGAAATGACATACCAGAGGGATAATATATTCTCAATGGGGTATTAATATAGGTAAAGATTTTTTTAGATTGTAAATAAATCCTTATGATTTAAAATTTTATTTTTTGGCCAACTGGTCATAGATAAGGCCTAGTCATGAATTCATGTGGTAAAATCAGGTGATAAAAAAATTGGATCAGAGATAAGTTTTTGGGTAGTTGAGTCAGAAATATGTTTGGGGATCAAAATGGATTAGATGTGAGAATTAATCTATAAATATGTTATATTAAAATACTTATTTAGGAATCCAATGTCTTTAAGGAGATGTTATAGAAAGTGATATTGGTCAGGGATGAATTTTATTTTACTTCTCAATTGTGAAGGATCAAGATTAATGAGAGGCTTCATGCATCATGTTTAGTCATATATGAATCATGTAATTTTGGTGTTTATATGTTGGATTAATGAAATGTAAAATTTATGTTGGTTTAGAATAATAATTGAAAATATTTTAAAATTAATTAAAATTGAATATAAATACTTTTGTTTTCCCAAAATAGTTATTATTGGTGATTTAATTAATGAGAAGTTAGGTATTTACCTGGATATGTTATCTATTCAAAGAGAATGATATGTAATATATCTGGATATTCATATTTATGTGTTTCCTGGGTGTCGGTGTTGTATTGGTTATATGATTTTTTTATGTATGTTTATACGTTAAAAAATATTGTTGACCTTTAATTGATAAAAATATCATTTATATGTGTTATATTTAATGGTATAATTTATTAATTGGAAAATTTATAATTTAAATTCATATTGAATTAAATGAATGATATATTGGATATTATGCAATAACATGGGAGTAATGTTTTTAACTTTCAGGATAAGAATGATTATTATGTACATTGTTTTAATTAGGTGAATAATAATGTTTTAAATTAAATTTATGGTTTTCCAAATAATTATGTAAGTTTTCGTGATATGATGATTTTATTTCTTTATTTTTTGAAATATTTTTATACAGAAAAATGTAATATTTAAAATGATCATTGAATTTATTTCAATCAGTGATTTTTATGAATTCCATAAGGTTATAAATTGGGGAATAAGCTCGTTTAATTAGATTAAATGTCATTATTTAATGATAAGGCAATTGATTTTGTTAAAAAATGAATTATAATTCTTGATAAAAAAAATATTTTGGATGATTATATATTGATATAAAATATGTTTTAAATTTGACTATGATGATATAATATAAATACGGATTGACAACAAATTTTGATAAGTATATTTTTTGATTGTTTTTGAATTATGTATACTGGTAATGAAACAAGGATTAATGAAATTATAATTTATATATTGAAAATTTTGTTATATTTACATTTAATTTATTATTTTAAAAACTCATAAAATAATATTTCATTGTGATTTATTGAGATTCATATTGAAATTTTTATCTTTATAAATATGACATGATTATTTAGAGAATATTTTGGTACATTGTTCTAATGTTGTTTTTATAAAAATACAGTTGATAAAATAAGAACAATCATTTATTAATTAAAAGTAGATAATTAATGTTCAATGATGAATTATATAAATAATTAGAAACAATTAATTTAATTAGTATGCTTCTTAAGATATATTGTTAAAAATAAATTTAAAATCAATCATGATACATTAATGGTATATTTAAATCATTGTTTGGGAGTTATTTAGTGATAAATTAATGTATAATTGTTTTCAAAATTATTTTAAGAATTTTTTGTGATTTTATTTGATTTATGTTTATTGTTGATTGATAAAAAACTATTTTATTGAATATTTTATTGATAATAAATGATATAATTTCCTCACATTGTGTTAAATATGTTTATTTATAAAATATTTGGGATTTGATCATTTATTTGAAAATTTGGAGAAAATTCCAGTTTACCCTTTATAGTGCACTGTAGTATTTCGAAGATACATATTTTTATAATTATTATTTGAATATGAAATTTGGTAACAGTGTTCCTAATATAATTTCAACAACTTTTATTCAGGACACTAGAGCTAAAGAGTGAATTTGGATGGAGTAAATGGGCCATTAATCCAATGGTGGGCTGGACTCGACAGAATGGACATGGGTTCTGTATTTGAGCCACAACCTCTACATACGGGCTTGGATTGAGCCCCAATTTTGAGGAAAGCTCGGGGACATGATTTGGAACAAATAATCCATCTGGAAGACCGGTCAGGGCACGAGTTTTGGAGGTCAACTAGGCAGTTCAACTTGGAATAAAATATTTGGCCGAGTTGTTTATTTCACACTTAAAAAGTTATGTAACCCTGGCCCTCACAAACTCTATTTAAAGGGGGTTTTAACTCTTTGGAAGGGCTGGTAGAGGCTCTAGGAAGGTTTGGCAGAAAGGGTGTCTCTTGGGATCACCTCACAACTCTTGTAAGAAGTAAGCCTTTGAGAAAACCTCTCTTCTAAAATGGCTCTCCTCTCTCACCTATTCTTTGTATTTATTTTATTTCATGTTTGTTTCTTGTATTTTTCTTCAAATAATCTTCTATGTTCTTCTGTTTTCTTCTTCTATTAATCTTCTTAATTGGGTTGGAATAAAGAGTGGAGACAAGATTGGGTTCTACCATTTCAATCCTTTGCTTATGCAAAACGTCTTCACGATGACTACACCACCCATGAAAGAGTAGTTCTTTTTAGTAATCGATCGACCTCTATCCTTCTTCATTTAATTATTTTGAATCATTGAGCTACAGTAATTCACTTAATATGATCCATTAATTGTGAATTTAAATTGTATGAAACTAAGCAAGCAATTGAACATTTAACACAAAACTCGCGAGGTCGGGAATTGTGTAAATTGTGAGAGTGCGATCTTAATCGATAATACAAGACCATACGAGATAAATTTGTAGAGTTCAAATATAATCCCTAAACACAATTCATCCTAATTTCCAGAATGGATATGTGATTTAATTAACCACTGACTATAAGCTATCCTTAGAACAACAATCAAAGTAGTGTGCTGCGATTGCGTGTTCTGGAGCTAGCCTAGGGTTTAAGTAATTTTATCTTTGTCGTTAAGTTAACTCTCGTAGGGTTCGAGGGATAAAAAATTAGGGGATCATAATTAAGTGGATATTTATATAAATGATAATGATTAATAAATTATTGAATAGGTAGTGTTAGATCGATTACGCCTTTTAAAATATTTTATAAAAAAACATCTTTTTGTTTTGTCATTTTAATCGAACTTCATTTCAAATCTAAAAACAAAAAAAATACAATCTTCTTCCATAAAACTTCTTCTAGATTCATAAACTATAACCAAAACCCATCATTTTAGGTAGTTTTTTTATTCTCTTTTATTTTATTTTTAGAATACCTTTTAAAAGTTTCTTTAAATCTACTTCCTCCTTTGAGAGACGGCCTTGGTCAGCCACTCTGCTGCACCAAATACCCTAAAATCACTAATCATTTGAAGGCGCCAACGACAGCGCTCTTTCAAATTGGCGCAGTTTCCGGGGAGGCAAGTAATTTATTAAACCATTTAGAGGTATTTCTTGTATTTTTCATTTTATTATTTTCTTGACCTCTCTCTTTCAACTTTCCCCTTTCTCAAGTTTTCATTTTTTTCATCCTCTTCTTTTCTTTTTGGACCATCAACTCTAACTTCTCATTTTTATTTTACTATGGTCCACTTTCTTTCTTTTCATTTTTATTTGATTTATGAAAAGAAACAATCCCAAAGATCTCTTAGATCTTGACCCGGAGATTGAACGCAGCCTTAGGGCACGAATCAGACATTCTCAGTCTACGGGAAGTTTAAATATTCAACCAGTTGGTGAATTCCTCTATTCTGGAAACATTGAAATTAGAACCTATTCAAATTCAAACATAAAAGAATAACCAATGGCTGGAAATAATAACAATGAGATAAATATAAACATTCAAGAATTGGATGCACTTAATATTAACTATCAACCAAATTGTCTTGCATACCCAAATCCCGAATCGGACTTTGAACTGAAATCTGGGTTAATTCACTTACTTCCAAAGTTTCATGGCCTCTCTGGTGAGGATCCCAATAAACATTTGAAAGAATTTAATGTGGTTTTCTCAACCTTCAAACCAAGAAATGTTTCTGAATATCAAATTAAATTAAGAACATTCCCATTCTCACTTGATGGAGCTGCAAAAGATTGGATGTATTATTTGCAACCTGAAGATGTAACATGTTGGAATGATTTGAAATGACTTTTCTTGCAAAGATTTTTTCCAGCATCAAGGACCAAATCCATTCGAAAGGAGATATCGGGGATCAAGCAAGCCCAATGGGAGTCAATGTATGAGTACTGGTAGTGATTCAAGAAGTTGTGTGCAAGCTTCCCACATCACCAAATCAGTGAGAAATTACCCATCCAATACTTGTATGAAGGACTTACACCCATGGAGAGGATCATGGTGGATGTTGCAGCAGGAGGGGCATTGGTGGACAAGACACCAGTAGCTTCACGTGCATTGATCGACAAGATGGCCCAAAACTCCCAACAATTTGGTGATAGAGGTACTCCACATGTCAGGGGAGTACATCAGGTAAGTCCTTCTTCTCTTGAAAGTCATTTGATTGATACCATGTTGGAAGAATTGACCACTATGGTGAGGCAAATTGCTTTGGCACAAAAGAAATCTCTACCCCCTCCTTCAAGGCCTTGTGGTATTTTCACTGAGACAAGCCACCCAACGGACTATTACCACAACTCCAAGAAACAGAAGATTGTGTAGAAGTGTTCCCTGGGAGATCATATCAGTAGAAACAACAACAACCATATCCCCAAAAGAAGTTTGATCCAGCATACAACCAAGGGTGGAAAGATCATTCAGACATGAGGTATGGCTCTGGACCACAACAAATGCCCCCTTTTCAACCAAACTTCCAGCAGCCCCCACCTTACGAACATGGTTTCCAACAACCCCAAAAGAGATTCGAAGCTCAAACATCAACGAGTCAGCAACAAGGGAATCTCCAACACAAGGTAGACTCTAACACTGATGATCTTTTGAAAAAAATTGTTCTTAATCAACAGAATGTGCTGAAGAGTCAAGGTTTGGAGCTGAGAGAGTTGAAGACTCAAATGAGCCAAATTTCCATTTCCCTCCATGAACTTGTGAGTAAGAATTCTGGAAATCTACCTTCCCAACCCACTCCAAATCCAAAGGGGAATGTTAGTTCCATCACATTGAGAAGTGGAAAGAAAATAAACGATGCATCTGTACCTACCATTCCACTAGGATTCACCTCTACTCCAGAGAAGCCGCATTCCATACCAACTAATGAGAAATAAAAGGAGAAAGATAAAGGTAAGAAAAATATTGATTATGTTCCTCCTAAACTCATTCCTTTTCCAAACAGGGTTGTTCAAACCAAGAAGATGGCGGAAGAAGCAATGAAAAAAGAGGATTTGGACACATTCAAGCGTGTGGAGATCAACATTCCTCTACTTAAAGCCATTAAGCAATTTCCAAGGTATGCCAAATTCTTAAAAGAACTCTGCACCAATCGAAGAGGGATCAAGGGAAATGAGAGGATCAATCTTGGAAGGAATGTGTCAGCACTCATTACACCAACTCTAGCAATGCCGACAAAGTGCAAGGATCCAGGGACTTTCACCATCCCATGTACCATAGGGGAGTTGCACTTATATGATGCACTTTGTGATTTAGGTGCTTCCATAAATGTGATGCCTCACACTGTATTATCTTCCTTGTAGGTTGGTGAGTTCAATCCAACAAGAGTAGTGGTGCAGTTGGTGAATAGAGCTAGGACATATCCAGCAGGAGTTCTTGAGGATGTACTTGTTCGGATAAGAGACATGATCTTTCCAGCAGATTTCTATGTTCTTAACATGGAGGATGATCAGGTAAGTTCTCATGCCCCCATTATCATTGGTAGGCCCTTCCTTAAAACTGAAAAAACTATCATAAATGTCAATGAGGGTACACTTTCCAAGGAGTTTGGAGATGAAGTTGTGATATTTAATGTTATGGATTCCATAAAGTACCCCTCAGAGGACCATTCAGCTTTTGTTATCTCCCATTTTGAACCACCAAATAAAAACTCCATGGAATTTGATTGTCCTATGCTTAAGGATATTATGAGTATTGGTTCGAGTTTCATGTCTAAGGGCACTTCCACACATGTTGATGATACACAATACTCTCTTGGATTTGATTTTGATGTGGATTCATATTCAGATTTTGATCATGTGAACTCTAATTATGACATGGATGTTGAGTATCCTGATGCATTTGATGCTTTATTCTCTGATTTGGATGATGTATATTCTGATACTGATGCTCTATGTGCACATATTTCAGTTCCTTCTATGACCCCATCCATACACCATGCCCCTAGACTGGAACTCAAGCCATTTCCACCAAATATGAAATACTCATACTTGTTGAGTGGTGAGAGATTACCTGTTATCATTGCTAACAATCTCCCTTTTGAACATGAAGAAAAACTTTTGAATATTTTAAGGGAGAACATCAGGGCAATCGGGTGGACCTTGGCTGACATATCAGGTATTAGCCCCTCTATTTTCATGCATATGATTATTTTGGAGGATGGGTCTAAACTGGTGAGGCAACCACAAAGGATACTCAATCCAATACTTTCGGAGGTTGTTAAAAAATAAGTTGAAAAATTTCTCGAGGCAGGTATAATCTATCCCATTTCAGATTCACAGTGGGTAAGTCGAATTCAGGTTGTGCCTAATAAGAGTGGTGTTACTGTTGTTAAAAATGAGAAAGATGAGTTAGTACCAATGAGGGTGAAAAACAGTTGGCGTGTGTGTATTGATTATAGGAAACTAAATCAGTCCACTCGCAAGGACCATTTCCCCCTCCCATTTATTGATCAAATGCTTGAGAGACAAGCTGGGAAAACACACTATTGTTTCTTGGATGGATTTTCTGGATATTTTCAGGTTCCTATAGCTCCATAGGATCAGGAAAAGACTACATCCCCCTGTCCCTTTAGCACATTTTCTTACTGAAGTATACCACTTGGACTTTGCAATGCCCCAGGTACCTTCCAGAGATTCATGGTGAGTATTTTCTCAGATTTCATTGAGACCTAAATGGAGGTATTTATGGATGATTTTACAGTTTATGGGTCCTCATTTGATGAATGTCTCTCAAGTTTGGGTGATGTGTTGCATCGTTGTATTGAGAAGAATATGGTCTTAAATTTTGAAAAATTACATTTCATGGTCGAAAAGGGAATTGTATTAGGTCATATAGCCTCACAACATGGCATTGAAGTTGATAAATCTAAGGTAGACATTATTTAATCCCTCCCGTATCCTACATGTGTGAGTGATGTTCGATCATTCCTTAGACATGCTGGATTTTATCGACGCTTCATCAGAGATTTTAGGAAGATCGCTCTCCCCTTATCTCGATTGCTTCAAAAAGACATTGACTTCAATTTTGATGATTCATGCAGGGTATCATTTGATGGGATAAAGAAGTGTCTGACCACTCCACCGATCATAGAGCCCCCACAGTGGGACCTTCCGTTTGAGCTTATGTGTGATGCCTCTAACTTAACGGTTGGAGCTGTCTTATCTCAGAGGGTGGAGGGACGTTCACATGTGATTGCCTATGCATCTAGGACACTAGATTCAGCCCAATAAAACTACACAACCACGGAAAAATAGTTTCTTGCTGTCATATTTGCTTCAGATAAATTCTGTTCATATTTATTGGGCTCTAAAGTAGTTGTTTTTTCTGACCATGTAGCTTTGAGGTACCTCCTAAAGAAGCCGGATGCCAAGCCACGACTTATCCGTTGGATGCTCCTTCTTTAGGAATTTGATATTGAGATAAAGAACAAGAAGGGATCAGTGAATTTGGTGGCACACCACATGAGTAGGCTTACTCACACACTAGAGGATGACACCTTGGACTAGGTACCACTTCGGGACACTTTCCCCGATGAGCATCTCTATACCATCTCAGGTACGCATCCTTGGTATGCTGATTTAGATAATTACATTGTTTCCTCTAAAATCCCACCAAATTTGAAGAAGCATCAAGTCCAAAAATTAAAAAGTTAGTCTAGGTATTATGTGTGGGATGATCCTTACCTCTGGCACATTTGTAGTGACCAAGTCATTAGGCGGTGTGTTCCCGATCATGAGTTTGAGTCTGTTTTGTATTTCTATCATACACTTTCTTATGGTGGACACTTTGGACCCCAACGGACAGCAAGGAAGGTTTTGGACTCTGGATTATATTGGTCTATATTGTTCCATGATGCCCATGTATTTTGTAAGTCTCTCATAGCCAACACACTGGGAATATTTTTAGGAGACATGAGATGCCCCAACAACCCATACTATTCTGTGAGATTTTTGATTTATGGGGCATTGATTTTATGGGTCCTTTTCCAAGTTCATTTGTATTTTTTTATATTTTGGTTTCTGTTGATTATGTGAGTAAATGGGTGGAGTCCAAGGCCACCAGGACTGACGATTCTCAAGTTGTTGTGGACTTTGTTAAAGCACATATTTTTTTGCAGGTTTGGAGTACCAAAGGCCATCATCAGTGACCAAGGGACACAGTTTTGCAATAGGAATTTTGCTTTCCTCCTTCGAAATTATGGGGTGACACACAAAACATCAACACTATACCACCCCCAAACAAATGGCCAGGCCGAGGTTTCAAATCGTGAGTTGAAACAAATTTTGGAGAAAACCATGCAGCCAAATAGGAAGGATTAGAGAAAGTGATTGGATGATGCATTGTGGGCTTATAGGATAGCATACAAGACCCCCATTGGTATGTCTCCATTTCAGATTGTTTTTGGGAAAGCATGTCATCTCCCTGTGGAAGTTGAGCATCAGGCTTATTGGGCTATAAAGAAATGCAACATGGATTTGGACCAAGCTGGAATCCAAAGGAAGCTGCAAATTCAAGAGCATGAGGAGATTAGATTGTCTTCATATGAGAACTCAAGGCTCTACAAGGAAACATCAAAAGCAACTCATGATAAAATGATACAGAAAAGGGAGTTTCATGTTGGAGAGAAATTCCTACTCAACAGTTCACGACTGAAGATGATGCCTGGTAAGTTGCATTCCAGATGGTTAGGTCCTTATATTGTATCTAATGTTTTTCCTTATGGTGCAGTGGAGATCACACTAGAGGACACTGGAAGGAGATTTACAGTCAATGGGAAATGTTTGAAGAGATACATTGAGGGACTTCCTACTAATGTAGTGGATTTTATCACACTGCATGACCCCATCATCACTTGAGCACATCAGGCTATTCCTAACCCTTTCACTTTTATATTATTTGTCATATTTAAAAATTCTACATTTCATGTGCATATATCATCTCATGGGTTCACAATGAGGACAATTCAATATTTTAAGTGTGGGGGAGTAGGGAGCCTTTTAGTTTAGTAATTCAATTGTTTTCCTGTTTTAAAAAAAACCAAAAAAAATTGTTTGTTTTTCAAATTTTGTGTGTTTATTTTTCAATTTTCTTTTTCTTTTTGAAATTTTTGAGCTGAAATGATTCTCATCACAATTTTTAAAGCATATCAATGAGTGAAACAATTTATCCCTTGAAACTAAGCTTAAATGAATGCTGAAATGACTTTGTTTCAAGTTCAAATATTTAGTAATTTCATGAAAAGTACACTGAATTTTGAATCCTATGACACATCTCATTGTCTTTATATTTGAAATCACTTTCTTGTGAGGCTTCTAAACCATTATTGTTATATTCATTACATTCAACTCAATTCTATAGAGAACCAAACCATGCTTGATTTAACCAGAATTTGATTTATTCCTATCATAACTTGAGGGTTCGAGGTACTTATGTTTAAATGATTGAGGCATTTGTTTGGTATTAAAGCCCCTATTTCAAATAATCTTTTTTCATAATGGCCTAACTTGAAAATTTAATCCTTGTAGCCCTTAGAATCCATGCACAGCCTGTTAGGATAGCCACATTACAAGCCAATTTTCCCTATCCAACCAACTCTTGAAGTGAAATTGCATAATCTAGTTGAGCTTAAGTGTGGGGGAAGATATCTTGTGTTGTTATACCACATTTTGTGATACTTTGGGTGGAAAATTAAATTCCTAAGAGATGTATTTGCTGCTGAAGAAAGTCATTATATTGAAATCTGTGCCTTTTCTGGAGCTTTGATGACAAGTGAAGTTGTGCCTTTTCTGGAGCTTCTAATTGAGGTGGAAAGCTGTGCATATATGGAGCTTTCAAGAAAATCATGTTTGAGAAGATTAACATTTTTAATGCTGAAATGATGAATGGTGTAAACTATTCATGACTTTTCATGATGATGGAACTGAATTGATACTATGGAGATTGAGGAGAAGACCATATTTAAGTGAAAATTAGATTAATGCAATTTTGCTTAAAAAAGAGTCATGCCCTCCTCATTCAGCCACAGAATTTTTCACATCTAAATCCTACCAACCGAAAGCCACAGAACAACCCTGAAAAGTCCTCATGATAAAAATATGTCCTTGACTCACATCGGGTGGTGATGTAGGAATCTATCAAGCCTATGGTGACCCTTGTATGAGTTTGGATGAGAAAGACATTGCAAAAAAATTGATATTTGAGTGATTATAGAAAATTCAAGCGAGGTAAGTGTTTTGTGCATGGGAGGATAAATGAAATGGAAATATATTTAATGATATTAATAGAAAACTTGAAATAAGGTTTTTTATGAGGCATGATATCTTTTGATTCTTGGTGCGGAATTGATGGATCCCAATGATATGTGTTTTAAAATTGGTTTTGATTTGATATTGATGTTTACTTGATATGAGGTTTTGCTCAGGAGTGCAAAAGGGTAAGTGTGGGGGAGTTGATAAAACACTATTTTATTGAATATTTTTTTGATAATAAATGATATAAGTTCCTCACATTGTGTTAAATATGTTTATTTATAAAATATTTGGGATTTGATCATTTATTTGAAAATTTGGTGAAAATTCCAGTTTTACCCTTTATAGTGCACTGTAGTATTGCAAAGATAAATATTTTTATATTTATTATTTGAATTTTAAATTTTGTAACAATGTTCCTAACGTAATATTCTACAACTGTGATTCAGGACACTAGAGCTAAAGAGTGAATTTGGATGGAGTAAATGGTCCATTAATCCAATGGTGGGATGGACTCGGCAGAATGGACATGGGTTCTGTATTGGGGTCACATATTCTTCATTAGGTATTGGATTGAGCCCCAATATTGAGGAACGCTCGGGAACATGATTTGGTACAAATCGTCCTTCTGGAAGGACGGTCAATTCACGCGTTTTGGAGGTCAACTAGGCGGTTCAACTTGGAATAAAATATTTGGCCGAGTTTTTAATTTCACACTTAAAAAGTTATGCAACCCTAGCCCTCACAAACTCTATTTAAAGGGGGTTTTAATGATTTGGGAGGGCTTGTAGAGGATTTGGGAAGGTGTGTCCGAAAGGGTGACTCTTGGGAGCCCCTCACATCTCTTGGAAGAAGTAAGACTTTGTGCAAACCCCTCTTCCAAAAAAGCTCTCCTCCCCCACCTATTCTTTGTATTTCTTTTATGTCATGTTTGTTTCCTGAATTTTTCTTCAAATAATCTTCTGTGTTCTTCACTTTTATCCTTATCTTAATCTTCTTAATTGGGTTTTAATCAAGAGTGGAGACATGATTGGGTTCTACCCTTTCAATCTTTTGCTTATGCAAAACGTCTTCACGATGACTACACCACCCATGAAAGAGTAGTTCTTTTTAGTAATCGATCGACCTCTATCCCTCTTCATTTAATTATTTTGAATCATTGAGAAAATGTAATTCACTTAATATGATCCATGAATTGTGTTTTTAAATTTTATGAAACTAAGAAAGAAATTGAACAATTAACACAAAACACGCGAGGTCGGGAATTGTGTAAATTGTGAGAGCGCGATCTTAATCGATAATACAAGACCATACGGGATAAATTTGTAGAGTTCAAATATAATCCCTAAACACAATTAATACACATTTACAGAATGGATATGTGCTTTAATTAACCACTGACCATAAGCTAACCTTAGAACAACAATCAAAGAAGGGTGTTGCGATTGCGTGTTCTAAAGCTAGCCTAGGGTTTAAGTAATTTTATCTTTGTGGTTAAGTTAACTCTCATAGGGTTCGATGGATAAAAAATTAGGGGATAATAATTTAGTGAATATTGATCTAAATGATAATGATTAACAAATTATTGAATAGTTAGAGTTATATCGATTACTCCTTTTAAAATATTTTCTAAAAAAACATCTTTTTGTTGTGTCATTTTAATCAAACTTCATTTCAAAACTAAAAACAAAAAAAATACAATTTTCTTCCAGAAAACTTCTTCTAGATTCATAAACTATAACCAAACACCATCCTTTCAGGTAGTGTTTTTATCCCCTTTTATTTTATTTTAATAATACCTTTAAATAGTTGTTTTAAATCCACTTCCTCCTTTGAGAGACGACTTTGGTCAGCCACTCTATTGCACCTAAGTACCCCAAAATCACTAATCATTTGAGGGCACCCACGACAACACTCTTTCATTGATACATTATATAAAAATGTATTAATTGATATGAATGAATTTAAAAATAGTATGAAAATTTATTGTGTTGGTTTTTACTAGGTAGTTATCCAAGTAAATTAATAAATTAAATGAAAAATTATTATTATGGAAAACTATTATTTTTTTTGAAGGACAGATTTGTTGAATTTTAATTTGTTGAATTATTTTTCCCCAATGATTACTTTTTTTGAAATAGAAAATATTAATTATTTAATGAGTAGAAAATGATAATATATATTATTTTGGAAAGCCTGAGTTAAACACCTAGAATTGTGTAAGGGTGTTATTTTCAAAAAATAAAATTCAATTTGAGTTGACAATGAATTTCGATGACAATGATATGAAAATAATTTATCAATAATATTATTATAGGGGCCTATAATTTTAATACATAGATATAACATATTAATAAATGAATCTTCATTATATAACATAATGATCCATCCCAGAATCGTATTGGACTAACTACTTTGGAAACATGGATACATAAACATCTAGTTCCTAAATGAACTACACCATCTACCACTTAGTTCTTTATAACTATTACCCTTCTTATACATATCATATTTAAAATCATTCTTTTATAACCTAGTGAAAGGAAACATAAAATAGGGTGAACTTAGAAGCTCGGTATGGGTAAAAATGGGAGATATCGATGATCACTTGAGCATAACACAGACATAAGGGTATGAGGATATGATCATAATAGTTGGAAATAATATGATGTATATCTTAGATCATAATTTTGAGTCCTGGAATAAAAATTGGTAGTTTATAAGACATGAATCATAAATAAAACAACTAACATGATCCATGAGAGCATAAAACAGTCATTGGACATAAGTTTGTGGCATAAAAATAAGTATATAAATTTAGTTCCTTAGTAGTGAAGGATCTTTTAGAATAATATCATATTGGAGTGGGTTCACTCCCCAAACCACAATAGTATTAAAGTTTTTCTCTAAATACTATCATAGTGGAAAATATATCTTACCGAACTAGGTTCACTCCCCAATCGAGTAATATTTATCTCATGTGATATCAATATTTACCTAATGAATTAGAGGGATATATAATTATGGGTCCACCCATATCATAATGAAAATCATATATATGTGTTACACAATATCAGAAAACATTCATGATTTCAGAACCCATGAAAATAAATTGGATTCATGAACATTTAATCATAGGATAACACATGGAAAAGAAATGGGTTTCTTAAACATTACACAAGTTCATCGTATTATTACTCTTTGAAAAGGAACATGTTTCATAAAAATCATGTCATCGTAATAATAAACATTATAGAGAGAGAATAATGGTGATATCCTTGGATTATATCCCTAGTTAATCCTAAGTGAAATCAAGGGTTGTTGTCTTTGACGAATAGAAATACCATTACAATATCATTAAAAAATTCTTGAGGAAAACATCATTTACAATTCAAAAATAACTTTTCAAAAACTAAAAATTCAAAAAATATTATGAAATTATTTTTATGTGAAAATATCCATGGAAACAAATAAATTAATCTTTATAGTATTTGGTGGTCATGATTATGGGAAATTATTTTCATATTGTATAAGTTAAAAGAATACATTCTTTCACATTTTTTGTAAAAAATCAAAAAGTAACTCAATAAAAAAATGATAATAAGATTACATTTAAAATTTAGTTAAAATTACTTTAAAAACCATATTAAAAGATTATAATTATTATTTAATTTTTTTTAGAATACTTGGATATGGAAGAAAAAAAAATTCGATCAAAAAGAGAAATAAAGTCGATTTCCCTTAAAAATACATTTCCAGTCTATTGAGTACATAATGTGAGAAAAAGAAATGAAAAAATTTATTTTCATGAAATTAATTGAGGATATGTTTATTATTTAGTTTCCTAATAGTTAGATCATAATATTTCATCATCAGATGTTAACCATAAATAATCCCAATAAATAATAAGATTATAACATAAACCCTTAAACAATTTGGTAACAATTTAATCATAGGATTCATGAGATAAATAAACCTACACAGATATTTAAATACCAATAATATTCATAATAATCCTAATAAAATATATTCATTGGAATTTTATACACCACATAAATTAACATGTGGTGAATATGGCATGTGTTGCATAGATATAAAAGTGAGACAAAAATCTATGACCTCAAATTACACTTGCTTCAAAATATATATAGTTAAATTTAAATTTATTATAATTACATAATAGAGTCATTTACATATTTATAATATAATATATGATCCCCATATAACATATCAATGCCCTTTTATTAATAATCATTTATTAAAATCAACCATTTTGGGTGTTAACTATTTCGTTCTTTCAAATGAATTTTGGTTCAATGGTTATGATCCTTATACTCTAATCATGGTCAAATCATATTAAGTATGTTAATATTGGAATATAAATTATATATATTAATTATATTCATATTTATATTCATTCATAAAAGGTAAATGTAGAAAAATTAATTACACTATTCATGAAGATTGTAGGTGGTACGTACGCATGAACATTCTTTTCATTTTTTGATGGGTGGAATACAAGAAAGGTAAATAATAATTTATATTTAGATAATAATAATTATATCATATATATCATATATATTTATTAAATGCATCCTTATTACCATCTAAGTAAAATGGAAATGAAAACGAATCACGTCGCTTCATGGAGGTGGTAGTCCACACATACACATGAGCGATGTAATCATTTTCAAACAGATTAGATGGTAATAAATAAAATATGATATTATTATTCAAAAATAATAAAAAAATAATAATTATTCTATATATATATATATATATTAAACCCATCATAAAAACAGTCTGTGAAATGGCGAGGAAAAATTAATTGTATCGCTACATGGAGACATTAAGTTGTATGCAGGCACGACCGATACATTTAATACCCATTTCATGGAAAGAGGGTGAGTAAACTTGTATTAATAATAAAAATAAAATATTTATGATATTTAATTTATTATTTTATAAATAATATAACATATTGATAGGAGGTAAAAGAATAACAAAACAGAAATTGATCGGAATAGGCGATTACCTCTTCTTTAAAATCACTCCTTTAGATTTTCTCTTTAGGGCTCTAGGGTTGGTATTTTGGGAATAAAATAACACATATAATGTAAATAAGGAATTTTATAAGATATTTTTGTAGTTTATGTTCAATATAGAAGGTTCAAAGTTGTGTAAATAAGCGAGGGAGGAGGTTCCCTTTTATAATTGAGGTGAGGGGCACTTTTCGAACTTCTTAAAAGATTAAATTACAATAAATTTTTTATATAGAAAACATGCCTCAATAAGGAAGGTAATTGAAAAATATGATATTATAATGTTGAAATAATATAAAAAAAATAAAATTTTTATTGGTTTATGTGGAATTTTAACTTTTTTGTTTTGGATTAACCACATATTTGACCTATTTTAACATTAACTGTGATAAAGTCTTTTTCACTCGTAAAGGGTTATAATTGTACATACAAGGTGAAAATTGGATCATAAACAAACAAGGTATTCCATTTATAACCATATATTATTCACCCTCTCCTATTTCAATATTTTTATCATTTTTAAATAATTAAAAAAAATTGTTTTTGATAAAATATCATTAAATTCGATTTTGACAGTATTCATTTAATTTGACTTAAAAGACATAAATAATAAGTTTTAATTAAAATATATTCCTTTAAAAAAGACACTAATATGTTATATTTATCTATAAATATAATTTTCACCATTAAATCATTCAAATTATATCACTTTTAATATTTTATGATAATTTTTTTAATTGTTTCATTAATTGAATAAATATTTTTTCTTCATTAAGTAAGAATTCATGGTAATTAATTAATACTTAAAAGATTTAAAGAATTTAAAATAATTAAAATAATTTTATTATTCTCAAAATATACATTTATATTCATTAATTAATTAATTTATTCTCTATGTGGACACATAATAGATATTTAAAACTAAGTGAGTGATATTTTATATCATTATTTCCATTAAATATTATATAGGTAATTTTCAGGGATAATTATCAATTAAATGAATAAAATTTATGACTACGGTGATTATGGTTCAATAAAATTCATCCCAAAAGGATTAGGATGAAAAATTATGGTCTTATCACTTATTTTTAACAAAGATTAATCCGATATACCCTTTACCAATGTGGTAAATTTATATCGTGGATACCATTCATATTGAGAAAAAATAAAAGGGGAATTTTTAAAAAATTTGAAACGCATGATTATAAACATGGAATAAATTTTTATCTAAATTAAATTCTATAATTTGAAGAAATTAATTTTAAAATGAGCACGCAAATGGCGGTGAAAACAGCTTTTTATAAGAAAAAACATTTTTAATAATAAAACATTGTCCACTCTTGTCACATGACTAGAAAAATATTAAATGAATGTTAATTTTTTTTATTAAATATATAATATTTAAATTTAATTAAACTTATTCATAAAAAATAATTAATTTAGTTTTGTAAGATAAGAATACATTTTGTGCAAAAACACAATTTTTCATAAAAGTATATCTTTTACTTTCAAATGATTTTATTTTTTATTTACAATAAATTGACATTCAATTAATTTATTTTATACATATGTAAACCTTAAATTTTTCAAAATTTAGTTATTCCTATAAATACCCACTAATCCAATGACTATGTGGTAACATTCACATAATGATATTTTAATAGTATATCACATTTCGTTTAAACTCGATAACTCTAGCTATCAAATAAATTAAATTTATTTGAAAAAAAATCATAAAATTTAAATTCATAACAATTATAATTTCTATTATTTATAGTTTCATGTGATTAATGTGAATAAAAATTATACATCTTTATATGAATGTATTGTCAATTCATTGTGTAAAATTTATTAAATGTGGTATTTATTGCTTAAATATTTGTTCAAAAATTTTAAAATATGATGTGTAAAATATGTATATCATATATAATTAATTTTTTACCATTTTAATGATTTTTAATGGTTTGTGTGATTTAAAAATATTTTTTTATATTTTAATAGTTTTAATATTCTGAAGATAAAATTATTGATCCTAGATTGTTAGGAAAAATTTTAATTTATAAATTTTTAATATTGAGTGTTTAATGAAATATAAATTAAAAAATATATAATGATGTATTTGGGGTGGGTTAATGTTTTTTTATATTCTGATTTCAATTTTTTTTAAGTGAAAGTATCATGATTTTTGAGGATGATGTTTTTTAAGGGGGATGGACTATTGAGATTTTTAATTATCCTTTCCTAGGATAATTTTTTCTGTAATATTTTAATGATTATTAAAGAATATGTTTTTTAAATATGTGTGCAATATAGAGACATTAAAATTCATTTTCATTATTTTGTTAAATTTTCATGGTAAGGAGTATAGTATGAAAGAGTGGTTTAATAGGATGAAGTTTAAACTATGCACATAAGAGGTTTCTTCAGATTGTGGTATAACCAAGGGATGATTGTGTTATTTTAAAGGTATGAATGTTAATAATGAATCTTGTATATTTCAGGTAATTCCTTATGATTTCATATATTAATTTTTGGCCAAATGATTGTAAACAATCTTGAATAATCATTTCATGTGTGGGAACATGGTTGTGACAATTACACTTATAAACCTCTCTTGGAATGATCTTTAGAAAAAGTGTTTTTATATTTAATATTGTATTTGTCGATGTTTAATGTCTAAAAATCCCAATATTGCTATTATATTAAGATTTAGTGTATTATATTAATATTTTGTGTATCATTTAGTGAGATATACATTTTTATACCATGAATAAATCTTGGACATTGATCCTGATAACATAATCAATTATATAAGTTATTTTTGTATTATATGGGATATGAAGTGTTATTCGGAAAATTAGGTGTCATAATGAAGTGGTGATATAGGGAAATCACAATTTGTGATATGATTAAAATCGTTGTTTTTTAATAATGTTGGGAGTTATGTGGTGTTATCACCATATATGATCAAAATAATGAATAACGATATGTATGTTATAGTGGAAACTCAATATATTATAATTAGAAATATATGATATATTTGTTTATGTTATGTCCCAAATTCTCGATAAGTGATCTTTCTTAGCCCAACTCTACTAGGACATGGGTCAATGACCAATGTTGAGGTATCCAGTCAAAAAATGGGAGGTGTTGCCTAAATAAAGGAACCATCTCCCACTTACATGACAACCAATAACAATATATATATATATATAATAAATTAAACCATCCAACTATAAAAAATACAGAAATATACATGCATGTCACATTCCATCTGACATAACCATAATGATTATATCAAATCCTTAAACATAACATCAAATCAAAAAATAAAAAATTTATCTAAATGTATCATATAATCCTCCCACAACCATTTTACTTTCATATCATAACACCTTCTAGTTTCACATACTAATTTTTACAAACATGTGGAAAAAATGTGCCGCTATGCATGCATCATTGAGTAATAATACACAATATGGACATCACATATAGGGAACGAACCCATGTAAATATATATATGAGAATTCATATTGAGATCATGTTGAACCAATAATGAGTCCTAAAATCAATATGTATGATTTTAATTCTTTACTTATTCTATCATTATAATCTATATCTTCATACTCACTAAATAAGAAGGCGTGTGTTTGTGTGCACATTGATTTTATGATATATCAAGAATAAACCGCCAACCCTTATGAACTATGTCCTAATAGAGGTAACTAGAAAACTAGAACCTTATCCCATGCCTTAAACCATCTCTCAGTTACCTAGAGTGGGATAAAA
Source organism: Viscum album (assembly GCA_963277665.1). NCBI lineage: Eukaryota > Viridiplantae > Streptophyta > Magnoliopsida > Santalales > Viscaceae > Viscum > Viscum album. Next base: position 137,236,218 of record OY728167.1, on the reverse strand, counting down.
ATCATAACTCTCTATATATCTAGAGAATTCACGACATCACACATCCCTTGAAAAATTATGGAACACCCTCACCCACATGAAAATAGTAGTTTTATAAAAGTGTATTAGTAATATTAAATAACATCACATAAAATCTATTTTATCTCACCCCATTAGAAATCATATTTTTAAATAAATACCCAAAAATGAATATTACCTTAATGCTAAAGCATCACCTCTTTGACTCATGTTCCCCAAACCCAATGATTTACTTGAGATAAATGGTAAATACTTGATAAAATGATAATCTACCTTAATTAAAGATCTATCATAGAGGAAAATATTAAAAAATAAGTTGTATCATCTATCTTCAACCTAAGGTAATAGTTGAGAAACGAACATACACTAAAATGTTTCATCATCCATCTCTAACCTTGGGTAGAGGGTGAAAATGAGAATGGATACTCGGGTGTATCATCATCATCATAATCTATCAATCCTGGGAATTTATCACAGAAATAAAAAATTAAAATAATAAAATAAATCACATCACTCCTCATATAACAATAAAAAATAGTTATAAGTAATTACATATCATATCCATGAGTTGTTGCAACATCGTAGGAGTTTCGAATACATTTAACACCACTATGAGATGTCATATCATCCACATCACTTTAAGATATTCCAATTCACCCAAATCATAAACACATGAATTCCATATAGACTTAATAAGTTATTTTTAAAATTTCCACCAATACCCAACAACCTCATCATAAATAGTAATTATCATTATTATGATGAGTCAAAGTCAACACCACGAAAAGTCCACATTCAAAAAATATATTTCATTAAAGGAAATTATAAGAATATTTAAATACAATATCATATGTCCTATTAGATGAAAATTAGTCAACTTCAATAATTAAACCTCACCAAAATTATCTAGACAACATTGAATTAGTTTTGAGGGGTCAAAAAAATAAAAATAAACTTTTCAATACCCAAATTGGAGACCCTATATTCCCCCATGCATCTTACACCCTCTAGACCAGTGAGGGGGTGACACATAGATACCCCAAATACTAATAAATTCATGTTAAACACCACTAAATGCTTAGTGGTATAACCATAGATTAGATATCGCTAATCAACATGTGTCATGCACACATGTGTGATACCCCCCTCATTAGTAGTCATGCATTCTAATGATTAGACAACTGATACCCACACAACCCACACCAATTCCTCAATTTATCACATAACTATGTGGATGCATAAAGGCCTTTAAAATTTATTATCAAATGGCTAGATGTGGTCTATATGAACTTATCTACTTGCTCATGTGAAGTGTTTCCCTTCCTTGGTCATTTGATCGTAGATTAAACAACCTTCTTGACAACGCCATCTCACCACCATGCATTACCACCCACTGTGATATTCTAGTGAGTGAAAGCTCCCAATTAATTCTTGATTTTCATTTAATTCTTGTCTCATCATAAATATTAAAAAATATAATTTTTATCACATGGATAAATCATTAAGCACGTGAATTGATAGATAAATAGTGTCATTCAATGAAAATTATTTCATTAATAACTTTTAATCCATATTTATAATCAATGTGTTCTTTGTCTCATTAGAATATCTTATTTCTGATTTAAAAAATGATGTTTTATTTTCAATTTTAATTTAGAAGGATTTAAATAACTCAAATTTTATAAAAAATGATATTTGAAAAAACTAATTAAAATGTATCTAAATACATAATTATAAAAATTGATATTTTATATAATTATAACCATCTTAAGAAAAATAATTAGTATAGATAAATCAATCATCATTAATTTTAGTTTGACACCTCCAAATATCAGAGTGAATTTTAAGAAGATCTAGATTTGTTTTTCGGAAAATAACCTCAATCTATAACTCATATTGATATCATTCAAATTTCATTATTGTTTTTTCAATCATTATCATATGTGAATCGTATGGAATGAGTCAAACCATAAAGTAATAAGAATAGTATAACATCCTAAATTTTTGATGAATATTTTTACTTTTTCACACTTACATCATATATGTAAATGTTATGTGCATTTTTTGTATTTTTTAAAAGATGTTAATTTGTAATATTTACCAAGTAATTAGTTTCCATGAAATTATTACATAAAAGTGTATTTAATATATATTTATTTCAGTAAATAAAAAGTCTACCAAAAATAAAGTATAGGAAACACATAAAAATAAAAAAATCATTTTAGTTCATCAACGTAAAATATTACATATGAAGAATAAATATACTTCATACATTTTGAAATCGTTAAATGGAATAATAAATACATGTAAAATACATTACTACAATTTGAAATTATAGTGTATTATGGTCTCCTACAATTATCAAACCTATAAAAAACACTATAAAAAATAAATAGATCATCATAATCATAATCATAATTTTATAAAGGAAAAATAGTTAACATTGAGTGGAATTGTGGTGAATGCGTGTTTCCCTCAGAATCTGGGGATGACCGCCTTGATGGGAGGTTCAAACGTTCCGATCGGTTTCTAACGGGTTTGTTCGTAGAACTAGAAGCATCCAATGTTTCCACATCCATTTGGACCTACTTTCCAAAGGTAGGTGCTCATTAGTTTGTGGACTGATGAGGCTTAGGAATTTACATTGGTCGAGAGGATGGGAGGTTGGACTCATCACACCTTTTGAGGGGAATTATTGTCTACTCCGGGACTCTCTTTATAGATTTATGTTATGTTCGTGAATCCTTATTACATTACCCAGTATAAAATGATCTTTCCTTCAGATCTGACAATCAATGATTAAATATGAAGGAAATTTAGAAAATCTTTTGTATGTATTCGAGGTTCTTCATAGATAGAGAATCATCTGTATTTATTAGAGATTTTTGGTCAATGGTACCCTTTGAAACATTTATATAGAAGTCTCTTGGTCATTATGACGACCATACAAGTTTTAAAGCCACTCAGTGGGGCACTTTAAGTTTATTGTCATTCATAAGGACATGGATTATTTTAGAGTTGGGATCGAACCCGTAGACGGGCTACCTACGTATCCTTTGTTTAGAAAAGGAATCAGAACCCATGTAGTTCGAGTAAGGGAGTATGATGTTTATGATTGATGGATCAAAGAAGGATGTCACAATTACTTTTACACTATAATCTCATGTGAGTCATGCTCGGTGTAAGAAACAAGTGGTATTCGTAAAAATTAGACAATTGTGCCATGAAAGATGCAATCATAAGAAATAATGTGGGGATTATGTATGTATGACTGCCCAGATAAATGAAGGTTAGGATTTACTTTAGGGATGAAATCCAGGAACAGGGTCCATAAAGGTATATATGCTTCATGGAGATTTTTAATACTCTAACTTGGGTATTACTCTTGAAAAGGAATCCCAGATCAAGGGTAAATTAAGACTGGATAAGAGAATTATGACTGGGGCTTACTCCTGAAAAGGAGACCCAGGCAAAAGGATTATGACTGGGGCTTATTCCTGAAAAGGAGGCCCAGGTTAAGGGAATTATGGTTTGGGGCTTACTCCTGAGGAGGATTCCCAAATTAGGGGAATGTGGCTTACTCCTGAAGAGGATTCCCATATTTGAGACTGGGGATTACTCCTGAAAAGGAGGCCCAGGTTAAGGGATCTGGGGCTTACTCCTAAATAGGATGCCCAAAAATTGAGGGAATTGGGGCTCACTCCTAAAGAGGATGCCCATATTTGGGAACTTTAATAATTGGGGATTACTCCTAAGGAAGATGCCCATATTTGAGACTGGGGCTTACTCCTGAAAAGGAATCCCAGGTTAGGGGATCTGGGGCTTACTCCTAAGAGGATGCCCAAATTAGAGGACTTACGATTGGGGATTATTCCTGAAAAGGAGACCCAGGTTAAGGATTCTCTCATCTTAAAGGATGAGGTTGAATGAATGAACTCTCAGTCTTTATTGACATAATGATATGTAAATCACTATGTTTTGAGAGATATTCCACAGAATTCCTTTCAGATAAGGAAGTCAAATCAAGAAATCATGCCATAAATGGATTTTAAGAGTGTCTTGAAGATTGAATGTTGAATAGGAAAGGAGTAATGTCTTAAGAGGGGTGAAAATGGGAAATAAAGCCACCCAAAAGGCAGGGGAGCACATGTCCTGGTAGGCGCGCAGGTACTGTGTGGGTGTGCAAGTCCTGGTCGCGTAGGTCCTGGTCACGCAGGTATGCCTGCGCGACACATGGTGTACTTGAGCGATGGTTAACTAGCAGGGTAATACTTGAGCGACTTTAGGTTAAGGCCTTTTGATTCCTCTTTAGGTTCATCCAGGAGAGGGGAGCGCAAGATCTATTGAAGGAGTAAGGCGACGTGCAAGTGTGGCCATTTCCCTTAAGGGCTTGCCACCTAGGCACGTAAGTGTTGATGTGTTTCAACACTTAGGCCATCATCCCCCTCTTTAGATCTTCCGTTCTAGGTAAGAAATTACCTTAGAAGTGTTCCGGAAGCTTTGAGAAGTGACTAGGGTGTCGGGAGCTCAAATCTGGGTTTCTGGAAAAACATCCTCCTCGAATGGGGGGCCCACAGGGTCTATTTATAGGCAGGAGAAGACCCCGGGTGGTTATCACTTAGGTCGTGCAAGTCACTTGCGCGACCATATGGCGTCGCACAAGTGGACATGCGCGACATTGATAGAACTTGCGCGGCACAGGTGTTTTTGATCCCTTGTTCATGCCTTTGTCGATTTTTGATATTTTCTTCAAAGGTTGAATCACTTTGAGCTCATATATTCCCCTTTTCCGATCTTTAGATTCTGTGACGAAAGGAGCATCAACAAAAGTCCCCCCTCAGAGTTGGATCCGAAAGAAATGAGGATTTGAATCTGAGGAAATCGAAGACATCCAAAGGAAAGGTGGAGCGCAAGTCTTGATGGCACAGAGGGCGGCGCGCAAGTGAGCATCACGCAGGGATACGGCCCTTGATCGTGCAGGGTACAACGCGCAGGGTCCCGGATGCGTCTATAAATAGAGGGCCTCACTTCTGTACAAGCATCCAGATTTCCAGACTTCGGACCTTCGAGCTCTTGCCGCGTAGGTTGCTCTATTTTTCTGGTGTTTTCCTTGATGTCGCACTCCAGTATAGGTATTTGTACTTATGCGGTTTTATACTTGCGCATCAAAAACTAGCGCGGCATACGAACACTTGCACGTCATGTTTAGACTTGCGATCCTTAATGCCTTAGCCATTTTTTCGAATTCTTTCACAAATTTTATGAAAAATAAACCCATTTAAGAGTTTAATTTATTCAACTTTTGTGCAGATTCAATGGATCCTAAGGGAATTAAAACATCTGATGAACTGGCTAGCAAGCGGATTGATGACATGATGAACATCATTGGCCATGATTACCATGATATCTGCGACAACACTCTCCCAGATTTGGCTAAGTACTTGAAGAAATATCATCTTAATTTCCCACAGAGCATCTACCTGCCTCTATATGGTCATGGTCATCTGCACAATGTCAATGTTCCAGATGCAAAGAACTATACACCTAAAATGCAGCTGCACTGCTACTCCTTCATTTTGGTTATGCTATGCATTAAGAGCAATAAAAATGGTGTGAACTTTCAAATTCTTCCTCCATGTCATTTCCTTGCAGATATGAAAATGGCAAACCCATGGGCTGAAATGTTTTCCACTACCGGTTGGTGGAGAGAAGACAAACATGGTATTAGAGCAATATCTGAAAAGAGTACTCTCTCCAAATGGCTCTTTACTTCCAATGCTCTATTCTCAAATCCATGTATCCATCTTCCATGTCTCTTGGACAGAAACAAAGTCACTGTTTGATCAGCAGAAAATTTTCTCAAACTGCACTCAAGAACATCCTTTTACAATTGTTCCAAGAAGAGCTGGTATCACTGCATCTCTTATTGTATCTAGTTGAATTAATGAATTCCAAGTGATTACTAATGAATCTCGGGGTTCCATAAATCAAATGAAGAGTTATGTTGAAATCCTCTTGTAATTCTTGAAAAAGAGAAGAGACTCCAGTCTGTGGATGTCCTTCTAACTCTTGTGCATAAATGAAAAACACTTTCAACTTCACTCATTTTTACCTGCATTTTTTCTTTGCAACATGCTTTAGATTTTACCTAATCCAATGGGCCTAGTAGGCCTAGTTTGATTTTTACTAGGATTAATGTAAATAAACCTTAAAACTTCGAACCTTTTAATTGCTCAATGTTACCTAAATCATACAAAAATGTATGTTTAGTGAGCTGGGAACTTGACTTTTATTTAGAGTTCCCCTATCTTTTGTGGGAAGTTTAAAGTCACGCACATCGAACATACAAAGGCTAATGTTTAAGGTCAAAATAACTTTGACCGAAATGGATTAGAATTGACTCAATTACTTGAAAATTCATCTGAAAACATATTACCATACTCAAGTATGAGGGAAAATATGTAAGCTATGACTTAATAATATTTGAATATGACGAATGATATGAAAGAGAGCTAAAAGGAATTAGAAGAAGTAGTTTCCAAGAATGAAGTTACCATTATTTAACAAACCCGTTAGGGGGTTGAATTATGAAGGGCCACCTAAGGGCATTGGCTGCATAGTTAAATAAAATAGTATCTTTTGGCTTACAAGTCTGTTATGTAGACTGTTTATGCAAGGCCACCTATGGGCACGTGCTGCATAGTCAGGCAAAAGAACTCTCAGAAATTTACATTCCTAGTGCTAAAATCCAGTGAAAGTTTATGGAGATTCAAATATTCCAAAGTATAGAGTTTGATGTATGGAAATAGGTACTTGAATATGGAGAAAATATTTCCAAACAAAATTATCGAAGAACTGGATGAATATCACTCCTATGAAGGTCTGACCCAAACGTAGGGAAGGAAAATATAAACCATAGACTTGAATACTTTCAGATCATGAAAAAGGATATGGGACAAATATGATAAGGATGGCTATTTTTGCGGATCCCTATATACTTTTATTTAATACAAATAAGGGCAGAAGAGGCATTCTTCCCAAGAATGAAGTTACCACTATCCAACAAACCTGTTAGGGGGTTGAATTATGCAGGGCCACCTAAGAGAATTGGCTGCATAGTCAAATAATAGTATCTTTTGGGTAACAAGTCTGTTATGTAGACTGTTTATGCAAGGCCGCCTATGGGAAAATGCTGCATAGTCAGGAAAAATAACTCTCAGAAGTTTTTACATTTTTGTGACTAGAAGTCATGAAAAGGGTTATTAGGATCTGGAAATATTTAAGGTTAGGATTATGACACATAAATATGGGTATTGTTAAATGTATACAGAGATACACAGATCAATGCTAACCATAATCATGTTGTGGCTGGGTCCTGAATTGAAATATTGGACTTCACTATGTATCCCATAAGGATGAGAATCAATCCATACGTAGTTCTTAAACTACAGTTTAACGTCGTGTGGGAAAAAAGGATTAGAGATCTTAGTTTAGGGTCATAGAGCTTGGACCATTGTAAGAAATACACAGTGTGTGTTTTCATGGGGTCTTTTCAGCCAAAGGACTGAAAGTTGAATTTGGGGTTATGCGCAAAGACTTGGGGCTAGATTCGAGGGACACTGAACGTTCCTACGTATCCCATAATGTTGGAAATCAAGCCCACATAGTTCTAGAAATACCCTTTGTACAAATTTGGTTCGTACATATGAAGGGTGAAAGGGGACTTTAGTACAATGATGGTTTAACCCAAGATAAAAGGTTTGGGCGTTGCCATGTATGCACGTAGTTTTTGAAAATGAAACATGATTGAAAAATCAATGAAAATAATGGTTCCCTCTCAGGTGAGGGTATCAAAGAATATTGTAGTTTATTTTCATACTGGAAAAAAGTGTTGTATAGTTTAACGTCGTATAACAAGGACGAATGTGAACCAATGTAAAGATATTTATTCTAGGGGTGGTTTCACAAATCAACATCTTATGATATGGAGGTGAACCGATGTGAAGAGATTGGTTTTGGGCTTGAACCTTGGGAGGTTGCCTACATACCCAGCCTAGAAGGCAAGGATCAAAGTCCGTGTAGTTCAATTAAAGAATTAATTAATGATCAAGTTGTTCTTGGGGACAACAAACTAAAAAAATGTTGTTGGGACTTACACATGGTTAGCGGCCCAAAGAGAGTGTTATGGTTGAGGTTTGCTCTAATCTCATGTGAGTCATAATCGGTGTGAGAAACAAGAGGTAACAACAACCTTAACGATGCATAGTTTAATGTCTTGATGGACATATAAAGGGACTATGTAGTTTAAATTCTTGCAGTTAGGTGCTGCACAGTTTAGTGTCATGTAGTAGGGACAAAATACAGTTTAATGTCATGTAGGACGTATCATGGACTTTCTGTACAGTTTAGCATCATGTAGTTAGGACGATGGGGACAATAGAGTTTAATGTCATATTGGACGAAAGGGGGGGACTGTGCAGTTTAATGTCGTGCAGTGAGGACAACAGAGTGCACCATTTTAAGGTCATGTTGGACACATTGGGGATTTTTTCACAGTTTAACGTCATGTTGGACGAAAAAGGGACGATACAGTTTAGCGTCATGTTGGACGAAAGTGTGAATAGTTTAAGGTCATATGCATGGACCGTGGATGGTGCAGTTTAATGTCATGCTAGACGGTGGTGTAGTTTAAGGTCATATAGGACCTTTGATGATTATGTAGTTTAACGTCTTGCTGGACGTAAGGGACTTTTATACAGTTTAGCGTCATGTAGTTAGGACGTCATAGTTTAACGTCTTGCTGGACGTAAGGGACATGAAAATAGTTTAGGGTCATATACATGGACCGTTTATGATACAGTTTAAGGTCACACAGGACCTAGTTGTAGTTTAAAGTCATACTGGACCATTTAGGGAACTTTTTCACAGTTTAACGTCATGTGGGACAAAAGTACAAATAGTTTAAGGTCATATGCTTAGACCGTTGCTGTGTAGTTTAACGTCATATAGCAAGGAAGAACTGGTGCTGCATAGTTTAGTGTCATGTTGCAGGGACAAAGTACAGTTTAATGTCATGTAGGACGAATGTAAGGACTTTTTGTACAGTTTAGCATCATGTAGCTTAGACGATGAAAGTGACACAATTTAACGTCATGTTGGACGTATGTGAAAATAGTTTAGGGTCATATGATTGGACCATTTCTGTATAGTTTAACGTCATATAGCAAGGACGAATGTTGGTACTTTTGTACAGTTTAGTGTCATGTAGCTAGGACGATGAAGGTGACACAGTTTAACATCATGTTGGACGTATGTGCAAATAGTTTAGGGTCATATTCTTGGACCATTGCTGTATAGTTTAACGTCATATAGCAAGGACTAATGTAGGAAATTTTTTACAGTCCAGCGTCATGTAGCTAGGACAATGAAGGTGACACAATTTAACATCATGTTGGACGTATCTTCAAATAGTTTAGCGTCATATGCTTGGACCGTTGCTGTATAGTTTAACGTCATATAGCAAGGAAGAATGTAGGGACTTTTGTACAGATTAGCGTCATGTAGCTAGGACGATGAAGGTGACACAGTTTAACGTCATTTTGGACGTATGTGAAAATAGTTTAGGGTCATATGCTTGGACCGTTGCTATATAGTTTAACATCATATAGCAAGGACGAATGTAGGGACTTTTGTACAGTTTAGCATCAAGTAGCTAGGACGATGAAGGTGACATAGTTTAACGTCATGTTGGACGTATGTGCAAATAGTTTAGGGTCATATTCTTGGACCGTTGCTGTATAGTTTAATGCCATATATCAAGGACGAATGTAGGGACTTTTGTACAGTTTATACAAAATACTTCTTCAAAAATCTGACATTGGTTGGAGTAGTGATGAGTTCTCCATCCATCGAGATTAATGAATAAGCTCCATTGGAGTAGACCCTATGTATTGAATAAGGTCCTTCCCATTTTGGCTCAATATTGGGTGGTTTCTTTCCTGGTATCATTGGAGTTTTGAGAACTATTACCAATTCTCCCTGAGTGAATGAATGAAGATGAACTTTTTTGTTAAAATCTCGTGTTATTTGATTCTGATAGATTTCCAAGTGGTGCAAAGTGCACAATCTTTTCTCATCTAACCATTCCAATTCATTCAATCTCTTTTGAGATTGTTCATCTATAGATGATTGATCACAAATAGTAACTCTGAGCGAGGGTAGTTTAACTTCAATGGGCAAGACGGCTTCCGTTCCATATACCAATGAATATGGAGTTGACCGAGTTGCAGTGCGGGTGGTAGTCCGATAAGCCCATAAAGCATGAAAGAGTTTATCAGGCCATGACCTCTTATCTTTTTCCACCATCTTTTGCAGTATATTTGAATGAGTCTTTGTAAAGGATTTTATCTAGCCGTTGGCCGCTGCATGATACCGAGATGAATGGTTGGATTAGATGTTGTATTCTTGATACAATTTCTTCACCTCAAATGAACAGAAATTGGTGCCATTGTCCGTCAATATGGTATGAGGGACACCAAATCTGGTAATGATGTTAGACTTGATGAAGCAAAAAATGCATTTAGAATTGACTTCCTTGAGAGGTATTGCCTTTTCCCATTTGGAAAAGAAGTCAGTAGCAGTAAGAATGTACTTAAACAGCTTGGCCGTAGCCAAAGGGTAAGGTCCCACCACATCCATTACCCATGTGTAAAATGGCCATGAGTATTTAGATATATGAAGCAACTATAGAGGTTGATGAATGAAGTTGGAATTTACTTAGCATGAATGAAACTTCTTTGTGAAATCAACACAATCTTGTATAATTGAAGGCCAAAAGTATCCAAGCCTTCGAATTTGATCAGACAGTCTATGTCCAAACTGGTGGGCACCACAGACTCCTGCATGCAATTCTTTCATGACAGCCATTGTCTCTTCACCATAAATGCATCTGAAGAGAACTCCATCAAAACCACATTTGTAGAGAATTTTCTCTAGGTGATCTGGGCTATCATAAAGAGTAAAATTGACCACACATCGCCGGATTTGTTCTTTCTCGGCTCTATCAGGTGGAAGTGTTCCATTTTCAAGGTATTCCCTGATAGATGACATCCATCCTGTAGTATGACCATACGGTTCAGGAATGTGACTAATTTCATTAACTTCCTCTGTTCTGATTCGAACATAAGGTGAAATTTCACGACGGTGGGCAATACTGATGGTTGTCTCGTCCTGATTTGGATCTGCTAGAGCTGTGGCTATATTAGCCAGTGCATCAGCTTGAGCATTTTGTGATCTTGGGACATAAGAAAATGTCGGCTCTGAAGGGAATTCCGCCATTAACTCTCTAACGAAATCATACAAAGGGATTAATTCTTCTTTTCTGATGGCATAATCCCCATTGACTTGTTTGATTACCAGGTCTGAATCACCTTTAACCTTTAAGTGATTAACTTATGCTTGATGTTCTAATTCCAAACCTACGATGAGAGCTTGGTATTATGCTTCATTATTGGTACCACCTTCCCACAATAAGAAGGAATGATGTAACACTGCCTTTTCTGGAGAAATGAGCACAATTCCTAAGCCAACTTTGTTGATTTTAGGATTTTGCATTTTCTTCCCTGTTGGACTTCTGGAAGCACCATCAAAATACATTTCCCAGGCTTGAGGAATTTCTTGAATAGAGAAGACTTCCTCATCAGGGAGTTAAATATCTGAAGACGTGTCTTCCACTGAAGGGTGTTCAGCTAGGAAATCAGCCAGAGCTTGGCCCTTTATCACCTTTTGAGACACATATTGAATGTCGAATTGCTGCAAAATAACTGCCCACCTTGCTAGACGTCCTATAAGCATTGGACGTCTAAGGATGAATTTGAGCGGGTTATTGCGAGATACCAATTGGACCTCGTGATGTTGCAGGTAATGTCTCAACTTCTGAACTGCACAGATTAATGCCTGGCAGCACTTCTCAATACTTGAATACCGGGTTTCTGCTTCAAGCATTGTTTGACTGAGATAGTAGAGGTTGTTTTCATTCCTAGCATCATTCTTTTGAGAAATAAAGGCACCCAATGATCGCTCTAGAGCTGTCACATAGAGGATAAGTGGTCTTCCTTCAACAGGTGGCATGAGTACCGGTGGAAACAAGAGGTATTTCTTGAGAATATCGAATGCTTCATGACATTCTTCACTCCACTGTTAAGTGACTCCCTTCTTCATCAATTTGGTAAAGGGTAAACTTTTTCCTGCCAAATTGGCGATGAAACGCCGAATATAGGCTAAGTGTCCCTGAAGTCCTCTTAATTCATTCAAATTTTGAGGAGGTGACATACCAAGGATTGACTTGGTCTTCTCAGGATCGACTTTAATACCACGATGGCGTACAACAAAGCCGAGAAATTTTCCTAAGGTTACCCCAAAAGCATATTTTAAGGGGTTCATCTTTAAATTATGTTGTCGAAGCTTGCATAATATGACTTCCAAATCAGCCAAGTGATTAGAACATTGTTTGGATTTAACTACCAAACCATCTACATAGCATTCAAAAAACTTCCCTAATAAGGGTTTTAAGATACGATGCATGGCATGCTGATATGTTGCACCTGCATTCTTTAAGCCAAAGGGAATTACCCAGTAACAAAACACACCCTGAGGGGCTCTGAAGGCTGTGGATTCCCCATCTTCTGGGGCCATTAGGATCTGATTATATCCAGAATATCCATCTATGAAGGAAAGATCTTCATTGCTAGCTATTACATCAATTAAAAGGCCTGTAATCGGTACTGGGAAATCATCCTTAGGACAATGCCGATTAAGATCTCTAAAATCGATGCAAACTCTAATTTGTCAGTTATTTTTCTTTACAGGGACAATATTAGCCAACCACTTGGGATACTTAACTTCTCTGATGAAGTTAGATTTGATAAGCTTATCCACTTCAGCTTCAATTTTAGAAGCATAAGTTGGGTGTGTTCTTCTCGTGGCTTGCTTAAATCCTCGATGTTCTTCTGGTAAACCCAAATGATGAGTAGCAACATCAGGATCAAGACCGGGCATTTCTATATAGTTCCAAGCAAAAATATCTCTATTTCGCTTTAGAAAATAAATATCCATCTATTTCTCTTCAAGTGTCATGGCCGCACTGATTAAAGTGGGGCGTGGATCTTCCTTTATACCCAGATTTATTTCTCTAAGTTCATCCACAGTGGTAGAGATGCCCTCTTCAAATGCTGGAGGAGCATCTCAGAGATCTTCCTTTTCTTCTTCATCATGTGTTATTACTTCCGTTTCTACTTTCATAGTAGATGACAAAGCAGAATTTTCATGATCAGAAGAGATGTCAAAATTTGGACATTTTGAAGAGGAAGTTTCCATTTTTGACCCTATTGCTGATGAAGGGTCTTCTTTGGGTAATAAAGAGGAGATGATGGATTGGGAATCGACATCATTGTTCACCTTCGATGTTGCTATAACTTCTTCTGGCCTAATTGGCGAAGCATAGAGTTGTTGGATTTCAGTAGATGAAATGAAGACGTCACCATTTGTGCTTTCATCAATGCTTGGTAGATTACCAATTTCTCCTATGTTGTCTGGCTCGATTGTCGTAATTGACATTATGGATCTTTCCATAAGATAATTTTGATTTGGGTCTATTTTTTCAATTTGACTGATAGGCAACACATAATCTGTACTCACATGTGCAAATGGATTTACTGGAATTTTTTCCAAACCATAAGGAGCATTAACTTTGGTAATCTCCTTTGTTATGGATTTCTCCTTTTGATTCATGTGATAGAATTCCGCCTCAATGTATTGAGACCCACATGTCTTGAATGGGGCCTTATCACCACACAATGTCCCAACTTGACCATCAAAACAATATTTGAGACATTGATGGTATGAAGAAGGGATAGTCGCATGTTGATGTAGCCAGGGTCTTCCAAGAAAAATGTTGAAGGCTAAGTCGTGATCAACAACCATGAAATCTGAATTGGATACAAGATCTTTAAAATGAGTTATGAGTGTAACTTCACCCAGTGGTTCTTGTTCATTTTTATCATATCCCTATAGCATCATGGTGGAGGGAGATAAATCAGATTCCGTGAGGCCCAATCGACGAACTGTAAGAATGGGCATGAGGTTGACTCCTGAACCATTGTCAATGAAAGCTCTTAGAACATCCACGCCATTGACCTTTCCAGACAAGTACAATGGTCTAATATGTCCATGCAAAACATCATCTTCATCTTCACCAGTAAAGGATATTATTGCATGGAATTCTGTAGGATTATTCTCTATGTGATAGAATTCAGCTGCAACAATTTTAGTTTGAAACTCCTGAGGACATGACAAAGCCTCGATGAGTGCTTCCCGAAGATCTTTTGACAGATTCAGAGCATCCAAGAATTGATAACTTGGCTGGTACTTAGGCCAAGTGTTTCAATATATCATACTTTTTATCCAGAGGTCTGAGTTTTCCAATAGGAATATGTGGTTTAGCAGGTACCTTGGAAGCAGATGCTTTGGAAGTTGATGCATCTTGTATTGGGATAGGAGTTGGCAATATTCCTGGTTATGGATGATTAGATCGATTAGATCCATTTACTTGCTGAGAGGAAGAAGATATAACCTTCAACCGGTCTTCCAAAATAACTGTGCCCGGACTGAATTTGCTATTGGTAGAAGAACTTGTTTGTTCTTGCTGAGCTCGCTGAAGGGCTCTACCATGAGTTTCTGCTACGTATACAGTTCTAACAGGGGTAGAATTGGAATAGTGGCTTCTGAAAGATCCATGCCTTCCCCTGTATCCTGATCCCCTGGAACTTCCTATGATTCCTCTATTTGTTATAGGGAATTCAAGCTCATTGAAATTGAAACTGCGACTGGCATATGGATCTGTTAATTGAATCATATTAACAGAACCAAAGATTTACTCTTTGTCTAATGAAGACTCTGCCTGATTAGCCTATTTAGCCTTTGTCGTTTGGTGGGGCGGTGCCCGTGGCTTTGAAGTAGATGACATGAAGTCCGCCAAAGTGAAAGACAACTTAGGCTTTGACACATACTCATCTTCTTCTGATTATTTTTCATTCTTTGAATCATGCTGTTTCTTTGAGGACATTACCTCTGACGAAGAGGGTTTTGCCACAACATTCATGGTATAAGACACAATTGGTTTCCTTAATTGTGTTCACAAAATAGCATGAGTTTGATTGATTTTCTTTCTGACCATCCAATCATCATACTTCTCTACATTTTTGCTTTTGACTTCTTTCCATTCACCTTCCACCTCTGGAACTGTAGTAGTGACACATGCTACCTGGGCTGAGGAGCCTTTCAATGTGACCTGTCCCGAGTCGAACGTCTTTCGCAGGAGGTCTTTGAAGACAAAACACTCCTGGATGGGATTCCCCAACATTTGATGAAAAGGGAAATAATTAGGACGGTCTTCATATCCTTTCTTGTTTGGCATCTTGGGTATTGGAAATTCAACCAAATTGTTTTCCAGAGACTAAATGAAATAACCAGGAACTTGTTCATTTCGGAAAGAGTATGTTTTTCTCTTCAAATCCTCAAATTGTTTTTGTCTTTGATCTCTTTGATCATCTGGACAAAACGGCCTTTGTTGTTGGCGCTCAGGAGGTGGAGCCCTTTGAGAAGTTGAAGGTTTTGAAGTAGAAATAGGTACAGGTGCTTGTTTAAGCATAACTGTAGAGGTTTTTTCTTTACCCATTCTCCTTCCTGGAGCTGATGGAATTACACGAGATTTAGCCTTAGCCTGTATAAGGGAATCTTCAATCTGCTGAGCGATTGAAGTAAGGTATCGAAGCCCTCCTGCGTATTTCACAGGGATTAATGGCATGCGTAATTCATCATGTAGATTTTCCACACAGATTGGCAACAATACTTCTTGAGGGAGTGCTAAACTCAAGGAATATGTTAATCTCTTCGAGCGAGCAATGAAATCAGAGACTCTTTCATTATCCCTTTGCTTACAATTTGTAAGATCGAAAAATGTTGTCTTTGGCAAAGTTGAGCTGAACAGAAGGAGGATTTTTTGGCGAAGATCCTCCCATCTGGTAATTGACCGGGATTGCAATCTTGTATACTAAACAAAAGCTGGTCTTTGCAAGGTTCGTACGAAGCATCTGAGTTTCACTGCTTCTTGCTGCTCCGGAGATCCCATCATAGGATCGCAACAAAACACGTAATGCATCAAATGCTATTCAAGATCGCCTGATCCATTGAAAATAGGGAATACAGGATTCCCAAAACTGGATGGAGGAGAAATTGAATCTACCCATTCAGGGTAAAATTTCTTTTCTGGTTGAACTTGCACACGTTTCCCATCCATATTTTCTAACCGAGCTGTTAATGACTCAATAGTAGTTATTAACTTTTGAGAAACATCCGGTTGATCTTGGACTTGGGTAGGTGCAATGACAGGAGCTTGGACAAATGTGGTGATTGGTGCTGAATCTGATGGTAGCACTGCCAACTGTTGTTTCACTTGACCCGTAGGATTAGACCTGTAAGGGTGTCCTGATAGAGGAGGATATTCCTGATCCATCTCAATAGCTGCAACAAATCCCCTTGGCTGAATGACTCCAGCACGCTCATGAAGAAGACTACCCTGAAGTAGTTCTGCATTCAACCTCCTTAATTCCTTCATTTCTTCCTCCTATTGTGCAAAACTTTGCTCTAGTGAGAGCGATTGACCTTCTCCAGGGAAAGGATATGTAACCTGGTTATTTCCCTTACCTTTGTTGGATCATTTTCGGAGAGGGGGAAGTGGGTTACTTGAATGATTACCTAGGTTTTGAGTAATCCTTTGACTTCGTGTACGCACACCTTCTTCATTTGTGTCGGTGCATACATCTTCTTGAGCAGGAACCTCTTCATCTGAGTCCCCTGAGTGAGCCTCATTTGGTGGATCAGCAACAACGGCATTGATGACATTGATTGATGCATTACTCATCGCATCCCTTCTATCAGCATTTCTGTAATATTGTCTTCTTCCTTGTCTTTGATGAGACATTGCCTTTTGTTGATTCGATCCCTCCGGAACTTCTTGATGAACTGTAATTTGGAGGGAATCTCCTGATAATTTGGTTCTTCGTTCCTCTTGAGGTTTCTTCCCCAATCGAGAAAAGAACGACTTTCTTTGAGGAGGGGATTGATGATTTGAAAAAGTCCCCAGTCCAGTGGACTGGGTCTGTTCCTGTTGTCCTCTCTCAACTCCCCGAATCCTTTTTGTTGATTCTGAGGGTTGGTTTAAAAGAGTCCCCAGTCTGGCGATCTGGGGTGGTTCTTGACATGCTATGTCTGAGACTTTCTTTAAAGTCCTCCTGATCTTGCGAACCATAGTCCAGAAATTAGCTGGATGCATTAATCTGTATCCTCTTTTATCACCTGGTTCAAAAGACCGTTGGATGATTTCCGACACTTCTGTCATTTGGTGATGTGCTTTCTCCAAACGAGAGGCCTGTTCAATATTCTCATTTCCTTGATGCAGGAGTAATTCAATAACTTGTTCTCTGTATTCTTTATTTTGAGAGGAAGTAGTTGAAGCCTGTTCTTGGGCAAGATTTTGATTACAAACAAAGCCCATTGACTGTGGCCGACCATGGGAAATAACATTGCATGAGACCATTTTCGGTGGGCTTTGCTGACCGGAGAGCACTGTGAAATGCAGTGCTCCATGAACACCCCATCCTCTAACATGAATACTAGATAGGGTATTGGTAATTAACTGACACAATCTTCTTAGTGCACCAAGGCATGAACGTTGAAGGGCTCTCTGCTGCTTTTCAGCCTTCGGATATCGAGAGACTGATAGAGATGCCAAATCAATCTGACGTTGTAACCCTTCTATTATCATAAGATGATTTTCATATTCATCATAAGATAATACTTTATTTTTCAACTGACAAAGATTTTTCCATATGTTGAGACGAATATCATGAATTTCATCTTCCGTCAACATTTCTGGAATATTATACTGAGAGTCATCCAGAGGCCAAAACATGACTGGCACTTCACCTTTCGCGAGTTGTTTTCTCATATTCAATATTTCCTCTTTATCATTTGATGAAGATTCTTCTACCTGATTTGACCAGAGTTGGTGTTTCCTTGTTGCTTCATTGGATTTAACAGGATTGGTAGAGAAATCATTGATCAAACTAGAAGATGCATGACCAAGGGGTGGTTCGGAGAATGACCTACACCCTGGGATATCTTCTGATTGAGAAAGTATTTCACCTGCTAGCGATGAAGCTTCAGACATGATTGGTTTCACATTTGCAAGTGCCTCAAGATAAGAGGGATTTCTCGGCACTACATTGTCCACTGGAGCATTTTCCGGGCAATGTGCATCACTACTGCGGAGAGGACTTTCATAGCGAAATTCATCACCATGGGGAGGACCACCATAATGGGTTACAACAAAAGATGAAATATCATGCACCTTGGTCTTCTGACCACATAGAGGGTTCCTTTGGCTCTCATCTGAAGATGAAACTTCAAGATCGACTGAATTTTCATGAAGCAAGACTTCATGAAGAAGTGTCTGTTGAAGACCTTCAGAATTAATGTTCCAACTATTGGGAACTGAGGGAGTAGAATCTTTAATTCCAACAGATAATTTTATGAGGGATTCAAGAACTCCAGCATCGAGCAAGGCCTTGTTACTGATTGGCCCTTGATCTCCTGACTGTGCTGGGCGGGTCTTTTTCTTAGACGCCTTCTTACTCGCCGTGGAAACCACTTGTTGACGAAAGTGGCTGCTCTGAGTAGGTGTATGTGCCTGATCAGGAAAGATGGTCAGGTTAGGCTGACGATCTCCTCTCAAATCAGGTGTATGTTCCTGACTTGGTCATCCATATGATATGGGGGAGTATGCCCATAACCCTCTTGGACTGGAACAGATGTGTGTGTTTGTTCCAGAGTGAATTGGTGATCTATCACTCCACTGGTAGGGATAGATTTATGTGTCTTTCCCTGATATGCTGCTAATGTTGTTATAATATCTTGGCAGGCATCCAGAATATGAGTAGGGATTTTCTTATGCTCTTTCACCATTGATAGAATATGCTTGGTGACTTCAGTTGCTGGAATGAGAATATATGTCCATTCTGGGCTTGGAGTAGGTGTATGTGCCTGCTCCTGTCGTCCTTTTCCTGTCAGTGAATCCTGACAGTACTCAAGTGTGGGGGCAGAGAGTTGAGTCTGCCTCCTATTTGTTGTCGGGGCTTTCCGACTAACTTCTCCAAATGCTACCAAGCGAGACTGTTGGTAGG
Source organism: Viscum album (assembly GCA_963277665.1). Classification (NCBI taxonomy): domain Eukaryota; kingdom Viridiplantae; phylum Streptophyta; class Magnoliopsida; order Santalales; family Viscaceae; genus Viscum; species Viscum album. Next base: position 137,216,902 of record OY728167.1, on the reverse strand, counting down.
ATTCATTAATACTAGCAGGTGTATGTGCCTGCTGATTGCACTTCGCCAAACGTGGTTGACAAGATCCATTATATGTAGTCAGACGAGCCTGCTGACTAGCTTATGATGTATAAACAGGTGTATGTTCTCGCCTATAGTACTCCGCCGGAATTTCCAGGCGGGATTGGCGTGATGCTGCCAGATGAGTCTACTAGACAGCTGAATTAAAACGGGCAGGTGTATATGCCTTCTCGTTGCTTGCCACCAAGTTAGGTTGGTGTACTTCTCCGGAGATGGCAGAGATGAGAACCTGCTCACTGTTTACCGGATTCCGCCTCTGGTGGTTCGTCTTGCTTGCTCGGGTTCGAGGAACCTGAGCCGAACGCCTGGAGTCGGTACCCTCATCATGTTGAGGGCGCACTGCCGCATGAGTCTAGTGGCAATTGTTGGTGGGAGCCCTCAGGAAGGACTCCTGTCTGTTTGAATTAAAATCCTGAGGGACCTACTCATTCACCTCCCCAAAATAAGGGAGTGAATGGTGATAGCGTTCTGGGGATAACGACCCGAAACAGTTGGAGATGGTAGTCAACACCACCTGCTTCTTTATCACTGGTCGTCGTTGTCCAGACGAATGATGTGATTTATTTACTTGGAGGGCTTGTCGGTCAGCCTCTAGAGTTGGGATGGTACCGTGTTGACGGTACTCCTTAACCAGTGCATTTGATACCCAGCGTTGAAGACGCTGAGTAGGTGATATCTTCCTAAGAGCGGACGACGATCCAACAGGAGTAGCAGCAGTGGAATTTACAGCAGTAGTATTCACAGGTGTGAACTTGGGAGCAACCATTCTAGAAATTCATAAGATCTTGGAAAAAGAGTGCTTGTTTGATATAACAGACGTAATCAAGATAAATCCAGCCACTACATCTTTTGTATGAGCATATATGTCAATGATTGTTTTTGTTGGCCCTCTCATTGAGTTTTAAATAGGGGCTTAACAAATAGGTAAAACATCATTTTAACTTGGTTAAGGATTCACGTTGGGTTTACCATTTTTGTTTCCCTCAGAATCCGAGGATGAGCGCCTTGATGGGAGGTTCAAACGTTCCGATAGGTTTCTAACGGGTTTGTTCGTAGAACCGGAAACATCCAATGATTCCACATCCATTCAGACCTACTTTCCAAAGGTAGGTGCTCATTAGTTTGTGGACTGATGAGGCTTAAGAATTTGCATTGGTCGAGAGGATGGGAGGTTGAACTCATCACTCCTTTTTGAGGGGAAGTATTGTCTACTCTGGGACTCTCTTTATAGATTTAAGTTATGTTTGTGATTCCTTATTACATTACAAAGCATAAAATAATATTTCCTTCATATCTGACAATCAATGATTAAATATGTATAAAATTTAGAGAATCTTTTGTATGTATTCGAGGTTCTTCATCGATAGAGAATCATCTGTATTTATTAGAGATTCTTGGTCAATGGTACCCTTTGACACATTTATATAGAAGTATCTTGGTCATTATGATGACCATACTGGTTTTAAAGCCACTCAATGTGGCACTTGATGTTTATTGTCATTCAGAAGGACATGGATTATTTTAAAGTTGGGATCAAACCCGTAGACGGGCTAACTACGTATCCTTTGTTTACAAAAGGAATCAGAACCAACGTAGTTCAAGTAAGGGAGTATGATGTTTATGATTGATGGCTCAAAGAAGGATGTCACAATTACTTTTACACTCTAAGCTCACGTGAGTCATGCTCGGTGTAAGAAACAAGAGGTATTGGTAAAAATTAGACAATTTTTCCATGAAATATGCAATCATAAAAAATAATGTGGGGTTTATGTATGTATGACTGCCCAGATAAATGAAGGTTAGGATTTACTTTAGGCAAGAAATCCATGAACAGGGTCCATAAAGGTATATGTGCTTCATGGATATTTTGAATACTCTAACTTGGGTTTTACTCCTGAAATGGAATCCCAGATCAAGGGTAAATTAGGATTGGTTAAGATAATTATGACTGGGGCTTACTCCTGAAAAGGAGACCCAGAGTAAAGGATTATGACTGTGGATTATTCTTGAAAAGGAGGCCCAGGTTAAGGGAATTACGGTTTGGGGCTTACTCCTGAGGAGGATGCCCAAATTAGTGGACTGGGGATTACTCCTGAAGAGGATGCCCATATTTGAGACTAGGGATTACTCCTGAAACGGAGGCCTAGGTTAAGGGATCTGGGGATTACTCCTAAATAGGATGCGCAAAAATTTAGGGACTTGGGTCATACTCCTAAAGCGGATGCCCGGATTTTGGAACTTTAAGAATTGGGGCTTACTCCTAAGGAAGATGCCCATATTTGAGACTGGGGATTACTCTTGAAAAGGAAGACCAGGTTAGGGGATCTGGGGCTTACTTCTAAGAGGATGCCCAAATTAGAGGACTTATGACTGGGGATTATTCCTGAAAAGGAGACCCAAGTTGAGGATTCTCTCATCTTAAAGAATGAGGTTGAATGAATGAACTCTCAATCTTTAATGACATAAATATATCTAAATCACTAGGTTTTGAGAGATATTCCATAGAATTCCTTTCAGATAAGGAAGTCAAATCAAGAAATCATGCCATAAATGGCTTTGAAGAGTGTCTTGAAGACTGAATCTTGAATAAGAAAGGTGTAAGGGCTTAAGAGGGGTAAAAATGGGCAAGAAAGGCACCCAAAAAGGCAGGGGCACGAAAGTCCTGGCAGGCGTGCAGGTACTGCGTGGGCGCGCAAGTCCTAGTCACGCAAGTCCTAGTCGCACAGGTATGCCTGCGCGACACATGGTGTACTTGCGCAATGGTTAACCAGCAGGGTAATACTTGAGCAACTTTAGGTTAAGGCCTTTAGAATCCTCTTGAGGTTCATCCAGGAGAGGGGTGCGCAAGTTCTATTGAATGAGTAAGGCGGCGCGCAAGTGTGGCCATTTCCCTTAAGGGCTGGCCACCTAGGCGCGCAAGTGTTGATGAGTTTCAACACTTAGGACTTCCTCCCCCTCTTTAGATCTTCCGTTCTAGGTAATAAATTACCTTAGAAGTGTTTCATAAGCTTTGAGAAGAGACTAGGGCACTGGGAGGTCAAATCTGGGTTTCTTGAAAAAAATCCTCTTTGAATGGTGGGCCCACAGGGTCTATTTATAGGCAGGAGAAGACCCCAGGCGGTTACCGGGCAGTTATCACTTAGGTCGCGCAAGTCACTTGCGTGGTCATAAGGCATTGCGCAAGTGGACTTGCGCGACAGTGATAGAACATGCGCGACATAGGTGTTTTTGATCCCTTGTTCATGCCTTTGTCGATTTTTGATATTTTCTTCAAAGGTTGAATCACTTTGAGCTCAGATATTCTCCTTTTCGGATCTTTATATTCTGCGATGAAAGGAGCGTCAACAATGAGGAATAAAGTGAATGAATGATATTTATAATATGTTTATAATTTATATGCATTTTGGAATACCAATATGAACATTGAGAATAATAAATTACTATTAGGAATAGTAATTTACCATTCAAAATAATAAAATATCTAATAAAAAAATATTTAAGGATGGATAGAACAAGTAAATATAAATAGTAAAACAAAATAAAATTATTTCTCAAATTAAATAAATCAATATATATATATATACATATATTATTTTGTGTGTATCTGTGTAAATTTTTAATATATGATTTTTTACATATTTATTAAAAAAATAATTTTTTTATTAATATAAAAAATTTTAATTACTTAAATTAGAAATTTATTTTTGAAAAATAGAACTTATTTGTAGACCCATTAAATTGACATTATGTTAGGGTGAATTTCTGATGAATAGTAAACATAATGTGTCTATGCATACCATAAGTTTTATTACATTATAATGATTATAAAATGACATAGTAATTTATAAAAAAAACAACTAACTAAAATATATTTAATGAGAAAAATAATTTATTTAAAAATAATAAACTTAATTTCCAATCCTATAAATGAATTTGGAAATTAAAATTTATATTTTATTCTTATAAAAAACTATTTTTGATTTTCAACTGGAAGTATATATGAAAATAATAAAGTAGAGTTTTTAAAATATTTAAATGATAAGAAAATATGTATTTCATAATATAACACTATTTTTATTCATAAGAATCTAAATTATTCATATCCTTGATCAAAAATAATAAATTAATCATTATTTTATTTAAAAACTCTCTTCTCCTTCACCTATAAGTACCCCCTCTTTCATCCATTTGTATTCTCTTAAAAACATATTACCTTTCATAATATCAACTGAAATATGCCTCGAAACCTTATTTTACATTCCTTGATGGATTTGTTTTATCAAAATAACACTCTTAGAAGCCTTATGGTGAATCCCATAGGAGTTGTCTGGAAGAGAAAGGTAGGGGTTCCTCATCCTACGCCTTTGTTCAGAAACTATTTTGTTATAATATATTCCCATAATATTATATATATTATAAAATTATGAAAATTACATGTAATTTTCATCAACTTGATCTATTAGTAATGATATATTTCTCATCCCCTCTCATGAATCCCTTTTTAGTAGACGTTACTATATCAAAGTAAATATTACAAAACCCATGTATTTTTATTTAAATTATCCTATTTCATGATATGAAATTAAGAATGTTGTTAAAAGTAAATATTAGATATTAGTTGAAATATAATTTCATTTTTTTATTAAAAAATATTTATTAGTTCTTCCCTTCTTAAAACCCTCAAAATACATCTTTCACCGTGATAGTTTTACACTACTTAAGCATATGAGGATGTTTGATTTTCACTTACATCATTTAGGAATATTCTTAAAAATTTATTTCATGATTGAATATAATGATAAAATTAAATTAGTATCATTTTTATTATTTTGAAATGATAATATATCCATGATAATAATGATATTAAAAGTAAATCTATTTAAAATATGATTATCATGAATCACCTGTTTATATAGAATCCCTTTGATGAATATATTGAACTATTGAACTCTTATACTTATGGAATGACATGAAAAATATACCTTGACACTTATCTTGTGTATTGAAATATTGTATGGTGAATATTAACTATTTCCATTACCATAAAGAAATTTGTAAAGATGAAATAAACCACCTGAAAAATGAATGACACAAGAAAAATTAATATAATAAACAAACACAATAATAAAATATTAATTAATAGGAATAATAATGTTGAAATACACATTAATATGGTTTGAAAATAATTATTTAAAAAATATAATATTATTATTCAGGATGTTATAGTATATATGATGCAACCAAGGACTTGAGGCAAGTGGTTGTTGGGGTTTGGCTTAGTTGTAAACACCCCTTAATTCTATAAAAAAATGGGGTTTCAATACCCATTGGGCCAGGACTGTAGCAGTACTGCAGCAGTACTGTAGTAGTGGCGACACTATAGCAACGACAAGCACTGTAGAGACATTAGGTTACTGTAGCGGCACTCGGGTACTATAGTAGTGGAGGTACCGTGCAGTACTGTAGCAGCACAGGTACTATAGCAGTACTATTCACAGAATGGGTCTTGGCCCAATAAATTAGGCCTATGGGCCATGTAACGGGCTAAATTCCCACTGGGCCTTCGGGCTATGTAATGGGTCTCCCTCTACCCAGTTAAAGAGGTCTTTGATTTTCTTTAATAATAAATGAGGGTTTGACTACAACCTTTAAAAAAAGGACTTGAGGTAACCGGTTTTCTTTTCCAAATTATCTTTCTTTTCAAGTATTACTTCCATATTTTCTATCCTATCTTATAATACTTATCACACAAGTATTTAAAGTAAACCTTATTATTTTCTATTTATTTTTTAATTACTATATATCTTCTTACTTATCATATGTATTCAAAGTTCATAACTTACACTGTTTGTAAAGATTCATTCCCATTATTTTACACTCTTCCGATTATGTTCTCGATCGCCCCCTCTCTCTCCCCCTTTTTAACCCATTAAAATTTTATTACATTATGTTTTTATGATTCCATATACTTATTTTTCTTTGGATATTCATTTCTTCATGTTTCCATTCATTTTATATCATTAATTCAAAACCTATGAAGTTTATAAGGGAATATTTTCTGATATCTATCTTACCCATCATGTTTCTCATACATTAACTTTATTTCATTTATAGGTTCTTTTATGAAGAAATTTTATTATATAAATTGGGTCTTAATATACTTTTTACCCAAATTTTAAAATTATTATGAAATTTTATTTTACTCTCTATTTTGACAAAAATGTCACCAAATGTTAGGAAATTAATTTTGATGAATTCTTCTATATTTTTGTCTCTATTATTATCAAGGTTATTCTATAATGAATTTTTTATATTAAATGTTGTAGACATTTTTTAATTTTTAATATAATTTTTTATTAATTTTATATCCTTCCTTGAGAATAAAATTATCTTGATTTAATTCAACCTTGTGAAAAAACTAAACTGTCGTTTTCATAAAACCAATTGATTTTTTTTTATTTTACTAATGGATTTTCATCCATGTCAATACAATTTATTATTCAACTATTTTATAATATCTTATGTTTTATTCATCGAATGGAGACTTTTTTACAAATAAATACTTTGTTAAAATAATCATATAGTTCAACATCCATGTTCCATTATATACGTGGTGTGGTGGAAATGAAATCTCTATGAGAATAAGGATATATCACTACCTTTTTCTTGACTTGTATTTAACTAATATTAAATATATTATTATTTTTAATGACTTTCCATTATGAATACCATATACTTTCTTCCCTTGATTGGAGGGAATTTATTAAGATTGTTTTATATTAAATTAATGATGGGAATTATTAAATTTTCCATATAGACATTATTATATATAGTGTTAATAATATAAACTTAAATATCTTGATTATAGGGTATTTACCTAGATTTGAACTTTATTTATTTTGATTGCCATTTTTTCATGGGTAAATCATGCTATGATTTTCGTGAATTTATGATCTTTTTCATATTCACATTGAACACATATATATGGATATATCATTATGTGATGTGTGGGATTAGAATTATATATCCGACCAATACATTGGGAAATGATCACATCCCATGAGATACTATGTATAGTTGATGAGAATTGACCCTATCACATTATGTTGTTATGGTAGTGCAACTTGAATTATGTTTACGTTGAAATTAATTATGTTTATTCCACATTATTATATCATGAGGAAGTGGCTTACACTAGGGTAGGTGGTAAGAGTCCTTCCTAGGAGGTTTGGTCACCCCTAAAATGATCTGGAAGGTATATATGATGCATTCAAGATCATTATTTTATAAATTTTCTTCTGTAATTTATCGTTATTCTATCATCAAAGATTTTTACTTTGAATGATTTAATAATATTATTCTATTAATCATTCCATTTCTATCATGGTCATGTTTTGAAATTTTTATAATCCATTGATAACAAATTTTTGTCTCACTATTAATATTTTACCCATTACAAAGTTTTTTAGATCACTCATTTATTATGTTTCTCAATTCCCCTGGGTAATCATAGGTGTTAAAAAGATTTTGATCAGTTTATAAGTGGTGTACAATTACGTATTCAACAATGCTTTATGTTATTATATAGTTTGATGATGTATTATGTTCATATTTCTCAACGATATCAGAATTTTGATCTTCGGAGTTGGTTATAATTCTTGTAATATGTGTAAAATTTTGTATGTTATGAACTATATTTATAAGTGTAGGTCTTGGGTGTTATAAAGATATTATATTTTATGCTACCAATTATCTAATTAATGTGCATGGATTCAAGGGGTCATACATTAATAGTGAAATTCCACATTCCTTTTTGGTTCTTCTTCTCATGATGGATACCACCATCATGAGATAGAATATAACCTATTGTTTATGAAAATGGAGGATGTAAATAAGTATTATATAAAAAAATTAGGTTAAATATTATTTATATAAAATATTTTAATATTTATAAAAATTTACAAATATTCTGAAAAACTCTAATGGTTTTGTGAAATTTAAAAAATTTCACCCACAAAATTCTTTATTATAGACTCCATGGAATACGTTTATTTACAATTATATTCCATGATATGAATTAAAAATATCTTTTACCTATTATTTATGTTTTAAATTATAGAGGATAGTACAAATTTTTAACACTTTATAGAATTCTATATTTAATAATATTAAAGTACGTTTTTTATAAAAGGACAATTATTAATAAAAAATAATCCATCATATAAAAAAATTGATTCTAATTAAATTCATTCCATAGAAAAAACGAGATACTACATTATCCCCACCATTATGTTTGTTAATACTAAAATATAAATTTTCATAATTAAATGTAAAATAATTTAGATACATGACTTATATAAAATTATTAGGCTAACGATATTTCATCATATACTCTCACTCCCAGGTACTCTTCTATACTACTTTATACCTTTATAGAACCCTACAATAGAATCTTCAATTAGCAGTGGTTTAGTGAACCACCTGAAAAAAATTCTAGGATTTCGTGAGGGTTTTTAAAAAACTAATGCTAAAAAATCATTCTTCAATATAAAAACATGAATTCTGTCAACCCCCTTCTTCCCCAACCCCCTCATTCTCCCATAATTCCACCACACCCAAACCCTAGATACCCACTGCCTACGTCACCCAAGTCTGAGCCGTCCAATCCATCATCAACAACTCTTGAGCCCGAGCCTTCCAAGACTTCACTAGAGGCTCCCAAGATAGAGCCCTCCAATCCCTCATTGTACAAGACCAAGCCCTATAATCCCTCACTCACATCACCTGAGCTGTAGCCCTCTGAGCCCTCACCGACCGAGCCCCAACCCGAGCCCTCAGATCTTGAGCCCCCGAGCCCTTGTCTACATTGTGGTCACAACCTCTCAATTGAGGTAGATTTACATATGGTTTGATTAATACTAACAACTGGTAGTTATAATATTCAATTATATAACTATGTCCTTGATATTTATTGAAGCTTATGTTAATATTTGGATGATGTTTGTTAGGATGTGTATTTTATAAGAAACCATGCATTAGTGATAGGAATGGCACACTCTCTAAGAATTATAATTAAAGAAAATGATTCATTTATATAGATGATATGTACAAACCATGACCTTTCTATTATTTCACCATCAATATAGGTCTCTACCAAGGTATCATAGGAGTTATCGATGAATACACTAGTTACCCTTTAATTTTAAAATTGATGGTAAATCTCTTATATGAACACTCCAATAATTGATAACAATTTTACTAATTTAATTTAGTATATAGTGTAATAAAATTCGTTATTTTGAAACATTTTAAATTTTTCAATGAAATTAAATCAATTATACCCCAATTATAGAGTTATAGATTCATTTTTTATGAAGTTTTACTATTACTGATATATTGATGTAGCCTTGGAACTATGAAACAAACATACCTCTGATTAAGGAAATGAAAAAATATTAAACAATATGATTATAACAGAACATAAATGAATAATAATAAATCACATATATAAAAAAATTTGTTCTAAATTAAGTATTTAATAAAATTAAGTTTATTGTTTATGGATAATGATGCATGTACTATGCCGAGTCAGGAGTTGAGGTAAGATATTTTTTTTGAGCCTTCTTTTTTTCATATAATTTTATATATTGTCCATATCCTTTTATATTTAATATACTCAAAATATTATAACAATAACATAATTGTTTCCATTTAATTTTACAGTGTTACTTATATACTTTCCGCTTATAAATATTCAATGTTGACACCCTATATGGTTTGTAAGAGGTCTTCCAAATATTTCTAATTCTTGATGATATATTCTTTATCTATCTTTCATACTCTTACAATATTTATTATATAATCCCTTTATATTATTTTGCAATAATTATCCTTAATTTTCAGGGGATACTAATGTATTTATGATTTTATTCATACTCATCCATTAATTCAAACTATATGAAGTATATGAAGGAAACAATTACATTTTTCATGCCTTATCCCCCAAGATTATTATATATAAAATCTATTTATTTTTATGATTCCATATTGGTGAACTTGTATTGTTAATATGTTTATTTAAAATCCTTTAACCCCATTTTGAAAATAAATACTGAATGTGACTCATTTTTTATTTTTATAAATATTTAAAAAATAAAGTAATGAATTCACCTTTTGAAATATCTCTTTTTCTTCCTCTATGTTATTATCATGATTCTTTTTAATATATTTTTTATATTAATTGATATAACTATTTTATATTATTAAAGATAATTATTTTAATGAAAAGTTTATATTTTAATGACTAGTGAAATTATTGAACGAAATATATACCTTTATCTGTTTTGATAAAATGTACCCTTATTTAAATATGTTGTAAATACTATATGATTCATTATCATGATTGATGTTTATTTACCTAATATTTTACTTTATTTCATTTTACGTTCGTTTTTTCTCCACGAGTTATCATTTTTTTATTTTTGATGGATTTATGATTGTTTTTATATTCATATGAAACCATATATATATATATTATGTATTATGATGAATGGAGTAGGGCTAGTATTACATATACCCTAATTAATAGGGAGACACTTAATGTATCATGATTTATCTTGTTTGGGTTATGTATGAATCATCCATAATTTTATCCATGGAAGTGAGCACTACCCCTGACATCTTCCGAGTTCCCCTTTCCAACTTCTTAGTTCCGCCTAAAAATCCCTTGTTGGCCTCACTGCTATGGTGATAGGGAATTACTAGATTCACCTAGACTTAGCGACCTTAATGTGTTTCTCTTATAATGCATGTTTTAAATTAATAAATGTATTGTTTTTATTTTACTATAATTTTACATAATATTATCCATGATTAATTTCCATTTTTTTACATTGACTTTTGTAGTACTTGTATGACTCTTCTTAAAATTACATGGGTTTTGTTTTATTCAATTACATTTATCTCTTTTCCGACTTAGTAATACTTATGAGTTTTAATATATTTATTTTCAATGGATTATCATCACTAAATTTTCATAGAGAAATAAATTCTATTGATGTGGAATTATATTTAAAGGACAATAATAAATATATATGTGATTATTGTTGGAAGGATTAAATATTTATGAAGAAAAATGAAGAGAAAAAAACAAATGTTTAGAGACATCTGAAGATGGTCAGTTTGAAGACACATTTAGGGAGACTACTAATTACATGCTCAAATATACACACGTACCCCAATTTTAGATCATTGTTTTCTACAAAATTCCTCCAACCAATCCTTGTTTTTTAACATTCATGATGCATAAATAAATTCAATACAAAATTTATAGAATGATCTTAATCCCAAATGTTGACTAGGTTACATCTTTTCATAAAAATTATAATAGATAACTGGTATGGTAGTTTCTTCAAACATGGAAAGACTAGTAGAGGTGCACAAACACCTGAGTGAGAGTGGGAGAGGTAGGTTCACCTTGAGTGGAGGATTAGGGTTCGATAACCCTGTGTTCCTGGTTTTTTGTATGGGGGATTACTACGATTTTCCACCCTACCTTCTGAGATAGGGTAGGATTTTTCTATTGCTGACGCCTGAGAGATGGTGAAAAAAAACTTGGAATAGCCTTGATATGTGAAGATAAGTAAGTAACTATTGTTGATATTATAAAACTCAAAAAACTACTGCCAACATTCTTGAAACCAAACCCAGGGACCAAAAATCCAGTTTTCAATAGAATAGAGGATCCATACCAAATTTTTGGTCTCTAGGTTTGGTTTTAGAATGGCTGGAGGCCTTTCTTCGAGTTATACAATATCAGATAGAGATACTTCATCATCTTCACATATAAAGGATATTCCAATTTGTTTTGCCTCTATGCTTGATGCATCCGCAACAGAAATATACTACCCTCTTTTCGAAGGTAGGGAAGAAATTTTTAGTAATCCCCCATCCAAAAAAATCCGAAACACATGTTTGTCAAACTCTAATCCTCTACTCGAGGTGAAGGCCATTCTTGTGTTTTTATTCCTCTACTTGTCTCTAAATTTTTGTAGAAAGTTCCATACCAGTTCATCTACATAATTTTCAAGAAAGGATGTAACTCAGTCAGCATTAGGGATTCAAATTAGTATAGAAACAGGGCAGTGAATTTATTTAAGCGTCCTAAATGTTAAAAACATGTGTTTTTTGGAGGAATGTTGTAGAATAAAATGTTCCGAATGTGAGGGATGTGTGTATATTTGAGTATGTCATTAGTAGTCTCTCTAAAATCATCTTAAAACTAAACATCAACAGATGTCTCTAAACTTATGTTTTTTTCTTCATTTTTCATCATATATCTTTAATCCTTACAACTATAAGAACATATATATTTACTATTGTCTTTTTATAATAATTCCACATCAATAGACATTATTTTTTTGATGAAAATTTTGTTATGATAATTCATTGAAAATAAATTATTTATTTGTGTACGCATGATCCAAAATAAAATATTTAATATATTGTTTATTTTTCAAGCATTTTTATTGCATATAAAGATAGACTACCTCTACAAATCTCTAACAATATTATTAATATTATAAGGTTATTCATTTTCTGTTTTTTCAATATTTTCAAAGTGTTCTCATTTAGAATTATTTGTTTTCAATCATTTTTAAAATTCATGTATTTAATATTATATATCCACTAATAATGTTTAAAATATATTTGAAAATAATTTTTTTTTATTATTCAGAATATGCCGCTTAGAAAGGTCCTCGATGTTTGTAGTGGGTCTCTCCCTATTTCTGGTTCTCCTTAGTTGATTCCCATCTTTCGTGGAAATCGAGGTTCATTAGAGGTATTGAAGTGGCTTGTGGAAGTTGATAGTTCCTTCGTAGTGTTTTGAACTCCCAAATCCATTAGGGTTCATGTTGTTCTAGTTCTTCTTGGGAGTCCATCTTGGAAAGAATTGGCATGGTTTTCCCCACCAATGATGCAAGTTGGGATGATGCAAGATATTATTAAGTCCATATTTGTCTAATGGTTTATACCTTAGTAGTTAAAGATGATGAAATTGAAAGAACTCATGAGTGTCTAGAAAGGTCATCAGACGATGAAGGATTATGTTGAACAATTCAAAGTGCTAGTTTCCTTTTCTCTGGAGGTGGTGTTGTAGGATCCATTGAAAGATTATCTTTTCATTAGGGGTCTTCATCCAGAGCTCAAGGAGTAAGTCCTCTTCTCAATGGATCTCTATTTTGAGAAGTTTTTAGAGGAAGCATTTTTGGATGAGTTTTTTGAAAATAAGTATACAACACATTGGTTACACGTGTTCTTAAATTTATGATTCATTGGTGTTGGGTTTTTTTGGTTAATGATATGTTTTGGTTTTATTTTTATGTGTGAAAATGGTTTGGTAATTTAATGATTAAATGTATGGGTTTGTGTTATGGTTTCTTATTGTTTCATATAGTGGTGAAAATAGTTGTGACTTTCAGACTATGATCAAATAGTTGTGTTATAGTGTTTTCTTATATTGTTCTTTATTAATTGAAATATAAAATCTATGGGTATGTGATTTTTTTTCAATGTATTTCTGGGTTGCATAATATGACCCTATAATTTTTTATAAATCATCATTTTGCAGCATTTAAAACTGCTCTAAAATATGGTATATTGTTTTATTACTGGTGGTTAGAACTGGATCTTATACGAAACACTATTAATCTAGTGGAAATTTTATTCATTTTAGAAGAGGTTGTCCGATTAAAAAATTTATGTTGCAGTTTTAATCACCATTAATCCCTTTATTTTGTTTTTTCCAGAAAAACAATGTGAAAATGAAAAAAACTACTGCTAGATACAAATTGTTAGACACTTACTAGATACCACTTCTAATTGGAAGGAACCACCATGTATTGCATTCCGACACTATCTCTAACAATGGTTTTTTGAAACCATCACAGATCCATTTGGTGGCAGTTTAAACCACTACTAAGCAACGATTTTCTTGTAGTGGCACTGTCACTAAAGAGTTTGTATTTCCCTATAATATATTCCCCCAACGATCCAATTCCTAAATAAGAATATCAAAATATGTCAAATACTCTTTGAAATTTAAATATATCAAACAAATAACTTGTGAATGATTATGAAAATATCTCTATAATTGTGATATATGAATTACATTGTGTTCTTACTTGAGTTGGGGTGGTAATGCTAAATGATACACCTAATCACTCAAAAATATCAATTTATTTCATGAATATCATTGATAAAATGGTCCCCATAACAAACCTCCATTGACCACTCCATGTATAAATCTTAATAAGACATAATTCTAAACCAAAAACTCTTAAGGTCTCATTATATGATCTATATATGACTTCTATTTACTCCATGTTATCCTCATATGCATTTAAATATATTTAACATTCCCATTTCTCATTCATTATTTGAACTATATAAAAACCAAAAGATTTCTAACACTCAAAAACTAAAAAAAGTATATTTAATGGGTCTCCCATGTAATTACTTAATGGTTTAGATGATGACACTACATTGATAAATATTATTCTAAGTGAACTCTACTAAGGGTAGGTGATCCAAGAAAGCTCCTTCTAAATATAGAACGCATTCACACAACATGCCCCTAAAGTTGGGATATTTACCTTAATATACCATTTATTCCATGCATATAAGGTAGTACGTAGATATATAAGTGTACCAAAATCTTAATAAAACCCATGCACTAATCTTGATGTATATTTAATGTCATGATTTCACAATATTTTCAATGGAACACCATATTGCTTCACTATCTCTTCAATATAAATTTACTCAAAATTATTTGTTAGACACTAATCACATATTATTAATTAATGTATAGAATTTATTAATATAATAACAAAAAATGATATATCATCATAGAATCTAGTTATAAATGGTAAATTAGTCATGAAATATTTTGATATATCACTCTACTTCCCCTACAAAATGTAAAGAGGATGCATTAATCATATAAAACATTTTGTTCCAACTTTTCTTATAAAAAATTTAGGCATTATACCATGAACTATATGGTATAATATTTCTCACCCAGCTACCTAAAAAACCTCTTAAAATTTCAATACATCTTACCTACCCCATCATACAATACTAATGGTTCCTTAGGGCCTGAAGAACTATCAAATTTCTCTAAAGTAAAATCTGGTGCCCCCAACTTCTAAAAAACCTATTATACATCTCTCTCTCTCATAATGTTTTCATGATAACAATATTATTATTTTTGTTTCTAATGATTTAATTTTAGTAAAAATTATTCGTATATTCGGGAATGTTCAGTCATGTTTTTCAATGGACCAAGTGATGGTATTCAAAGACATTTAAGGATCCGTTTTTGTGAAAATAAATATTCATTAATGATATTTTTGAGTCTTAATTTATTTGATGAAATATTGGGAAGAAGTTATTGAACATTTTGAAGAACTTAGAAATATATTTAAGGCTAAATCTAAGAATATATAAATTTATACTGCACTAGCTAGCCAGTTCCATGAGGACATAAGCACTAATGCTATAGAAGACCCACAAGCTACTAGGTGGAGGTCCATTGTCTATTCAGTGGAAGTAGGAAGAACCCATAAACCTATAGGAGGTATATTATTTAAATATTAGATTTCACCAGCTACCTAGTGGATTTTAGGAAAAATGTTTTAAATCTAGGAAACCCACTGGCTAGCTAGTGAGGTGCACTTTCTTTCTAGGGGTGTTCAAATAGTAAGTCAAAGTTCAACTTTTTGGTGGTCCCCATAGCTTTTACTGGCATTTTGCATGCCTTAATGAATTATATTGATTATAAAATATTAAATGTTATATTATAAGATATAAATATATGACCTTATAGGATTTGAAAAATAATGATCAATTAATCAGAGAATTGTATCACCAATGATGAATCACTTGTAATTTCTCTATAATCTCAAAATTATTTTAAGAGTCAACTACAATTGTTCATCAATATATTAAGATTTATTCTTACATCATCTCTCTATTTCTCATATCAATTATCAAAATCCTTATGAGATATTAGAGAGTGTATTTTTAATGGGTTATTATTGATGAAAGTCTTTTTCATCTCATATCATTCTACAATAGGTGATCACTACCGCAAGAGTGATATATGGGTTACTTGGTTAACGATGACGTTAAATAGAGTGATCAAAAGCATAATTATGAGTGATAGGTTTCTTGATCACAGTTAATATCAATGTATAGATTAAAAAAACTCTCAACCTAGGGTGAGGAGGTGTAGGGGTTCACACCAATATATTTTCAAACCCCTTTATCAAACCGTGTTTGTTTCTTCTTTTATTTTATACATTGATTTTTTATACACACCATACATGATATGCATAATTTCATAAACCTGATGTATCTATTTATGTTTTTGATACTAGATAAATTAATATTGAAATTAATATGTTAATATGAATTGAAATTATATCTTTATCATATCAACTTTATTTACTTTTAAATTTTCTATTTGCATATATTTTAATTTTTGAAAAGAAAATTTACCTCCCCACTAGCCATCTTTACTTGGGGCCACAAAACCCATATATGAAACCAATGAAATGATAAGGTCAGGAAAATCCCCATGCATAGGATATATTATCTGTATATCATTGAATCTCTACACAATGTTAAAATAAATTTTTATTTGAAATAGAAGTGTTTATACCATAACCTCTCTAACATTAACATGAAATTTAACTATCTAATAAATAACTTTCCGGTCCTCCTTTAATTTCAAAAATATTTATTGATACGTATTCCTACTTAATTCATCCACCAATAAATTACCATTATATGGAGTATAATATATCTCAAAATAATAACCACGATGAAGGATCTTATTATCTATATAAAAAAAAAATCCTCCTTCAGTAAGTAATTCCTACATGATTTTAAGAAAGATACTATAACTACCAACTCAATGTACTTGTTAGAATAAGTTCATTCATAATACCATAACTACCTCAAACATATAAACGGGAACTGCATGATTTTTCCCTAGGAAACATCCAATGCCTGAACATTAAGTATCATGGTATACCTCAAATGGTGTCCCCTTGTAACACCCCAAGATTTCATAGTAATTTATTTTCTTTAATTTTAATAGCTTGTGATACATGCAACACCGGGTTCGAGCGCACCACGACTTACCAAACTAGCCATTTAAAAGCGGTTATGAATAGTATTAACTGGATTTTGAATTTTATATACTCCATATAATTTTAACTTATGTATTATGTGTTTCTTAGACATATTATAAGAACAAATTCAATTTTTTAGATAAAAAATGTATTTTTCAAAAAAAATCAACTTTACCACCATTTAATGGAGAACACTTTTTAAATTCAATATTTGACCCTTTTATATATCCATTTTGACCAAATAAAATTCTTCTCTAGACTTGGGACATCAAAATTCAATTTGGGTAAAATTTTGGTATTTTTCTAATAATATTCATTTTTTATAAATAGTGAGCAATAATGTATTTTAATTCAAAACTGCCTTTTAATCTAATTTATTTATAAGGTTAGATTATATTTTAAATTGTTTTAGAAGTTTAATTAGATTATATTTTTACCCTTTAATCCAATGTTATTAATTGGAATTGATTTCACTTTTAAATTATACATAAACAAGTGGCAATCATTTGATCGTTATTGTTTCTTAAAAACACACTATTTAATTTGAAAACGGGAATTAATTTTAAATTAATTAATCCAACTTCTATGTTTTGAATTTGGTAAAATATATATAATTTTTGAATTCGGAATATAAAATATATCTTAGGCTGAATTTTTGGTATATTTCTGGAAAACTTCAATTTTTGATGAATAGTGAAACCACTAAGTAGTAGTTAAAAATCAGACTTTTTCATTTAAATGAAATTTTACCACTTCTGTGAATTGAATTTAGAAAATTAGAGATACATGGTTGTTATTACTAAGTAAAATTTGGTTCAATAAGATGAAAATATTTTTTGGTGAATAGTAATTTTTGACTTTTATTTACCACGGTTAAAGGTAAATAGGGTATTTCAAGGTAAAAAAAATATTATAATAATAAAAAATTACCTTAACACTTGTCCTAACCTTATTATATGAGTAATGGACGACCATGGGAATCCTTGGGTCTATTTGGGGACCCCATGGAGCCACATAAAAATGATAATGACACTTTATTTTAATTAACTTAAAGTAAAGACAAAAATGACATTAACAAATATCATTTAGTATATCAATTTTTACATGGGGTTATATAAGTCATATTTTCAACTACAAATAATCATTAGAAATATAAAAATATTTCCTACATTAAGGTATTTTTTTATAATTTTTATACATCGAATAAATTAAATTATTTATGACACAACAATGATGTAGTATTTCCCTAATTAATAAATGATTTAAATAAATATGATTACAAATATTAAAATAATATACAAAACCTGTACAAGTATTATTAGATGATTTTAATTCGACCATGAGTCATCTTATCACCAACTTTAATTAGTTTTGGACATTTATAAACCGAATATCACTATATAATAAACTAAAATTTTCACACTTTCCTTGAGCCCCTCCTCCCAATTATAAAAGGACACCACTTATAACCCATTCCACACACCTCTAAATCTCCTTGGCTTGTCCAACCCCGACCAAAATAATCTCCCAAGATCCCCCTACTCCTCCTAGAAGCCTTACCTCAGGTATAAGTCACTTCAAGAAGTCCTTTTAGTTCAAACAAAAGGAAGATACCCAAATTAAAGGCAACACTTTCTCTTAAATTATTTTGTTTTATTTTGTTTTATTTTACTTCTACAACCCCCTAAACACTTTTTATTACAATATTTTATAACAAAAATAGTATCCTCAATATACTAAGATGTTGTTATGAGAAGGATTCAGAATACACTTACAGACACCTCCATCTAATGGGTGAAGAACATACTGTTTCTGTGGATGGCAAACTAACGCCTCACGAAACGATGATCGTTCGATTATCTCCTACCGCCTCTCATGGTGGCCATAAAGATGGAACTGTATTTACATATGATATATATCATGTTTATGTTATCTTTTTTCTTCTGTATTTTCCATTTATATCATTATTTTATGGTTTCCATTATGGGTAAAACACGATAATTTCATTTGAGGAAGTGCGAACTACCGCCCCCTCAAAATGATATGACTCGTTAATGAATTATGTGGGACGTATAAAGGATGGAATTAATGATATTATATATGATATTATACTGGAATTATTATATACCTATGTATAATTATGTTTTAATTCCAATTAAATACCAAATAGAAATGAAAGTAGCGTTCATGCGTACGCACGACTTAACATCTCCATGAACGGTACATTTCATTTCTTATCTACAAATGTTATGTAATGTTATAAATATATATATATATACCGGATATAAAATATATATATTATATCTAAATAATGTATATAATTTTGGAGATAATAGACTTTTGACCACATGGAAAGATTTTAATTATAACAAGTTCATTTTTGACTAAAGATCCGAACATCGATAAAATATCCAATATAAACTCAAATAATTAACTAATTGTTATAGAAAGGTAATAAGTGATATAAAAGGAATAATAAAATTTAAAAATGTTCTTAATCAAGTATAAATTTACTTCTGTTTATTATTCAGCAAGAACAAGGAACATACAAGACAATTCGAACTTGAGGTAAGGGGTTTCTTATCTCACTTTCAATTCTTTGAGATTTCCATTGTTCACCACTAATTTATTGGATGTGGTGTATTGTGTACTAACGTTTGATATATATTATCATTATTCTATTTATATTCATGGTATTCTGTAGATAATTTGGTGGTTATTAACTTTTGGTCATACAACTCGATTGATTACAACGAAGTAAGGGTTTTTCATCTAACTTTTTATTCCCGTGAGATTCATGCTATATTGGACACTATTTCCTTTTGTGTGGCGTATGTACTATCCATTATTATATTCAAGGTTCAATATACATTAATTTATTGGTATTTATATCTTCATTTTATGATCCTTCTTTCTGGGTTGTATGATTCATATGTTACCAAATCGGTAAGAGAATTTAAAATTTCAATTTCCACTCAGCGGACTTTACGCATACTTCATTGATTATTTTACTCCAAGATTATGTATCAAATAACTATTTTTTATTTATTTATTAATTTACAATACCCTTTGTGTGGATATACTTTTGATACACATAATCACTCCGATGATAATTTCTCAACTCATTGATATAAACTTGATGTTAACTCAATTTCCATTCATCGAGTTAAACATCCAAGTCATTAGTGTTGTTTTTAAAAGAATATGTGTGAATTTCCTCTAATTTATTTACACTGAATACCCAATAATATTTATTATATTTATATTTTTCACAAATAATTATTTCATTGATTTATCCTTTACCTAAGGATACTATCTTTATAAGGGATTTTCTCACAATTTACATTTCTTTGAGACTTCTTTGTTGTTATGCACCAATTCACTTTTATATGGTGTATATACTATATTTTGACATAGTATACAATGAAATCCTTTATTCTCAAAATATTATATTGTTTTTATTACCTCAATTATTTTTATTTAAGCGTCTCTCATTTGGTTAGGAACTCTAACTAAAATATATTTTTAAATTTATTAAAAATTTATTATTCTAAATATTTTTCATTAATGTCCATGTTTTAAAAATGGTTTTAAGGGTTTATTTATATGGAAATTAATTTTTTAAAATAAAAATTCATTTTAAAAGTTTCAAAGTGGTATGGGACACTTTCATTCAAAAATCTATTTCTAAACGGCTTCTTGACAAATATTGTGACTTTTAAATGTTTTCAAGAAAAAGGGGGATATTTCTCTCAAATAGTTTTGATAATTATTTTAATCTGTGTAAATAATCATCATTATTCTTGATTGAGGTTAATCTGTTACAATAAAATCTTCCATATTGTATTGAATGAGTTATGTTTGACTATGGATGTGCTATTTTTATACCATTCATGGTTTGTGGATAAAGTATTGACATTTTGTATGCTATTTTTAATACGAAATTTTATTTTATGTTTCAAAATTTTTATACGAGGAATGAATTAGACTTAGTTAGTGATGGGTGGAGCCCTCAATAGCTCCTAGATGCATCAGTAGGTCTAATGAGACAAACTAGTGTCTTGGAACAAGGCCTTGAAAAAATCTTATTTGTAGTATTGGCACAAGGCCTTGACTATCTGGTTATGATGTCCGACATTATACATTCCATCATTATGAGATTAGATATTGATATTTCATGAGGTTATTAGACTAGTATAATACCCATGACTATGTTTTATTATGGCATTATTTACTCAGATCATATTCCTTCTATAAAGTGTTCACGTTTATTATTTGTAAAGTCATATGTTTTCAATTATTCACCATTCCTAATATTTATGTTATCTTTCATTGTATTGCTTACTCTTACTGAGCGTTTTATCTCACTCTTTCTCATGTTTCATTTTCCCAGGATATGAAGAAGTTATTTATGAGTGACTTTCAGGAATAATCTTGGAAGCTTGGATGATTCTAATGGAATAAATTAGTGTTGTTTTTCTTTTAATGTTGTAGTGTTGAAATTATGTATGTATCTTGTTTCCAAGACTACTAAACTGATCGGTCCTTTGGTACTTGATTCCTTGTAATCATGCCAATGTATTAAAAGAATTCACTAGCTCCTGGATTCTGGGGTTGGGGTGTTACAATTGGTATCAGAGGAAGTTTAGTACAAACCTTGGAAACTAGATTTAGATAATATCTTATTAGAGCACATTACCCTAAGATATAATTTGAGGAATATTATAGAAGAACATCCTAGAATATTCGTAATGCAGAGAATTTGTGTATTTTCTAAGCTATAAATCCCTGTCTGGATACAACCAGGAAGAGGCAGCTCTGGCATAGATGTACCTCAGAGTGAAAACTCTGACAAGGAGTTTCAGGCATGACCTGGGGTATCCTAGTACACGACAATGGGCCCTGATTCACTCTTGGTTACGACACTCCAGGGGGATATGCTTAGGATAATTTATATTCTCTTTACAAACCGATTTAAAGGATTTTAATATAAGATGAGAATAAATAGACTTGGTTAATCTTAAGGTGTTTTAAATTGAAAATAAGGTGTCATGATATTCTCTAAATGATTTTATGACTATTATTACTCACACAATGCTTTCTGGTTTTAGTCAATGCATGGATTCCAAGGAAGTCATAGTAACTTTGAACATAATGTACAAGGTTTGAATAGTGGTGGAAATGAGCAAGAAAATGGAATGTTGATAGGTGTAAAAGATATCATGTTCATGACGAATCAGTTTTCAAAAAATATGGTCAAAAACATATATATTAACCAACTCCCGGACTCAACAAGGATGATAAAAGTGGTGAATGATAAGAGCTCTAGCAGAGAAGACCATGGAGAAAAGAAAAATAATTTTCCATCATGCAGGAAATATGGAAGTAGACACCAGGGAATGTTTCTTAATAGAACAAATAAATGATTTATGTGTGGGAAAGAAGGACATAAAGTAAATAATTACCAAGGAAAAATGAAGAGTACTATGGAAGAAAATAAAATTGGTCCTAATAATCCATTTATAGTCATTTGTTGTAAATGTAGGGGACCTGGTCATTACTCGAGTGAATTCCCTATTCTATAATATATCCTCTTGGTCATGGAAGAATCTATGTTGAAATAAATAGATGGAGAAATATTTAAAAAGTTTTAGTGATCTTTTTTGATGGGATTACATTGGAAGACCTTTCTCTTGTACTTGTAACCCTGTAGTTTGTCATGTCAAAATTATATTTGAGGAAGAATTATATTTTCTCTTTTGGATAAAGTGACAGGTAACCATTTGGTTTTATATGTTCATTGAGTTTGAGGAAATTACAAGTTATTAAAAATTTCTGATGAAATAATGTTATAGTTATTTTGAGGAACCTATCTAATTTTTGGGAATATTATAAAATTATATAGTTTTTGAAAAAGGACAACACATAGACCATGTGACAACCCATCGCGTCGAACAAAGCTGTGGGAATCGAACCCACAACCATAGTGTGATTGGGATTTATCGCCTACCACTAGACTACGTGAAGTCCCTGGTTAGTGTGACTAATTATTTTTTGTTAAATGATTTTATTGATCAATAATAATTTTATTTGGGATCTTATCTCTTATCAAATGGATATCATTAGTATAGTAAAATGATTTTCTGATTAAGTGATAAATGTTATTCTGGAAGACGTTCGCTCTATTGGGAATACTATATGCCTAAGGAAAATAGAATACTATGGGATTTAATTTGAATATTAAAGGTGTTTTTTACCTATGTTTTTATTTTGGATTTATAGCGATTTGGGTTATTTATGAAAATAATTGACCTTTCATATAGAATATGTGATTAGGTTGATTACTTTTAAGTATGTGACTTTAAGAGTAGTCGATATTATTTTGAGATATAATTTAACGTGGAAATATGCACAATCAAACTCTTCTGAGTTTTGGGTTTCAATATTAGTTTGGATTATGTTAAAGGATTTTATGGACAATTGTTTATTGAATGGTATTTATTGAACTTTGGGTATTTTTGGTTTAATTTTTGAAATTAAGATTAGTATTTCTTTCACTAAAGTAATATCCTTTTGGTGGATCATCTGATCTTATACTAACCATTTTAGTTTTGGTTAATCTCTAAAGAAATTGAAAATATATAGTTCATCCATTGTGGATTATGTGATTCTCAATAAGTTGATTCTAGTGCTTCAAGTGTGACGATGTCGTCTTTAATACTCATCATTTAGAGTGAAAGAAGAGTTTGGGGTAAGAATTAGATAAAGAATGAAACTCTACATGTCAAGTATATTTTTGTTTTCTTATTCTGTTAATAAATTCATTATAAAACTTTAGCAAAGGGATATTAAAACAAAAAATGTGTTATCCTAATGCTTTATGTTTTGTTGAACCGGTGATATTTTAAATCCTTATAGATTGATGGATTCGAAACCCTTAATTTTACACTTGTTTTTGATTGATGACCCCAATCACTCCCTATATATATTTACATTTTCCCTCCAATTATGTGTCTCTAATTTCCAACAATTCTCTTCTAATCGAGATCATAATTTAGTGGTGACTTTTTCATCCCCTTTTCCCTCTTATTATGAGTAAATTTTATTAACCCAGTTTCGGATGTGGGTTTTCCACAAAGGTATTTTTCTATTTTTAACCATTTATTTTCGAAGAAAATATTCAAATTGCAAGGATGAAATTTATTAAATAAGGGGATAATGTAACACCCCAAGATTTTATATAAAGTTACTTTCATTAAATTCAATGGCTTGCACTACATGAAACACCAGGTTCGAGCGCACCACGACTTACCAAACTAGCCGTTCAAAAGCGGTTATGAATAGTATTAACTAGATTTTGAATTTTATATACCCCATATAATTTTAACTTATGTATTATGTGTTTCTTAGACATATTATAAGAAAAAATTCAATTTTTCAGATAAAAAAATGTATTTTATAAAAAAATCAATTTTACCACCTTTTAATGGAGAACCCTTTTTAAATACAATATTTGACCCTTTTACATATTCATTTTGACAAAATAAAATTATTCTTTATAATCGGGACATCACAATTATCTTTGGATGAAATTTTGGTATTTTTCTAATAATATTAATTCTTTTAGGAATAGTGAGAAATAATGTATTTTAATTCAAAATTTCCTTTTAATTTAATTTATTTATATAGTTATATTATATTTTAAATTGGTTTTGAAGTTTAATTAGATTATATTTTTTCCTTTAAATCGTTATTGCTTCTTAAAAACATGCTATTTGTTTTGACAATGGGAATAAATTTTAAATTAATTAATCCAACTTCTATGTTTTGAATTGGGTAAAGTAGACATCATTTTTTAATTCAGAATATCAAATATATCATAGGCTGAATTTTAGGTATTTTTCTGAAAAACATCAATTTTTGATGAATAGTGAAACCACTAAGTAGTATTTAAAAATCCATCTTTTTCATTTAAATGAAAATTTACCGCTTTTGTGAATTGAATTTTGAAAATCTGAAATACATGGTTATTATTATTATGTAAGATGTGGTTCAATAGGATGAAAATAATTTTTGATGAATAGTAACTTTTGACTTTTATTTACCGCGGTTAAAGGTAAATAGGGTAATTCAATGTAAAAAGAATATTATAATAATAAACAATTACCTTAACACTTGTTTTAACCTTATTGGAAGTGTCATGGCCGACCATGGTAATCCTTGGGTAGATTTGGGGACCCCATAGAGCCACTTAAGAATGATAATGACATTTTATTTTAATTAACTTAAAGTAAAGACAAAAATGACATTAACAAATATCTTTTAGTATATCAATTTTTACATGGGGTAATATAAGTCATATTTTCAACTATAAATAATCATTGAAAAGATAAAAATATTTCATAAATTATGGTAATTGTTTTATAATTTCTAGACATCAAATAAAATAAATTATTTATGACCCATTAATGATGTAGTATTTACCTCATTAATAAATGATTTAAAGAAATACGATTATTAATATTAAAATAATATCCAAAACCTGTCCAATTATTATTTGATGATTTTATTTCAATGATGAGTCATCTTTTCTTTTATTTTAATTAGTTTTGGTCCTTTATAAAACTAATTTTACTATATAATAAAATAATATTTTCACACTTTCCTAAAGAGCCCCTTCTCCCCCTTATAAAAGGACACCACTTCTAACCCATTCCACAAACATCTCAATCCCCTTGGCTCATCCAAAACCAGACAAAATAATATCTCATGATCCTTCTATTCCTTCTAGAAGCCTTATCTTACGCATAAGGCACTTCAAGAAGTCCTTTTGGTTCAAACCAAAAGAAGTTACCGAAATTAAAGGTAACACTTTCTCTTAAATTATTTTGTTTTATTTTTTTATTTTACTTCTACAACCCCCTAAAAACTTTTTTTTACTTTCCATTATAACAAAACCAGTATCCTCAATATACTAGGATATTGTTACGATAAGGATTCGAACTACACTTACACACACCTCCATCTAATGGGTGAAGAACATACTGTTTCTGTGGATGGCAAACTAACACCTCACAAAACGATGATAGTTCGATTATCTCCTATTGCCTCTCATGGTGGCCATTAATATGGCACCGTATTTATATATGATATATATATTATTTTTATGTTTTCTTTATGCTTCTTTATTTTTCATTTATATCATTATTTTTTGGTTTCCATTATGGGTAAACTCGATAATTTTATTTGAGGAAGTGCAGACTAACGCCACCTCAAAAATGACATGACTCGTTAATGAATTATGTGGCATGTATAAAGGATGGAATTAATGATATTATATATTATATTATATGGGAATTATAATATACCTATTTATCAGTATGTTTTAATTCTATTAAAATACAAAATCGAAATGAAAGTAGTGTTCATGCGTATGTATGACTTACCGTCTCCATGTACGGTACATTTCATTTCTTATCTCAAAATGTTATTTACTGTAATAAATAGATATATATATATATATATATACAGGATATATATATATATAATTATATCTAAATATTGTATATAATTCTGAAGATTATGGACTTTTTACCTCATGGAAAAATTGTAATTATAACAAGTTCATTTTTGACTCAAGTTTTGAATATCGATAAAATATCCAATATGAACTCAAATAATTAACTAATTGTTATAGCAAGGTAATAAGTGATATAAAAGGAATAATAAACTTGAAAATGTTCTTAATCAAGTATAAATTAACTTAAGTTTGTTATTTATGAAGAATAAGGAACATACAAGACACGTCGAACTTGAGATAAGGGGTTTCTTATCTCACTTTTAATTCTGTGAGATTTACATTATTCGCCACTTATTTATTAGACGTGGTGTATTTTGTACATAGATTTGATATATATTATAATTATTCTATTTATATTCATGGTATTCTGTGATTTATTTGGTGGTTATTAACTTTTGGTCATATAACTCGATTGATTACAATGAATTAAGGGTTTTTTATCTCACTTTTTATTCCCATGAGATTCATGCTATATTGGCCACTATTTCCTTTTTGTGTCATATTTATTAAACATTATTGTATTCTTTGTGTAATATACTTTAATTTATATGTATTTACATCTTCATTGTATGATCCTTATTTCATGAGTTGTATGATTCATATGTTACCAAATCAGTAAGGGAATTTCAAATTTCAATTTCCCCTCAGTGGGCTTTACAAATACTTCATCGATTATTTTACTCCAAGATTCTGTGTGGAATCACTATTTATTATTTATGTAGTAATTTACACTCCCCTTTGTGTGTATATACTTTTGATACACATAATCACTCCATTGATAATTTATTAAGTCATTGACATAAACTTGATCTTAACTCAATTTCCATTCATTGAGTTAAACATCCAAGTCATCGGTGTTGTTTTTACAAGAATATGTGTAAATGTCCTCTGATTGATTTGCACTGAATAACCAATCATATTTAGTGTATTTATATTTTTCATACAAAATTATGTCATTGATTTATCCTTTACCAAAGTATCCTGTCTTTATAAGGGATTTCATCTCAATTTACATTCCATTGAGACTTCTTTGTTGTTATGCACCAATTCACTTTTATATGGTGTATATACTATCCTTTGACAGAGTATATAATGAAATCCTTTATTATCAAGACATTATAAAGTTTTTATTACCTCAATTATATGTATGTAAGCGTCTCCCTTTTGGTTAGGAACTCTAACTAAAATATCATTTTAAATGTTTTAAAATTTTATTCTTCTAAATATTTCTCATTAATGTCCATGTTTTAAAAATGGTTTAAAGGATTTATTTATATAGAAATTAATGTTTTAAAATTAAAATAACTTTAATAAGTTTCAAATTGGTATGGAAACTTTGATTCAAAAATATATTTTTAAATGGTTTCTTGACAAATAGTGTAACTTTTAAAATGTTTTCAAGAAAAAGGGGGGTATTTCTCTCAAATTGTTTTGATGAATATTTTAATCTATATCAATATCCTTCATTATTTTTGATTGAGGTTAATCTGTTACAATAAAATCTTCCATATTGTATTGAATGAGTTATGTTTGACTTTGGATGTGCTATTTGTATACCATTCATGGTTTGTGGATAAAGTATTGACATTTTATGTGCTGGTTTTAATACGAAAGTTTATGTTATGCTTAAAAACATTCATATGAGGAATGCATTGGACTTAGTTAGTGACAGGTGGATCCCACTATATCTCCTCGATGCATCGGTAGGTCTCATGAGACAAACTAGTGTCTTGTGACAAGGCCTTGACAAAATCTTATTTTTAGTCTTGGAACAAGGCCTTGACTACGTGGTTATGATGTCCGAAATTATGCATTACATCATTATGAGATTAGATATTGATATTTCAAGTGGTTATTCGACTAGTAGAATACCCATGACTATTTTTTATTATGGAATTATTTACCCATCTCATATTCCTTCCATAAAGTATTCATGTGTATTATTTGTAAAGTAATGTGTTTTTAATTATTCATTGTGCCTAATGTTTATGTTTTATTCCGTTGTATTGCTTACTCTTACTGAGAGTTTGAGCTCACCCCTTTCTCATGTTTCATTTTACTAGGATATGAAGAAGTTAGTTATGAGTGACTTGTATGAATAATCTTAGAATCTTGGATGTTTCTAATAAAATAAATTAGTGTTGTTTTTCTTTTCATGTTGTAGTGTTTAACTTATGTATGGATCTTGTTTCCAAGACTACAAAACTGATCGGTCCTTTGGGACTTGATTCCTTATAATCATGTCAATGTATTAAAAGAATGCACCAGCTCTTGGATTCTGGGGTTGGGGTGTTACACCCCTCATCTATAAAAATGAGAATTACTAAAATGGTTTACTTAACTTTTTAAATATTAAAAAATCTATAATACCAATATATCTAAATCAATTATTTATCCTTATTCATTAGTGTTGAAAAATTAGTGGATATCTTGAAAAAATCATGGATAAAGAAAATATAATACTTTGAAACACCAAGAAATAATTGACCTTGAAAAAACTCTGAGATGGATCCTAATATACCACAATATACATTTTTATTAGATCAATTGATACTCATTCCTCCTATATAAAATACTCAAGTAGTAAACAAGTCAAATAAAAAACAGGAAATTTATTGCCTCTCTTAAATTTTTTGCTCTCTCAAATTAACCAACACCACTCGTAAGTGATAAAACTTTCATCCTTAATTTAAGAGTAAACTATAATTTCATTGATGAATATTATAAAAAAATCTATTTATATATGAAAAATTACTTCATTAATGAAGCACATGAGAAATGTTAAATCCCCCATCACTCCAAAAGTCATAACTTTGAACTTATAATGTTTGTATCTATATCATAATACTATATTATAAATATTATTCCACTTAACTCACAATTGATGATAAACAGATAAAATATCAATCTTAGAGAATACAAGAGCTATTATAAGTTGATCAAATAATTCATTAATATGGGTTAAATGATACATTCTCTTCACCATCACCTAATATAACCAATGATAATCAATATAAAGTTGTAAAATCCCATTATCCTTCATCAAAAAAAAGATCAGGGCACCCCATAATGAAATACGAAGTAATATAAATTCTTTATTTTTCAAATTATCAACCTATGTTATTAACTCTTAGATATTAGTTGGTGTCATATGGTATTGTTCCATAGAAATAGGAATTATGATTAGAAAAATCTTGATGTTAAACATGACCTCTCGTTGAGGGGGAAAGATAACTACTAGCTCAAGGAATATATTATGACTTCAATATCTTATACATGATTTTACTATATTTTTTATAAGTCCTATAAATCACACCTAGAAATATAGAGGTCCAATGTATGTGAGAGATGACCAATATAATACAACATTTTTAAATTAAGTACATATCCATTTATTTATATGATCATTATGTTCTTATTGATGTCCTTATGCTCTTATAATTACATGAGATACACTAGGGACATACATAAAAGAAGGTGTAAGGTAAAATCTAGAAGGGGATAATCAAAATAATCAAAAGGGGGAGATATCAAAATAGTCAATAATCATAACATGAAACCATAAAAGTTGAGTATCATAAATTATCATATAGAAACTTATAATAAGAGAAATTATATCATTAGAATATGGAAGACATATTAATGTGGAACAAGTATAAAACCTATCACCATAAATATAAGTCAAGGATAGCTGCCCAGATATCATAACATGATGTTCTAGGATAACTACCAATGAACCATACATTATATCTCATGAGATATGAGATTTATTAAATCAATTGGGGTGTATTTATAATTCCTATCCAACACATGACATCATAATATTTCATGAATATGTGTACCGAATAGTAAGGAAACAAACATCAAGTATTAACATGATATAAACCCATGAGAAGGAAATGATTTACATATTAATTTCAAAAACAATATATTTTTGAATAGTCATATAGGTATACAAAATATTATGGGAATAAAACATAAAGAAAATTCAATGGATATTATAAAAAATTAAGGAAATATTATAGTTTATGAATATAATAAGACTAGTGAAAGATACTAAATAAGAAGATTCAATCATAGAATTTTCAAATAATGGTTGTAAAATACTGGTAAATGTATTTTTAAAGTGCCTGGAGAATCAATATTCATTTTGTACTGATTTGATTATGTTATTTTTAAGGAAGTTTTATTAGAAGTGGTGATTTTTTTATTAATAATATTTGATATTGTGATAGTGGTTTCTGGAATAGATTTGATAATGGTGGATAAAGAGTGTAACAACATAGGATATAATGGATTAAGGCTATTCTGCTTATGATGTGATGCATGGGATGTAATGGATTAAGGATAGAGTTATTATGATGTAGTTGTGATGTGATGCATGGTGGGGGATATAAATTGAAGGATAAGGGAACAAGGTTAATTTTATCTATGTTTATGTCTCCCTACTATGATGAGGAGGATATAGACATATAGATATATTATGGGGGGAATGCAAGGATGTTGGGTGACATGAGGTTAAATCCCTTTGGGATTATATACCTTATCATTATAGGAGAATGAAAACTAGGATATAGTTGTGGCACTATGGAAAGGAATTATGATAATTCTATCTAGTAATGTATGTCGAATTGTTGGTTGTATAGTTATTATAGAACATTTATTATTTTGGTTCTTTTTTCATGTTAAGTTGGCCAGGGGTTGTCTTACGATCATTCTATTCCCAATTATGAGTTACAACCGCCTCTGAATTGATAGGTAAGGGCATCAAAGAAACTTTATTCCATATTCTTTTGTTTGGTTTGGTGTTTTTATAGAGTTGATGATATTTTTTATTTTATGGTTATTGATTATAATATTTTTAATCTTTGGTTGGGTAGGAAGTTGGATTTGATGTTTGATTAGGGAAAAGAATTTTTTAGTGATTCAGAAAAAAGAAGAAGTTGTATAATCATAGAAAAAAAATTTAGTTGTGTGATTTATAAACACTCTTAATTATTATAATTATCTTTTTCTTAATTGTTTTTTTCTTTTATAAGTGATAACACACATTTTTTCTGTTCCATGTTTATTTCATAAGGATATTGATTTGTTTAGAAATATTTTCCTATTAGTACCCCCATGTTCTCACCCCTCCATGTATTTTCTTGATTTTATTTTTTAGGATAACATAC
This sequence comes from Viscum album, assembly GCA_963277665.1. Classification (NCBI taxonomy): domain Eukaryota; kingdom Viridiplantae; phylum Streptophyta; class Magnoliopsida; order Santalales; family Viscaceae; genus Viscum; species Viscum album. Next base: position 137,184,887 of record OY728167.1, on the reverse strand, counting down.
CGAGGACATGGAGTTTCTATTCGAGTATCTCAAGTGGAATTTAATGGATTATTTACAGTTTTAGGTGGATATTTTCCATATATACCTTATTTTTGTTATTATTTTTACATTTAAATAACATTATAATTTATGGTAGTTGTTTACCCTTATAATATATTAAGAGTTACCTAGTGGTTTTCTTTTATTTACCATTGGTTTTATGAGGGAAATTTATCCCATATGTGAATTGGTATACCCTCAGTGATAGTCACCACTTACAGACTATTGGAGAAAAGTTTCAAGGGTCACTCTCATCTTCACAACTAATCCAATAGGGGTTCCAATAATGGTGGATCCTAATATAGTAGTGTCATAGATTTTGTTAAGATATGGGATACAAAATGTATTTAAGAGTAGGTAAGTATTTCATTGGTTCACTACTAAAAAATGTGAATTATAAAAAAAATCATTAGTGGCATTTTAAAGCATCACTAATTCATTTACCAATGTTTCTGAAAAACTTATGTAAATTTTATTTTGAAATTAATAATTTCATTTAATTTAATTATCTTTTAGAAAAAATATTTTCATTATTAAATTTAAAAAAGTTATGGATGTTTTTAAAAAATGTAGATAAATTTGGGGTTATTTACCGATGTTTCTAAAAAACAACTAAAAATTTGTTGTTAATGATTAGAGATGTTTATAATATTTGGAAATTGGAGATGTTTATTATAGAGGAGAAGTAGGATCAGGTCAAATTTGAGGGAGGGGGAGGGGTAGCGGGCCTCATCAGAGGGAGGTGGGGTAGGAGAAAGCCATGCCGGAGGGAGGGGGAGCATCTCACGCTGGGGCGTGTGGGTGGGGTGGTGTTAGAGGGATAAGAACAAAATATAGGAGGAGGGGGATGGGATATGAGGTATAATTAAAATATGAAAATATTAAAAAAATAAAATTAATTAAAAAAATATGAATTTCAAAAAAAGTAAAAATGTTTTTAAGAAATGTATGCAAATTTGGTGTAATTTACCGATGTTCCTAAAAAATGATAGAAAATTAGGTGTTTTTATTTATAAAATATAATAATTATATACAATTAGAGATGTTTATAAACATATTAAATTACTAATTGTATTAATAAACCTCTATAAATGATGCCAAATTTACCAAATATTATGTAAAACATCAATATTTTTTTTTGAAATTCCTAATTTTTAAGATATTAATTTTCTTTTCTTAAAATATTTCATTTTATAACTCCCACTTCCAAGTGTGGTTCCCTCCCCTACCTATAGCCTAATCCCTCTAGTGAATTCCCCCCCCCCACCCTCTGTTGCTGCTCCCTCCTGCAGAACCCCTCGGTGTGATTCGCTAACCCTTTACTCTGGTGAGGACCACTCCCACTCCCCATCTACCAGTGAGGCCATCCCCCTCCCCCACCCCCAGAACGACCCACTCCCCCTCCCTCCAGTGAGTCCCACTCCAACTTCCCCTTTCTCTAAAGAGGCCCCACCCCAACCCCAGCACGACCTTCTCCCGTAACCATAGGGTGACCCACTAACCCCTCCCTCTAGTGAGGCACATTCCACCTCCCTCAGATTCTTCCCATTCCACCCTTCTTCCGGTGCTTCCTTCCCCCACTCCTTATCTCACTCCCCTACTTTCAGTGAGGCCCCCTCCCCCACCCCCTATATGAACTACTCCCCATCCCTCCATTGAGGCCCACTCCTAGTATGACCTCTTTCTCCCACTTACGTTTTTAGAAATGTTGATAAATTTCACCAAATTTACTGATTTTTCTAAAAAATAGGATTTTTTTAAAATAATAATATTTTATTTATTTTTATTTTTAAAAAATATATAAATTTTTATTTTTTTAATTACCCCTCCCAATGAGGCCCCCTCCCCCTCCCTCTATAGAGACACCCTCTAATTTTCCCCCTCCCCATCCTTTAGGTGTTTCTCCCTTCAGCCTCACCCCCCAACACGACCCACTCCCCCTCCTTCCGATGAGGCCCACTATAAATCCCCCTCCCTCTAATGAGGCCCCTCCCACCAACCCCTTCATGACCCGCTCCCACCTGCCTCAAGCAAGGCATGCTCCCGACATGACCTGCAACCCCACTAATGATATTTAAAAATGTCGGTAAATGAAATAAAATTCATACATTTTCTGAAAAATGCATGTAATTTTTTTATAAATTCATAAGTTTTTTAAATAAATTTTATTTTTTAAAATATTTTCATTAATTTTAATTCCCCCACAACACCCCCTACCACTCTCTAAAACTCCTCCCTCCACACCCACCCCCAACACAACACACTCCCCCTCCCTCTTGTGAAGCTTGCTCCCCCAACCTCCCCTCAATATGACCATCTATCTACTTCTTTAATCAAGGAGTGCTCCCACCCCCTACCTCTAGCAAGGCCTCCTCATGATCCCCCTCCCACTCCCCTCCATTTATAAAGGACGCCTCCCAGACCCCTACCGTGACCCGCTCCCCCTCCCTCCGGCGAGGCTTGCTCTGTAATGCCCCGTTACCATTATGTCAGGTATTACCTTTTCATTTCCTTTTGGTTTCCTTTTTCATTGTATGAATAATTACCAAGAGGAATTGGGAATTGGGAGGATACCTACAATGTTGAAGTTAGGGATTTTCTGGAATTTTTAGCTTGAACCAGCATTTTCTGCTATTCACTATGAAATTACATGTTGTGTAATAGGATTAAATACCATGTAAGGGATAATGGGTAGTAGATGTGAAATAGATTCATATAATAATAATATTACATGCCACAAAAAGGGTTCACATCATGTAATGAAAAATAATGGGTTATTAATAAAAAGAAACAATTTTTTTGTGTATATGATCATTATGCATTACACGACATATAAAGGCATTACATGTCATAAAATTATCTATAGTTAGGTTTTTGGGGTTCCCCTAAGTCTAATTCTCATTTCATCCTTTTGAATAACTTATCCTTCCCAACCTAAAATCTCATAGGGTTTATTTTGGAGACCTTTAACCCTTCCATATTTTTTTTTTCAGTTGTTGATCATTGTTGTATTTGTAGTGTGTTTGTCCAGGTAAGAATTACCTTTGTTTTTTGTTTGGTTTTGGTTATTGTTGTGGTTTTGATTATAGTTTTGTTCAGATTTGTGATCAAATATTGTTTTTATTGATCATTTTCAGTTTCTTGGTGTGTCTCGCCATTCGAAGGTCGTTCTCTTGGTTTTTTATCATCATTTTCAAAAATCAACTAGGTTTCTACTGTGTGAGGATAGGTTTTCTATACAATGGGCTAGTTTGATAAATATAATGTCATTATTGATAAATTAATTTGGGTTGTTCATTGATTTGAAGTGATAAGTGGTTACAAATGATTCCTTATAAAGATAAATGTTCTCAAAATGAATATTTCTTTGAAAACCGATTTTCTTTATTTGGAAATGGGTTTTCAAATTCCAAACTGAATTGGATTGGATTTGAAAATGTTTTATAAAATTGTGATCATGTTTTTAAAAATTTATTTGTATAATTGTACATGCGGAACCTTGTGTGCGTCAGGAAAGAGAAACAGGTAGCCTTAGTCTGTGTTGCACCACTAGGAGGTTACATTTTTTGATATCGACTTGCCTGACTCGATATTTACTGGATCCAATATATTATTGTTTAGAATTGTGAGTATCTAGTACATAGTTTACTATAGGCTAGATCCCAATACATGGTGATTTCTCATTTTAAATTAGGGTTATTTATCACATTATTTTTTTTATCATGGATTATTTATAAAATATTTTTATATGAGGTTGTAACACCATGCTTCACATGATAGATTGTTTCATGGTTATGTGTTTGCCTATTTAACTCTTGATGTGTGGATATGAGTTCCTATTTTATCACTTCTAGTTTTCATATTTTTGGTTTTGAAAATATGAATGGATTTTAAAGAAATTAAAGGAATTTTATTTACAATTGGATTTATTTTCTAATAAATATTGGTAAAATTGTTTTTAATTTAAAATCGAAAATTATTTCATTCTTGATATTAGAACTTGTACAAAAACTAATGTGGTATCTTATTGGGATTTTGTTCACACTCTACTTGGGACTCTGGGAATTTTTAGATGTTACGTTTCAGGATTCAGGTAAAGGGAAGAGAATCTTGTTGCATGTTGGATTCTCTTGTTGTTATTGCTTTTGGTTTGGGTTGTTCTAATGGTGATTGTTGGTCACATGGGGATTTGAATTACTTTGTAGTTTATCCAGTTTTGGCTAGGATTGTATGTCTTTGTAGTATCTCATATATTTTTTATTCGTACTCTGGTTGTATGTCTTGATTTTTATTATATTCAATACTAGTTTCTATTTTCATATTTTACCTATATTATGTGACAGGATGATTTGGGAGGATTTTATAGTTAACCCAGATTGGTTTGTTGAAATTTGGTATCAAAGGGATGATGATCCGGAAGTGTGTTAGAACTCACTATGTATTGTTCTATGTCTTGGGTATACAAGAGTTAGGACAATTAAAATTCTGATAGTAAGTGCAGAAAGGGGTAATGGCTAGCTCAATTACATGACTGAAACGAAGTTACCATGGGTGTTTGGTGAATTTTTCTCGGTTTGAGACTTGGAGTTTGAGGTCATTTGAATGAAATAAATGGGAATTCTATTTAAATTAGATTTATCCTTTTTATTTATGTTATTTTTTAGTTTCCATAAATTATTAATGTTATAAAGGTTGTTATTAATACCCAAAGATGGTTTTGATATTTTTCTAAATTTTCTTGTGACTGATTGGTTTTTTTCATTTTCTATCCAATGCTTTGGGAAGTGATATTCCAAATCTGAGAGAGGAAGCTACAAGATAGGTTCCGCAGGTGAAACCTATGATGGAACTGACTTTAGTAGAGTCTATTATTCTCACTCTTCAGACTCTGGGTCATTTGGGTGTCAGGGATCCTAGACGCATGGTGGATCATGGATCCGAATTTACTAATCTACATCCACCCATCATTCATGATGAGAAAAAACCCCATGAACTTGAGGAGTGGATTAAGTGGATATAGAGGATATTCAACTTCATGAGTACTCAAGAATACTATAAGGTGTGGTTTTCCAAATATATTCTTGATGGATTGAAAAAAATATGGTGGGACTCTGTTTTTCAAGTGAAGTTGCATGAGGATATTACCTGAGTTTTCTTCCAAAAAAAATCAACTAGTCGTTTTACCCTGATACATATCATGTGTAGAATACATGAGAGTTTTGGACCTTATAGAAGAGGGAGAATACCGTTATGGAGTATTATACCAATTTTACTAACTTAGTTCATCTCGAACTAGAGATTTTCACTAACAAGTAGCTAAAGGAACACTGATTTGAGCTAAGACTGAGGCCTTATATTTAGTTGATTTTGACACTCATGTGCCTTATGAACTTTTTGAAGGTATTTGACAAGGAATATTTTTTAAATCTAACATAGTGGGGACAATATATTTGGGTGGGGCTTCAATTGGTTTAGTGGGTATCTAGGGTGTAACTTCTGGCCATAAAACAAAGTGTATTAGTGTTCAGTTTTCTACAGGACCAGTTTTAGGAGCTTCATCAGGATAACAACAGGACATATTCTATAAGTGTGGGAGGTATGGTCATATAATTATGAACTATATTAAGGCCCCTAGTACTTTTCATCTTTATTGAAGATCTATCCATCAACAATATTTTCGTGACAAGATATATCCGGGATGTAGGGCAGGATCCACTCTCACCAAGGGTTATTAGGTTCGTGTAGATGCTTCTAATAGTTGTGGGTTTAATCCTCAGGCCAAGTGATATGTTCATGGGGATAAGACCAAACGACTTTTTGTATCAGAGTATGAGAAATAGGAATTTGAAGTAGGGACAGATACTGTTAGATGTCGATTTTTATCTCATCTTCTATGGTGATAGATGTTTTTGATATAGGTGATACTCAATATTTTATATCAACAAATTTAGTTGATGTGTCATTTTTTCATTCAGAACATATACCAATCAAGTGGGATCTTTCCATGACATTGGTAAAGAGGTCCAAAAAAATTTTAGATGTCCCACGTGTTGGCTACTAATAGCCGACTTTGAGGTACAATGAGACTTTCTAGTACTTGATCTTGACATCTTCAAAATGATTATTAGCATGAATTAGATGATTAGTGTTCAGGAACAGATATACTATTATCACCATTAGGTATATTTCTTATCTATTGTTGGGGTCACTCAATATTCTAGGGTGAGTGGGACTCTAGATCGAGAAGGTTATGGTATGTTGTTCCTTATGAGCGGGTAATCTCATGAAAGTTTCAAGAGATGTTTCTTGATGCAGTTGAAAATTTATTGGGTGATCAAATTCCTATAGTGATGTGTACACGCCATTAGGTATTTCTGGATGATTTTTTTGGTTTACCTCCCTATAGGGAGTTTGAGTTTACTATAAATATTCTTCGTGGTAAGATGCCCATTTCTATGTCATCTTACCATATAACACCTATGGAGTTTTTGGAACTTATGTTCTAGCTTGATGACCTAGAGAATAAAGTATTTATTCATCCTAACATGTCACCATGGGATTCAACTATCCTTTATTCTAAAAAGACATACAATAACCTCATACTTTGTATTGATTATCAAAAGTTGAATCAGGTGACTGTTAAGAAAAAATATCATTTTCCAAGGAGTGATGATCTTTTTGATCATATTAGAGGGTCATTTTGGTTTTCTAAGATTGAATTGTGGTAAAGGAACAACTAGATTATAGTTCAAGAAGAATATATACCTAAGATAATGTTTAGGAATCAATATGGGCATTTCACGTTTTTGGTTATGTCATTCGGTCTCACTAATGCTTCTGTGTTGTTCGTGTCTTTGATGAAGTAGATCTTTCATTGGCTCTTGTAATCTTTTGTGGTTGTGTTCATGGATGATATTTTTGGGAATTCCAAGTCATAGGATGGGAATAAGGACAATTTAGATATCATTCTCAAAACTCTGAGGGAATATCGTATGTGGGGTAAGCATTCCAAATGTGTGTTTTGGAGTTGGGAAGAAAAGGTTTTGAGGATGTGATGTCTAAGAGGTGTGTCTCAGTAGATCCTGAAAAGGTACAAGTAGTTATATCCATAGAGAATGCTAGAAATTTGTTTGATATCTAGCGATTCTTGTGTTTAGTTGGTTGGGATGGACGGTTTGTTTAGAACTTCTCCGAGACAGCATGTGCAATGATAGATTTAAACCGCAAAGATTTAAAGCATTAATGGAAAGAAAAGTGTCAGAGATATTTTGAGGAGATGAAGTTGGGGTTGACTTCAACACCGATTTTCATTATTTTGAATCCATGATTAGGTTATGACACATTATGTGATGCTTCTTGTATGCGTCTGGAATGTTTCTTGATTGTATGTGAAACATGTTTTGGCTTATGGATCATTCCAGTTACACCCTCATGAGAAGAACTACCATACCCATGATCTTGATTTTACAACAGTAATTCGTGCACTCAAAATATGGTATCTCTATCCCTTTAGGGAGATGTTTAAGATATATTCTGATCATAAGATCCAAAAATATATTTTTTACTTAGAGGTATCTGAATTTTCAATAGAGATTCTGGGAAGTGTTCCTTCAATCATTTTATTATGATATTTCTTATACCCTTGGAAAATGTAAAGTGGTTTCCAATGCATTATGCAAAAAAATACTGACACAATCTATGAAGGCATCAGTTTAGGAGTGGCCTATGATGATTTTGTCTGTTGAGATGATATTAGAAGTGGGAGAGGTTGGTAGAAATGTTTTGTTTTCTTTTTTGATGATATCTGACTCATATTTTTATGAGGGTTTTGGCTCAAGCAGGTTATAGACACCCAATGACAATGATTTAGTGAAATCCTTTATGGTGGAGATGTCTTGGGTGAGTGCTATCAGTTTTCCGGTGGAGATTTCTTCTTCCGAAACAAGTTTTTTTGTTCTGTTTTCCTTGAGGTGGTATTTTTTGGACAGTAAACACCATCGTTGCTAGTCCATTAACCCATGTACTACCAATATGAATAATTATTTGATACGTCTGTATTGGTGTAAGGGGATGAGATGGTAGATTATGGATTTTGTATCACAGTGTCTCACTTGTTATAGTATTAAGGCGGAACACCAGAGACCTGTGGGGTGGTTTCATCCCTTACCCATTCCAATATTGAAGAGGGATTATATTTACATGTACTTTTTCATTGGTTTATGATGGAATCCATGTGGGAAGGATGTTATTTTTTTTAAAATTCATTATCTCAAGTAATCAATACATTTAAAACCTATTCGAGAGACAAAGAAAGTAGAGAATCTTGGGGGCTTTTAGGTATGATATAATATAAGACTTCATGGGGTTACCTATACAGTTTTTTGTGATAAGGACTTGAGGATCACATCTATGTTATAGGAAGGTTTATAGGAGGAAATGGGTTCCTGGATTAAACTGAGTGTATCTTATCTTCTGTATATAGATAGAAAGAGAAAAGGGCTATCCAAGTTCTAGAGGACATGTATCGGGATTGGGTTCTTGATTTGAGAGGATCTTTGGAAAATAATTTCCTTTTGGTTTTATTTTCCCTTAATATTAGCTATCATATTTCAATCAAGATTCATTTTTACAAGACTCTGTATATGTGTCCTTGTAGATCTCCCTTATGTTGGGTGGAGTTAGGGGAGAGGTCTTTGTTTTAGATAAGTGTTGTTTAGAAGATGGTAGAGATGGTGTAGCTGATCTAGAAGAGATTGATCATCGAATAGAGTCATCATAAATCTTATTTGGACCATCAGTGGTGGCTGATAGAGTTTGAGGTTGGTAATAGGGTCTTACTCATAGTTTCACCTCTCTAGGGACAACGTCTGGTGGGTAAGTAGGGTATGTTGGAACCACGGTTTTTGGTCCCATTTGAGATCTTTGGATGAAAATAGAGTGTTCCCTAACAGATATACATGCCATCTATATTGAGATCTATTCATGATGGGTTTCATTTTTTCTAGTTGAGTAGGTATATATCAGGTACTTCCCTTGTGATTATATGGTTGGATGCTGATCTTGACCTTGATGCAACTTTTATTGAGAAACCAATTCAGATTACAGATTGATAGGCTAATGTATTTTATGGTAAAACGATTGCACTAGTATGGGTACTATGGAAGTTCGGAAAGGATATCCTTGAGATGTGGGAGTGGCAGTTATTAATTAGGTTGTAGAGAACTTCTATTTTTGCAGATACATGATCTTGAGGGCTTTTTTGTGAAGAAACCATTTATGGTGGGGAGATTCTAACACCCATTTCCCTTTATGTCAGGTATGTTTTTTCATTTGATTTTAGTTTCCATTTTCATTAGATGAATAATGAAGAAAATGAATTTAGATGATACCTGTAATGGTAAAGTTAGATATTTTTTGGAATTTTAGCTGGAACCTCTAGTTTTTACTGTTCACTATGCAATTAAAGGATGTGTAATAGGAGTAAACAACCTATAATGGTCATCAAGTAGAATTCATGAACTGGATATATAGTCTGAGAGGATTAAATGCCATGTAAAGGTTTTACATTGTGTAATGAAAAATAATATGTTTTTAATAAAAAGGATATGTATTTTCAGAGTATATGAACTTCGTGGATTATATGATGTGTAAATGCATTACAGATCATGTAATTATTTAGTGTTGGGTTTTTGGGGTTCAAATTAGCTGAATTTTCATTTCATTATTTGGAATCTCTTCCCCCATTCAACTAAAAAGCTCTTAGGGGTGATTTTGGAGACCTCTGACTCTTACAGATCATTTCATTTATCAATTGATCATTGTTTTAGTTATTGTGTGTTTTTTTTATCTAAGCCTTACCTCTAGTTTTTATTTTTCTTTGGTTAAAACTATGGTTTTGGCTACAACTATGTTCATATATCTGATCAGATAGTGTTTTTTATCGACCCTTATCATTCTCTTAGTGTGCCACATATTTTGAAGTCTGTTCTCATGGTCTCTTGTTACCGTTATTGAAAGATTCTAGGTTTCTACCATGAATGGTAGGTGTTAATATAAAATGGGTAAATTTGACTAATAGGATTTCTTCATGATAAATTCCTGTGTATTTTTCAATGATTTTAAGAGATTAGTGGTTTAAAATTATTTCTTGGAAAAGAGAATGTTTTTAAAAGGGGGTTTTCTTTGAAAATAGATTTTATTGATTTGGAAATGTGTTTTCAAACTCTGAAGTGGATTGTCTTGGATTAGAAAATGTTTTATAGAATTGTGAGCATGGTTCTGAAACTGTATTTTTATAATTGAGAATTGGGAACCCTAGGTACATTGAGAAAGACACATGGGTAGCCTTAGTGTGTTCTGCACCATTAGGAGGAAACCTTTTGTGATATCGACTAGAAGGAATCGATATCTATGAGATCCAACACCTTCCTATTTAGGCTTGTGAGTATATAGTACAAATTTTACTATAGGATAGAACCCAATAAGGGATTATTTTTTATTTTTCATTTATGGTTATTTATCAGATGATTGTTTTTATCATGGATTGTTTCTCACATATTTTTATATGAGGTTGTAACACATTGATTCACATGATAGGTAGTTTTATGGATATGTGTTTACCTATTTACCTTTTTATGCATGGATATGATTTCCTATTTTATCACTAATACTTTTCATATTTATTGTTTTTATAATATGAAAGGATTTTTTTAAAACAAAAAGGAAAATTATTTAGAACTGGATTTATTTTATGAAAATGCATTATAAAACTGTTTTGTTTTAAAAGCTAGTATTGTTTCATTCTTTACATTATACATTATATAGAAAATGTGGTGGTATCCTAGAAGGATTTGTATCACACCATACTTGGTCCTTAGTGCGTTTTTCGATATTGTGATGTAGGATTCAAGTAAAGGGAAGAGCATCTTGTAGTATGTAGGCTTCCCTTATAGCTGCTACTTTCAGTTCAGTTTGGTCCAGCGGTGACAATTGTCCATATGGGGATTTGATTTAATCTTTGGTATAGCCTATTTTGGATTTTATTGTATCTATTTATTGTATATCATATATTTCCACTTTGAACTATAGTTTTATGAATTTTTTTCTTATATTCAAGATTGGTTCCTATTATCCTATTTTTCCTATATTTCATGAGGGGCTGGTTTAGATGGCGTGTCTAGTTGACTTGGGTTGGTTTGTTACATGCTCCCTGTACAATATGATCCTCCCTATGATGTTTTTTTATAAATGATGATAAATGGAACCAAATTTACTAATGACTAATAAAAATAATAAAAAAATTTTATTTTGAAATTCGTATTTTTTAAAATTATTTTTCATTTTTTAAATTTTTTTAATTGTTTTTAATTCCCCCATCCCGACGCGGACCCCTCCAACTCCCTCTGGTGCAACTCCCTCCGATCCCACCACCATCTCTACAACCTCATGCATCCTTCTCCCCTCCCTCTAGTGAGTCCCCCTCTCCCACCCCGGGCATGACCCACTCCCCCTCCCTCCGGTGAGGCTTGTTCCAAACATGAACCGCTCCCCCTCTGATTTTTTTTTTAAAAGTGGGTAAATTTCACCAAATGTACCGAAATTCTTGGAAAATATATGTAAATATTTTTCATGTTTTTTTTAAATTAATTTTCAAAAAAAAATTCTTTTCATTTTTTAATTAAACCCTCCCAGCGCAACCCCCTCCCCCTCCCTCTTGCATGGCCCCTCGCCCTTCCTCTAGCACTAATCACTCTAGCCCCACCCCCTCAGTTTTAACCAAACACACTCCCTCCGGTGAAGCCTGATCCCACTCCCCACCGCCTCCGGTGAGGCCCCCTCACCCTCCCATCGACATAAACTTCTCCCCTCCATTCAGCACTCCCCACTCCCGCTCACCCCCACACTCCGGTGAGGCTTTTCCCCCACACTCTAGTGAGTCCCCTCCCCCAAACTATAGTGTGACTCACTCCCCTTCCATATGGCATTGACCATGTAACAACCCATGTATTTATAGAATTTTGTTTCATTTCAGAATTAAATAGTTAAATTCATTATAAATGTATAATGAAATAAGTGGTATTTATTGAAATTAAGGAATCTATTCTAATGGAATAGTAACCTGACTATTGGAATAATAATTTGACCATAAAGAATGGTAATATAGATATTAGAATAGTAACCTCACCTATGAAAGTATAAATAAAATTTATGTATCTTAAATATGAAAATATTATATATTTATATCATCATATATGTAAATACATTTTTATTTAAAATGATAAATCATGTGTTGGTTTATTTTAAATCATAAATATTTATTTCTAGATTTATAATTAATATATTGATTCAAATGAAAATTTATTTTCATAAAATAGATTTATATATTAATATATATTTTTTATTTTAATAATAATTTAATTTTATGAGACCACAATTACTTTTTCAATGTTTCCAGAAATCGGTTATAAAATTAAAAATTGTATCATTCGAATAAATGATAATTTTAATTAAAAATTAAATTTCTCATATTTAGAAATTTATTTAAAAAAAAATGATTACATTTTTTAAATATACATGTCATAAAATGGTAAGAGTAAATTTTGGGGATTTATCTAAAATAGTTGAATTTTTGATGAATAGTGAAATAAGGTAATTTACGGTGTTTAACATTGTGATTAAATAAATGAATATTTGATTCATGGATGATGTATGGATGAGGTAAGAACTAATTAGTTCAAAATCACTTTCTCTAGTAATTTTACTTTGTCACAAGTATCAACACTATTGATATCCTTGACCTAAAATATTTAACAAATGGATAAAATAATAAAAAACACTCATTTCTTCACCCTATAAATACCACCACTTCTCCTCAACCCTCCAAATCCTTTTATCTTATTTAAATTATTTAAAATTACCTTAACAATCCTCTTCTTCATGTCCAATACCTTATGGTCTCACCAAAATACCAAAACCAATTTCATTAAGGAGGTTCTCAAGGTGACAATATTCCAGAGGTAAAATCTTCCATCCTTTCTCTTTTAAATTATTTCAATCTTTCTTTCTTTATTTATACCCTCTCCTTACCTCCCATATCCAAACTAGAATTATTACTCCAGTATCATATATATACATTAATTTTATTGTGTTAATGGAATATACATCCTCAAACCTCTTCTCTTATCATCTTATTCTAAAAAATGGAAACATCGTCAGTGACGTGTAAATTCCCTACCTCTGTGGATGACAAGTTTTCAATTTCTATTACCTCCTAAAAGTATAGTAAAAAAACCATTATTATTGTCAAAACATATTTTAATATTTATATTATAACTTATTTAGTGTTATGTAACTAATTTATAGACAAAATGTAAAATAAAAGGAAACTAGTTCGTGATGGTTCGAAAACCACCAAAACAAAACCAAATATTTATCATCAATGTTTTGTCTAATTAATCATTCCCATATTAGAAAAATATGATATATGGGATCATTTAAAATAATGTAAATATATCAGTACCATTTCTTTCCACTTCTGTATTTTTTTCTTCTATTTGATAAGAACTCCAATAATTATACTCAAGGTAACAGACCATAAAAGCATGAAACGAACGCTCCAGGAATTATGATTATGATATTTATAACTCATTAAAATGGTCATAAATGAACATAATAAAATGTTAATAAATAAAATATATGTAGAAAAGGTTATGAATTATGTAGTTCATGATTATAATTTGATTGTACCAGACATTACATACAAGTGTATAATGATTTTATATATAAGTTAAGGGACTTTCTTTTTAAGAATCCTCTTTTCGAGTTAAAAATTTTTTTATTAAAGAATTTATTTTACTTATAAAGCATCAGAATATTTTCCCACATTCATGATTCTATATTTATTTAAATTTTCCTTTACAAGTTTATTTTCAAATAAAATTTTTTCATTTATAATTTTGCAGCTTCATAAAAATTAAAAGTGACTTCAAAATGAAAAATATATTTTCCTCAAGAATGTTTCTTTTGGGAATGATTTATAAGTTATGATCATGTTATGGTTACAAGTAATTGTTCTGGTGATGGTTGGTTACATGATAAATCTAGGGTTGGTGATCCATTTATTTCTCTCCAAAGGATTAATTAAAGGGACAAAGTTCACTGGTTAGGTTTCTCTTTAGAGAATATGGGAATATACTTTGATGGTTATTTCAAATGTAACCATGATGGTTACACCCTATATAGCTGGGAGAGAAAATTTATATGTAAGAGTGATATTAAAATAATTCAACAAGTTACCTATTATGATTTCAGAGAAATTTATATGGTTTTTTAGGAAACTTATGATTTCATAAGGTAAGCTAAAGATCATATATTTTACTTTGTGAAAACCTTTTCATTCAAGGACAAACAGTTTATTTCATTATTTCTTATGTCCCTTACTGAGATTTTTGTGCTGATCCCATGTTTTAAAATATTTTCACAGAGTCTTTAGATAGGTAAACGAAAATAAGAATCAATGTTTAAAGTCAAGATGTTTGTTATGGATAGAAATCATGTTTTTTAAAAAGTTTCATATTGTGAAAAATGGATATTGAATAAGAGTGTCTACTTTGTAATTATATGAGTTTTTATGTATGATTTATGCCGTAGTTATCGAAAAAACTAAACCAAAATATATTTGGGAATTTATTAAAGTAAATTATAGTTGAATTAAATAGATTAAGTAATGTTTAAAGTCATGTACTTATAGCCCGCTCCCATCCCTCCAGCGCTACTTCCCCCCTACTCCACTCCCCTCTCCCTACCTCACGCGCAAGGTGCCAAATCCATTGTCAAAAATTTGATCCCCAACCAGATTTGAACCCTACCTATAGACACTCCCAGCTAACGACCTAACAACTTATCTACCCAGATTCATATTTATATTTTTATATTACACTATATATATACATTTTAGCATTAAAAATTATTATTATATATAAATAAAATTTTATATATTAATATACATATATTAATATATATAAATATAATATATATATGTTTATATTATAAATTTGTGTGTGTTTATATATATATGTTTATATAAATTTGTGTGTGTGTGTCTATATATATATATAAATATAAATGTGTGTGTGTGTTTATATGTTTGTGTGCATTTATACATTTGTGTGTGTTAATATATATATATATATAAATATTATGATATTTGAATATATGTTTGTAATAGACATAAATTTATATATAAAAATATACAAAAATATATATTATATAATTATAAAATTTTACTTATATATATGTGTGTGTGTGTGAGTGTGTAGGTTTATATTAATATATATATGTGTCTGTGTGTGTGTTTGTGTGCGTGTGTATATCTATATATGTTTATATTAATATATATAATTATATTATGTGTGTGTGTGTGCTTATATTTTATATTAATATATTTGTAAATTTTTATATATATGTAAATTAATAGAATTATATATGTATATATATATATTTCTATTTATATGAATATATATATATAAATATATATATATAAATATTTTTTTATAGAAAATTAATATACTTATAAATGTTTATATTAATGTATATATAGATATGTTTATATGTGTGTGTGTATAAACATATATATAATTATAATTATAATTTTTTATTTTTATATATTTCTAAATTAATAGGAATATAATTTTTGATATATTTATATAATTAGCCATGTTTTAGAAAACTAGTAAAAATGCCCCTAAAATATACCTTTTTTTAAAAAAAGTATGGCTAAATTTAAAATATATGTTTGTTTTTATATATAAATATATAAATATAATTATTTATTTATATATGTGTGTGTGTGTTTATATATATATATATGTGTCTGTGAGTGTGTGTGTGTGTGTGTTCAAACACACATAGATATATATATATTCCTTCAATATATATATATATATATCTAAATTTATATTTACATCGATGCGGGGAAATGAACTATATTAAAAATAAAAACATGCAAACTGAAATATAGGGAAGAACTTGATTAGTGTTGAACTCACGAACTCAATGACACCCACAAGGGAGGCTTCTATTGAGCTTCACCTTGAGGGCTATATATATATTTGTGTATTTATATATATATATATATTATGATATTTAAATATATGTTAATATATTTGTATATAAAAATAAATGTATACATATAAATATATACGAATATAATTATAAAATTATATTTATATATGTTTGTAAATTAATAGAATTCTACCTATATATAATTAACAATGTTTTAAAAAAGTGGTAAAAATGTCAATAATTTTTCCTTGTGTAAAAATGTTCCTATTTTAAAATTTAGAGATGTTTTTTGAAAAAGATGCTAAATTATATTTTTTGTAGTGCTTATAGAAAGGTAGTGGTGAAATTTTATCTTGACATGTGATGTTGGAAAAGGAGACTAGACAAGAAATATATGTTCGGGGATCCCATTTATTTGATGCAAGTACCTTCATAACCTATTGAATATGTGTAAGTTAAAGTTCAAACATTATAGGGTAGAAATATTTAGAAAAATAAATTCATCAATTCCATTGGTTTCAGGGTAGGATTGTGACTATATTTTTTCATTTATTTTTCCAAAACATGTTAATATTTTCTTAATAATTCTCTTCTTGTTGAGGTAATTAACTCACTTTACTATGAAATAGTAATAGTATTAACAGAGAATACGTGAAATTTTATTAGAGTAATTAGGATTTGTTTTTCCTCAAAGAAATCAAGGATATTGTAATTATTTCATATTTCATGCATTTCCATGATATAAATTTGATTGATGCCTGTTAAAAAATATAAAATATTTTATGAATTTCATTTATAGTTTTGTAATTAATATATATTTTTATACATCCATGATGTTTAAAATTATTAATAGATAATTCTTAATAAGTTATTATTAAGTTCCTTTCAACTTAATCATGTGTTTATAAAATTAATTTATATGATGGTAAGTTAGGATATCATTAACATAATTTAAATTGTTTTTTTGTATCATGATTTAAGATTTTTAATTTCTTAGATTTTTTATTTCATGTGGTATGAAAAATTAATTTCTAGTTATAGGTATGAATTGTAACACCCCAAGCTTCTATGGTACGCTTCTCTTTGAATAATGCAATAGCGTGTGTTGTACGCAACATCGAGTTCTAACACACACCACAACCAATCAAACTAGTCGTTATGAATAGTAATACCTACTTTTTAAAATTTTATAAATTTTATCATTCAAAATGGACTTCAATTTTGGATTTGGAGTACCAAATTTATCCTAAGGTGAAATTTTGGTACTTTTCGGATAACATTAATATTTTGACGAAGAGTGAAAATTACTAAATATTAATTAAAAACTACTTTTTAATCAAAACAATTAATAGTGATAAATTATGAATTTGAGTGGTTTTAAATTATATTTAGAATAAAATTTTACCATTTAATAAAATTTTGGTCATTAGACATAATTTCACAATTAAACTGAACATAAAAAAGTATCAATCTTTTGATAGTTAGTATATCTTAAAAACACGCTTTTTGTTTTGACAGCGGGAATTAATTTTAAATTAATTTCTGCCACTTCTGTGTTTTGAATTTGGAAAAATGGATTCCATATTTGGAATCAGGATGTCCAAATTGTGTAAATAGGTAACTTTTATTTTTAGACATTTTGAATAATTACTTCGGTAAATATTTTATTTACAATGGTTAAAGGGTAAATCCGATAAATAAGGGATACAAAATAATATTATAATAATACTAAATTACCCTAAAACGTTTCCTAACCTTATTGGTGGATACATGTCCGACCATGAGAATCTTTGGGTCGATTTTGGGACCCCATGGAGGCACTTGT
This sequence comes from Viscum album, assembly GCA_963277665.1. Taxonomy (NCBI): domain Eukaryota; kingdom Viridiplantae; phylum Streptophyta; class Magnoliopsida; order Santalales; family Viscaceae; genus Viscum; species Viscum album. The sequence continues at coordinate 137,166,961 of OY728167.1, read as the reverse complement.
AGGTGATAGAGACACTTTATTTTAATTAAGTTAAAATAAATACAAAAATGACATTAGCATATATCTTTTAGCAAAACAATTTTTACATAGGGTTATATATGTTGGATTTTCGACTATAAATATTAATTAGAAAGATAAACCGATTTCCTACATAATGGTATTTTATTTATAATTTTTAGACATTATATAATTTAATTTATTTATGACACAATGGTGATGCAGTAATTACCTAATTAATGAAAAATTAGAATAATTTATATTATAAATATCCAAATTAATGTAATTTGAGACTTTTTATAAACAGAAATAATTTTCTAGGATAACACGACATGTTAGGATTTATTTAATTAACTTTTTGAAAATTAATAATTCTGTTATGTGTTTTACAAAAATCAATTATTGAATAGTGTAAAAATTGACATAAAATAGTTTTGAAAACAAATATTATATTATTAATTGATATTAAATTTTTAAAAATCTAAGGTTCGGCCAAGAAACTTATATCATGATAGGTGTATCATTAATGGACAACTTTGGGGTCTTTTGGATGTATATAGTATGTTTATTAACCATATAATATAAAAATACAAAGAGACATTGTAAAAGTGAAACTAATTAACTAAGAGTTAATACTTAAAGATAAGGTTAATATAGTAACCCAGAACTGTCTAAATCCTATTGGTTGAGTGTTTTTCGACCTATAAAAACCTTAAAATTTAAATAATAAACTTTGGAGCCATTAGAAACCGAATATTAATTTATTATAAAGTAATATTTCTAGCTTTTCCAAAGGTGCTCATCACCCCTCTTATAAAAGGGCACACCCCCTTCTCATTAATTCACACATTAAAATCCTTTGGTTCGGCCAACCCCTACCCAAATACTCCATAAACTTCCAAAACATAATCCTAGAGGCCTTACTTTAGTCAAAAATCCAACCTAAGGAGCCCTTTTGATCAAATCAAAAGGAAGAACCCGAAGAAGAGGTAATGATTTCACCACCCTTTTTCAAGTTCATTTCTTCTTCCACTTCTTCTTTATTTGTTATTACCATTATAAAATAATAACTCTAGTATATTATATATTCATTGATGTTATTATAAATATGTTACAACCATATTTCAGTATTATATCCATCCTTTGAATGACATGTCACCATACGTGCGTACGTACGACTTACCGTCTCCACATCGTGGTGTAATTGCTATTCAAAACATTATTATTTGAATGGGTATAATAATGATGTGTAATTAATGTAAATAATAAAATTAACATGATAATGATTCTGTATATATGATATAACATCCAATTATATATTATTTTAATATCAAAAGAATGATATTGTCACTCGTGCGTACGTACGGACTACCGTCTCCACGAACGCGATGAGATTCATTCTCCATCGTATCCATTCAAGTATAATTATCATTTTATGATTTAAAAATAATGTTTAAGGACTTGATATAATTATGGATATGAATAATATACAACCTATCCATGACAAAAATGGCTTACGTAATAAAACATATAAAAGAAAACGAGTAATTTAACACCCGAAACGACGATAATACTAAGATATTATTAACAACGCAATGTTAAAAGATCATATATGATATCATATTAATATATATGATTATTTTATAATTTAATAACAATTATTTCACCATTATACAGGAGGTTAACCTACCCCAACCAAGGAAAAGTACATGGTAAGGGTTTATTTCGCAATCTCTTCATTATCCGAGGTTGTTTATACGTAAAAATCTACTGGGATTTATTTATCATCCACATCCATGTTTCTTAAAAATGTATTTCAAAACATTTTTACTATTTACAAGAATATGGGTTAAAGTCATTTATACCCTTTTTTACTTTTTATAAGTGGTTTATAAAGGAATCTTTCCGTCGTTTTCCAAACAAGGTCCTTTTTAACCTTTTCGACAGAATTAAGATAAGAATGTTTTTTTAACTTATACGGTGGGTGCAGCTTTTTTCCGCCATTATAAAATCTTCGAAGCTTCCCTTACAAGCTTATAAGAATATGTTCAAAGAAAATGTTTTATTATATATATATATATTACTCTTAAATAATTTCAAAATTGAAAGATATATTTCTCTAAAAAGAGTTTTGATTTCATCTATGTCAACATCCTTTGATGGATTTTACGCTTATTTGAAGTTGATTTATTATGATACAAAACTACTATATTGTATTGAAGGTTTTGTGATATGTTTGACTGTGGATGTGTTATTTTTATACCATTCATGGTTTAGGAATGAAGTATTTACATTTCGTATGCTAGTTTTAATAAGAATGTTTATGTTATGTTTAAACCTTTTCATATGGGAATGCATTGGACTTAATATATGACAGGTGGAGCCCGCTATAGCTCCTCGATACATCGGTAGGTCTAATGAGACGAACTAGTGTCTTGGAACAAGGCCTTGACAAGATCTTATTTGTAGTCTTGGCATGAGGAATTGGCTATGTGGTTATGATAGTATGGAATTATGCATTCCATCATTATGAAAGTGGTTATTGATATTGCATGTGATTATTCGATTAGTAGAATATCCATGTGAATAAGTAAATGGAATTATTTCATTTTATTTTTTCCATACTATGTTGAAGTTCAAGTTTAAAAGGCTTTTGTTTTAGTTATACATTGCCTTAAATGTTTATTCTTATTTATGAAAGTTTCCGCTATATTGTTATCCTTACTGGGCATTTGATCTCACCCCTTTTCTATGTTTTATTTTTTCCCAGGATGTGAAGAAGTAGTTTATGAATGACCTGCAGGGATAGTATGAGGGGATAAGAGTGGAAAATGGAGACTATATTGTTGTAGTTTTCATTTTATGATGTAATGTAAACTTTAATAATGTATCTAGTTATTCCAAGGCAACTAAACTAATCAATCTTTCAAGACTTGATCTTTCTTGTGATCATGACAATGTTATGTAATAATTCACCGACTCTGGGTAACTGGGATCGTGGCGTTACAGTTGGTATCAGAGGATGTTTAGTACAAAACTTGGAAGCTAGATTTAGATAAACTCTGATTAGAGCACATAGACCTAAGATAGACTTTGAGGATTAGTATATAAGAACTTCCTAGAATTTTGGTATTGTAGATATTTTGTGATTTTTCTGAGAAATACATCCCTGTCTGGATACGAGCAGGTAGAGGTGGCTATGGCACAGATGTAACTAGGGGTAAAACCCGAAAACACCGCTTTGATCTAGACTCTAACGGGAAATGGTGCATGACAATGGGCCTTGCTGCACTCTTGGTTACGACACTCCCGAGGGAGATGCTTAGGATAAATCTCATTTTTTTTACAAGTCATTATAAAGGGTTTATGAGTATATACTTCCTCAAAGAAAATATTTTTATTATTATGGATTATATCCATAAATAGTTAAATTTATGTTAAGTGTTTTATAAGTTTGAAATTATGTATTTTGATTCATAAATTGATCTAGTTTATGCCATTGTTTAGAAATGGAGCCTAGTGGAAGTAATAGAAACCGTATCAATGCACACACTCAATGTAGGGATTTCCCTCCCGCTCAAGATAATTATAGTGGAGCTGGTGATGCAACTGGTGCCGATAAGCTAATCACCATACTGGGACAACTCACTCGGGTTATGAATAATAACCTTACCCGTATGGAGCATCCTGATCCGCAGCGTGGATGATCAATATTAGATCGCTTTTTGAGGAAACAACCACCAACGTTCAATGGGAGTACAAATCCCTTAGTAGCTGAGAAATGGATAAATTCCCCAGAGAAAATATTTCAGGCTTTGGGAAGTAGTGAAAGGGAAAAAGTTATCATGGCCGTTTACCGCCTCACTGGAGATGCTGATCAGTGGTGGTCATTGATTCAAAACATGAAGGAAGATGATGAAGTATCAAATATGGAATGGAGGGAGTTCAAAGATCTATTTTTAGAAAAATACTTTCCTTGGGACCATCGAGCAGATATGGAAAGGCAATTTCTGAGTCTGAGACAAAAGGAGGATGAGAATGTCGCAATGTATGAGGCTAACTTTACAAGGTTAGAAAGGTATGCTAGAGATTATATATGTAACCCAAGAAGTAAGATCGATCGTTTCTTTGATGGGTTAAAACCATTTCTCCGTCGAGCATTAGTCTCACAATCCTTCTCGTCGTACAAAGACATTGTCTCGTGTGCTATCAAGACAAAGAAAGAATTCTCTAAGTCATATGAATTTAAAGCAAAGCAAGAGAAGAAGAGATCTAATGATCAATCTAGGAATGAAAATAAAGGGAAGAAGGGAAAAGTTGAATATCCATCCTGCAGTAAATGTTTGAATAAACACCCTGGTACTTGCTTAAAAGGAACGGGAGTCTGTTACAAGTGTGGTGAAAAAGGCCACTAAGCTCGTGATTGCAAGGGGAAGAAGGAATCTAGTGATGTCCAATGCTAAAATTGCAGGGATATGGAAAATTATGCAAATGAATGTCCTAAGAGTCAGGGGAACTTACCTCAGAAAAGGCCAAGGGATCAAGGCCAAGCTTATGCTATCACTACTGCTGAGGTAGAAGCTCCAAAAGACGTGGTGGCAGGTAATTCAATGGTTTCCTCAAGTTTAGAAAATTCATTATTTGATTCTTGATCATCTCATAGTTTCATATCTTCCCAGTTTTCTAAGAAAATTAGATATTTCCAATTTTATTTAACAAGGGAGTTGTCAGTTAAAACCTTTATGGGATGTATCATTGCAACAAAGTTTTGTGAACCAGTCCCCATTAGAGAACATAAATGTTCTTTATCTTCTGATCTCATCGTCATACCTATGATTGAGTTTGATATAATCCTCGTCATGGATTGGATTTCGGACCATGATGCAGAGATTTATTATAAGAAGAAGGAGGTTACTATTTTTGATGATGATGATAAGGAACACCTTATCTTTAGAGCAGAATCATCGCCCCCTCATTCTTATCTATATCCACCCCAAGTAGCTCAACTAAATTCAGTTATTGGGGAGGAAGAGGATGAAATTACAGAGGGTGGGGAAAGGAATGTTCAAATATAGGATGTACCTATTGTGAAAGAATATGTAGATGTGTTTCGGGACGATTTACCTGGACATCCTCCAGAATGAGAAGTTGAGTTTTCCATTGATTTAATTCCTGGATCAAGGCCTATATCGAAGACCCCTTATTGAATGGCCATTGTTGAATTAGTCGAACTAAAGAAACAAATAGAGGAATTGAGTAATAAGGGATTTATTCGCCCTAGTGTTTCTCCATGGGGAGCCCCTGTTCTTTTTGTTAAAATGAAAGATGGATCTATGATGTTATGTATCGACTACATGGAGATCAATGGTATAACAATAAATAACAAGTATCCCCTACCTCACATTGATTTTTTTTTTGACCAACTGCATGGAGCTCAATACTTTTCAAAGATTGACCTTTGATATGGATACCATCAGTTTTGTGTGAAGAAGGAAGACATTCCGAAGACAGAATTTCGAACCAGGTACGGGCATTACGAGTTTACAGTAATTCCTTTTGGATTGTCTAATGCACCCTCTGTATTCAAGGATCTGATGAGTAGAGTTTTCATGGAATATCTCGATGAATTTGTGGTGGTATTTATTGATGATATCTTGGTATACTCCAAAAGCTATGAAGAACCTAAAAATCACTTGCGTATTATCCTGAAGACTCTGAGAAGACATGAATTATATGGGATGTTTAGGAAGTGTGAATTCTGGCATCAAGAGATTTCTTGTCTTGGCCATATTGTCTCTAAACATGGAATCTATGTTGGTCCTTCTAAGACCAATTCAATCCAAGAATGGCCAGCACCTACGAGTATAACTGAGGTACGTAGTTTTATTGGTTTGGCGGGTTATTATCGACGTTTCGTCCTGAATTTTTCCCAGTCGGCTAACCCATTAACAAAGCTCACACGTAAAGGGGTTAAATTTGTCTGGACAAAAGAGTTTGAAGAATGTTTCGATGATATGAAGAGAAGATTAGTCAATGATCCTATATTAACTCTACCATCGGAGAATGATGGGTTTGTTATTTATAGTGATGCATCGAAGAAAGGACTTGGTTGTGTACTTATGCAGAATGATAGGGTTATTTCCTATGCATCACGACAGTTGAAAATTAATGAACAAAACTATCCTACTCATGATCTCGAGATAGAAGCTATGATCTTTTCTTTGAAGATATGGAGGCACTACCTCTATGGTGGAAAATGTGAGATTTATGCTGATCAAAAGCGTTTGAAGTATATTTTCTCACAAAAAGAACTCAACATGAGGCAAAGGAGATGGCTTGAATTACTCAAGGATTATGATTGTACGATACACTACCACCCAGGGAAAGAAAACAAGGTGGCAGATGCTTTGAGCAGAAAAGACCATGGAGTTTTGAACAATATGAGAATTGAAAGGGATCCAATTTTCATGGATCTAGTGAAGATGGACATGGTAATAACCAGGGAAGGTGAACCATCAATGATTTTTCAAATGGTTTCTAAACCATCTTTACTAGAAAGGAATAAGAGTTCTCAGACCAATGATGATGAATTTCAAAAGAAGATTAAAGCTGTGAATGATGGGAGATTGAGAGACATTGTGTATGAAGAATGAAATTTGAAATTTGGGAAGAGACTTTGTGTTCCCAATATACCTGATCTAAAAAGGGAATTGCTGGATGCTTCTCATAGTTCCAATTTCTATATAAACCTTGGGAGCACCAAAATGTATAGAGATTTGAAGGAAAATTTTTGGTGGGACAACATGAAGAGGGAGATTGATGATTTTGTGTCAAGATTTATGGTTTTTCAACAAGTGAATGCTGGATGGCAATAGCCTGGAGGAGTCATGCATCCTCTTCCCATACCGGAGTGGAAATGGGACAATATTATGATGGACTTTGTCATGGGGCTACCAAAGACTCCTAGAAGGAACGATGAAATATGGGTTATTGTTGATCGTCTTACCAAGTCAGCACATTTTCTTGCTATAAGAGAAGATAAACCACTAGAATGTCTACCAAGTCTATATATTAATGAAGTGGTGAGACTTCATGGAGTACCCCTATCGATTGTTTCTGATCGTGATCCCAATTTTACTTCAAGATTCTAGAAAAGTATTCAGAAAGCCTTGGATACTGAACTTCATTTGAGCACTGCCTACCACCCTCAAAGAGATGGACAATCAAAACAAACTATTAAAACCTTAGAAGACATGACGATATCCTTCTCACTTGACTTTCAGGGTAGGTGGGATCAATATTTACCTCTGGTAGAATTTTCCTATAACAATAGCTTCCATTTGAGTATTCATATGGAACCATATGAAGCGTTATACGGAAAGAGATGTCGCACACCAACCTGTTGGGATGACATTGGTGAAAGAAAACTTGTAGGACCAGAACTAGTGGAGGAAACTATGGAAAAGGTGAAGGTAACACAAAACCATATCAAAGTAGCTCAAAGTAGGCAGAAGAGCTATGCCGATAATCGAAGGAAGGATTTGGAATTTGAATTTAGTGATCATGTTTTCTTGAAGGTATATCCATGGAAGGGAGTCATAAGTTTTGGTAAGAAAGGTAAATTGAGTCCTAGGTACATCGGACCATTTAAAATTATAGAATGAATTGGGGCTGTAGCTTATCGTTTGTCAATGCCGCCAAATCTCTCCAAAGTTCACGATGTGTTCCACGTATCACTATTGAGGAAATACATGCCTGACCCAATGCATGTACTCATCTACGAGGAATTATAACTGGAACCCGATCTTTCTTATTACAAAGAGCCCTTCAAAATTATTGATACGAGAGAACAAGTACTGAGAAACCGGACGACTCGTCTGGTAAAAGTCTTGTGGAGAAACCATAAGATGGAAGAGGCAACGTGGGAACCCGATGAACTTATGATGAAGAACCACCCGAGTCTTTTCATGCGCTAGTATTCTAGAAATTTCGAGGAAGAAATTATTTGAAGTACGGGAGAATGTAACACCCCAAGCTTCTACGGAACCCTTCTCTTTGAATAATGCAATAGTGTGTGTTGTACGCAACATCGAGTTCTAACACACACCACAACCAATCAAACTAGCCATTATGAATAGCAATACCTACTTTTTAAAATTTTATAAATTTTATCTCTCAAAATGGACTTCATTTTTGGATTCAGAGTATTGAATTTAGCCTAAGGTGAAATTTTGGTACTTTTCGGATAACTTTAATATTTTGATGAATAGTGAAAATTACTAAATTTTAATTAAAAACAATTTTTTAATCAAAATAATTAATAGTGATAAATTATGAATTTGAGTGGTTTTAAAGTATATTTAGAATATATTTTTACCATTTAATACAATGTTGGTCATTTGACATAATTTCACAATTAAACCGAACATAAACAAGTATCAATCTTTTGATAGTTATTATATCTTAAAAGCACACTTTTTGTTTTGACAGCGGGAATTAATTTTAAATTAATTTCTGCCACTTCTGTGTCTTGAATTTGTAAAAATGGAATACATATTTAGAATCATGATTTCCAAATTTTGTAAATAGGTAACTTTTATTTTTAGAAATTTTGAATAATTACTTCGGTAAATATTTTATTTACCATGGTTAACGGGTAAATCCGGTAAATAAGGGTTAACAAATAATATTATAATAATACTAAATTACGCTAAAAAGTGTACTAACCATATTGGTGGATACATTTACGACCATGTTCATCTTTGGGTCGATTTTGGGACCCCATGGAGCCACTTGTAGGTGATAGGGACACTTTATTTTAATTACGTTAAAATAAATACAAAAATGACATAAGCATATATCTTTTAGAAAAACAATTTTTAAATAGGGTTATATATGTTGGATTTTCGACTATAAATATTCATTATAAATATAAAAATATTTAATACATAATTGTATTTTATTTATAATTTTTATACATTATATAATTTAATTTATTTATGACACAATGGTGATGCAGTAATTACCTAATTAATGAAAAATTAGAATAATTGATATTATAAATACCCAAATAAATGTAATTTGAGACTTTTTATAAATAAAAATAATTTTATAGGATAATATGACATGTTAGGATTTATTTAATGAATTTTGTTTCTAAGAAATAATTCTGTTATGTTTTTTACAAAAATCAATTATTGAATAGTGTCAAAATTGACATAAAAGGGTTTTTAAAACAAATATTATATTATTAATTGATATTAAATTCTTAAAAATATAATTTTCGGCTAAGAGACTTATATAATGATATGTGTATCATTAATGGACCACTTGGGGATCTATTGGATGTATATAGTATGTTTATTAACCATATAATATAAAAATACAAAGAGGCATTGTAAAAGTGAAACTAATTAACTAAGAGTTAATACTTAAAGATAAGGTTAATATAGTAACCCAAACCTGTCTAAATCATATTGGTTGAGTGGTGTTAGACATATCCCTACCTTAACATCTAAATAATCCACTTTTGAGCCATTATAAACCGAATATCAATTTATTATAAAATAATATTTCTAACTTTTCCAAAGGTGCCCATCACCCCTCTTATAAAAGGGCACTCCCCCTTCTCATTAATTCACCCCATAAAAGCCTTTTGGTTCAGCCAAACCCTGCCCAAATACTCTTTAATCTTACCTCAATTAATCATAGAGTCCTTCCTTTAGTCAGAAAGCAAACCTAAGGAGCCCTTTTGATCAAATCAAAAGGAAGAACCCGAAGAAGAGGTAATGATTTCACCACCCTTTTTCAAGTTCTTTTCTTCTTCCACTTCTTATTTCTTTGTTATTACCATTATAATATAATAACTCCAGTATATTATATATAAATTTATGTTATTATAAACATGGTACAACCATATTTTAGTATTCTATCCATCCTTTGAATGACATGTCACCATACGTGTGTACGTACGGCTTACCGTCTCCACGTCGTGGTGTAATTGTTATTCAAAAAATTATTATTTGGATGGGTATAATAATGATGTGTAATTCATATAAATAATAAGCATAACGTCATAATTATTCTTTATATATGATATACCATCCAATTTTATATTATTTTAATATCAAAATAATGATATTGTCGCTCGTGCGTACGTACGGACTACCGTCTCCACGAACGCGATGAGATTCATTCTCCATCATATCCATTCAAGTATAAATATCATTTGATGATTTAAAAATAATATTTAAGGACTTGATATCATTCTGGATATAAATAATATACAACCTATCCATGACAAACATGGCTGACATAACAAAACATATAAAAGAAAACGAGTAAGTTAACAGCCGAAACGACGATAATACTAAGATATTATTAACAAAGTAATGTTAAAAGATCATATATGATATCATATTAATATATATGATTCTTGTATAATTTAATAACAATTATTTAACCATTATAAAGGAGGTTAACCTACCCCAACTAAGGAAAAAGTACAAGGTAAGGGTTTATTTCACAATCTCTTCATTTTCCGAGGTTGTTTATACATAATAATCTACTGGGATTTATTTATCATCCACATCCATGTTTCATAAAAATGTATTTCAAAACATTTTTACTATTTAAAAGAATATGGGTTAATGTCATTTATACCATTTTTTTGACTTTTTATAAGTGTTTTATAAAGGAATATTTCCGTCATTTTCCAAACAAGGTCCTTTTTAACCTTTTCGACAGAATTAAGGTAAAAATGTTTTTTTAACTTATACGGTGGGTGCAGCTATTTTCCGCCGTTATAAAATCTTCGAAGCTTCCCTTATAATCTTATATTAATATTTTCAAAGAAAATGTTTTATTTTATAGATATATTACTCTTAAATGATTTCAAAATAGAAAGAGATATTTCTATAAAAAGAGTTTTGATTTCATCTATGTCAACATCCTTTGATAGATTTTACGCTTATTTGAAGTTGATTTATTATGATACAAAACTTCTATATTATATTGAAGGCTTTGTGATATGTTTGACTATGGATGTGTTATTTTTATACCATTCATGGTTTATGGATGAAGTATTTACATTTCATATGCTAGTTTTAATAAGAATGTTTATGTTATGTTTAAACCTTTTCATATGGGAATGCATTAGACTTAATATGTGACGGGTGGAGCCCTCTATAGCTCCTCGATGCATCGGTAGGTCTCATGAGACAAACTAGTGTCTTGGCACAAGGCCTCGACAAAATATTATTTTTAGTCTTGGCACGAGGCCTTGGCTATGTGGTTATGATAGTCTAGCATTATGCATTCCATCATTATGAAAGTGGTTATTGATATTGCATGTGATTATTCGATTAGTAGAATATCCATGTGAATAAGTAAATGGCATTATTTCATTTTATTTTTTCCATACTATGTTGATGTTCTTGTTTAAAAGGATTTTGTTTTAGTTATACATTTCCTTAAATATTTATTCTTATTTATGAATGTTTGTGCTATATTGTTATCCTTACTGGGAATTTGAGCTGACCCCTTTTCTATGTTTTATTTTTTCCCAGGATGTGAAGAAGTAGTTTATGAATGACCTGTAGGGATAGTATGAGGGGATAAGAGTGTGGAATATGGAGACTATATTGTTGTAGTTTTCATTTTATGATGTAATGTAAACTTTATTAATTTATCTAGTTATTCCAAGGCTACTAAACTAACAGGTCTTTCGAGACTTGATCTTTTTTGGGATCATGCCAATGTTATGTAATAATGCACTGACTCTGGGTAACTGGGGTTGGGGCGTTACATGAATTTATTTAATTGACTGACTGAATGGCCCGAAGGATGAATTTTTTATTGATTTTAGATAAGCCCCTTTTAAGGGTAAAGGGGGAGAAAACCAAGACTTCAAGGACATCAAGAAATTAAAAAATCAAGAAAAAGAGGGTTGAAACCCAGAACAAAACAACAAGGTAGTGCTTCAACCTGTCATCAACATAATTAAGGCACGCCTCCACCAAAACATGGCTGGTCGACAAGAAGTCTCGTGCAAGAGTGCATGGGAACGGTACCGAGGGCTGTGCCATACCCTCTCAATCTTCCAAACCCCAAAAGTCATGCGCAGTGAAGACAAGCAGCTCTATCCTCAAATGAAGCAAAACCTTGATAAAAGTCTGGATTCCCCAATAAAACATCCAATTCACCTCCAACAACTCAACCAAAGAGTATCCAATTCCACCAAATTCATATCCATTCAACGATAAACTCTGTATCACCAAAACAGAACCTGGAAACAACTTACATAACACTAAAAATAAATTCATCCCCACTCCAAGACACTGGAACTGACCCCATGCACACCGGAGCACCGAAATAGAGCTGGGAAGAAGCCGAAAAAGGAACCTGGAGCGAGATCCACCATTTAAAAACACAACGACGCTGGGCACACCATAACCACTATGAAATCCCAAACAAACAGAAAAAGCCTATTGAGTGCTGGTCCAATGAAGAGTCGTATCCGTGAAGGGTCCTCAAATACCGAGAAGGAGTCACACCAAGTGACTTGGAGCCAAAGCCACGACGAGATCCCGAATCCAAACCACACAGAGTCGCACACCAAATTCGATCTGAGATAAAATGCTTTCTATTATATATATAGTAATGTGACATATATAGATTTTTTTAAAGAAAACATGACTAATTGACTCAAAATTCAATTTCATTAGATTTACAAATGCCACTTTAAGGGTGAGTGGGAACCAAAAACAAAATTAACCCACAACGCATTTCAAAATTCAAAACAACCACAATACCTGATGACAACATTTTAAAATTCAAAAGACATAAAAAACCCGTTAATCCACATCATCATCATGAGTACCACTATTTATTTCCAGTCATCAGCATCACAGTTCCAGTTTTTCATCTCCATCAATCAACACATCATCATCCCCATCCTACAACTACACCAGATACCGGAGACCTCCAGAGATATGAGACCATCAGTGCCGCTACCATACTCAAATCCACACCATCTTCTTCACACTCACCATCGCCATCCATGCCGAAATCGAACACCACAACAGAAATGAAAAACACTGAAACCAGATACCAAATTGACTTTTCCACTGAGAAAACATTAAATAGATCAATTGTTCATAGAAAAACAACAAAAACCTTCACTGAAATCTTTGAGAAAGAATCACCATGTAGATCTAAAAAACTGGGAACCATATTCACTGGAGAACCTAAACTCATCCCACGCATGGAGCACCAAAGGTTGTCGAACCTCACATCCTAGAACTTCATAGTAACCCCCGCTCTAGATCCAACAAAGAGAGGAACAGAGGAATCTAATGTCTGATCATGGCTTTGAGATCCAGAGGGATCCTAAAACCATCAATGTCGAAGAGAAAGAAGACCATAAGCTGTCTAAACTAAAGAAAACTGACTCCAATAATGATTGAAAAACCGTATTCGGACGAACAAAAACCCAGAACCTCTTAACACGATGGATATTCCCCACTCCTTCCTATTATTAAACCTTACTCCTTTATGAACTTATTCCCTATGTGTTAAACATGATATATACCTCCTTGATAATTTTTAATTATGAACATGAAATCATAGGATTTTCATGCTTGATATTTAAAAAATAATTCCATATTGATATAAATATAATTAAATAATGTTTGGTTAATGCATGTTAATCATGATACACGATACTAAAACATTACTAGTTTAATTTATGATTTTAATTCTTGTTTATGTAGTTTTATCAATTTTTTAATTGTTAATTATTTCTTTAATTTTTTTGAATTCATTATTCTTTATTATGAAATTTGATAATATAAAAATTCCCCTAATGTAGAATGTTTTAAAAAATAAATGTTGAGGCATAAGAGTTTTATGGGTGGTAAATTATGGTTGTTTTGAGGATTATTCTTGTTGATATTTCTTGAGGAGGCTTGATGTATTTTGTGTGTGAAGGATTTGATTAATGGCCAATAATGTATATTATATTGTAAAATTTCTTATGGTGGTTGTTTAAGGAATTTTGGAGTTATAAGTGAGGATGATATGGTAATGTTGAAGAAGGAAATGATATATGGATGTGTTGGTTGATAAGGGTCATAGTTTGTTTGAAATATGGATGCATTTTTCTATATAATATTTTTTTTTCTATGATATTGATGTTGTATTTTTGTCTTATACTAACTTTTATTGTTATTTGACACTGTATAGAATAAATTACACTAAATCTTCATCGAGACATTGGGCATGAAAAGAAGAAATTTGAATCATGGGAAATAGTATTATTGAGGTTCCAATAGTATGACATCCTAAAGTTCCTAAATGGATAATATATCCATGTGGTTTGGGAATTATTTGATGATATTTAAGTCTGTTTTTAGATAGTAAATACCCCATATCAATTTCATATTCACTTGGTGCTTGGATTTTTTGGGATTGTAGCTCGATGGTGGTGGAATATTAAGAAGTGATACCCAAAAGGGATGCCTTGAGAAGTGCTTTTAAAGATATTGAAAATGAATTTTATTTCCTAGGTTCATATTTTTGACCACATAAATGCGCTTAAGGAGATATATTAGGGGTGAGATAGTTTTTCAATATTTTTGAACTGTTACACGGATTTGATCAGTTAGATTCCACATTTTCAGTCTAAGTAAGGGGAGTCGAAATGTCATTTTGAGTCCTCTTTGAGGATTGAGATTCAATGTTCCATCACATCCTTGATGTTTAATTCTTAATCAAAGGTGATGTATCAAGTTTAAGTTGTACTGAATGGATTAACCATGATAACAGGTTTCAATAAATACCCCACTTCAGTTACTGGTAAGGTTGGGATTAATTCTCTAAGTTATGGTGTTGTGAACCCCAATGTAGTTCCCCAACCCTAGTAACCCATAATTGGTGGTTACTTTATTACATAGTAAATAAATAAATGGAATTAAATCATGAAGGACTGAATATTTTAGTATTCTTGGTAAACTAGATACATATTTGAAATTCATATTACAATTGAAATCATATAATATAAAAGGGTTTTTATAATACCATATTTCCCCTTATAATATCCCGACAAATCAATTACAAAACACTTCTTAGTATGTTTGGGAAAAGAAAACATAAGAAAGAGGTGAACTCATATTCTATGTAAGGGTAAGTATACAATATAAGCTGTCATGAATAAATAGCATAATCAATATGGTATGTTGAATAACTAAAACACATGACTTTTAAACAATAACTTGAGCATAATATGGAAGGAATAAATGGTGATGATGTAACGACCCAAAATTTCATTAATGGAAAATCCCTCTTGATCCAGTTAAATGTTTCTTTATGTTTTTATAAGATGTCAACTTCTTTAAGTTTTACGTTAAGATTTGTGACCGTTACTTTTATAGCCGTTGAACAGTGATCATCTGGGTAGTTTAAATATAAGTCCTTAACGAACCAATTTTCTACTCAGACAAAGGAAGCGATGGCCTCATCCAGTAGAATTGCCCCTTACGAAGCCCATTTGTCGGAGCTCGGAAAGGAGGTGGCGTCTTTGGGCTTTTCCCTTGACCAAGCCCAATCTGAGCTTCATCAAGTCAAGCTCGAACGTGATCGTCTAGGGGAAAAATGGAAGTTGATTGAGATTACCACCCGAGCGATGTTATCCGAGCAACCCCAAGAGTCTGTCACCATCGTACACCTTACCCTTAGGTCTTATGCGGCTATTTTAAGGGGTTATGTAACAAATAAGTAGCATCATGTTCATGTACATTATTTTTTATATATATAATAATGAATATAATTTCTAGTCATTTTTGATGCATTGTAATTAGTTTTTAAAGTACAAATGATGTTTTTAGTTATTATTTAATTAAGAATTATATTTTATTAAATTAAAGGATTTTTGAATTAAATAATATTTTAATAAAATATTATTATTAATATTAAATTAATTTTTATTAAATATAAATGATCTTATAATTTTATGAATGCAATTAAAATTTTTATTAAGGTTTGAAAGCCATTTCTGTCAAAACCCGTGAATTTTTTTATAAATGTCGGTTTTTATTTTAAAAGTGAAAATTCACATATTTAGAAAATTATTTAGATAAAATAAGTATTATTTTTGGAATCAGGACGTCGAAATTATCCAATGGTGAATTTTTCATAATTTTCTGAGACAGTCAAATTTTTGGGTAAAAATTAAATACCATTTAAATATATAATGTGTTTTATGACATCATAATGACCCAATGGTGATGTAATAAAATACCATAATCCCTATGTTCGGCCAATATGTGTTTTATCATTTAAATAATGAGGTTTTGGGTTTGTTTGACTCACTTTTCAAATCATTAATGGAGCCCTCAAGACTTATTCAACACTTTGCCTTTTTAAATTAATTTCCATGGGAGTGTGACTCACCTCCACATAAGCAACCCTAATTTTTTAATAAGTTCGGACCTTGGCCTTATAAAATATTATTTTCCTCTCTCCTTTTCCAGAAACCATGGGCAAATACCATGGGATGGTTTGTGGTTTGGATTATTTTAATATAAGGGGTCCCAAACCTAAATAATAAAGAATTCTCTCACCTTTCCTATATAAACCCACCCAAGCTCCCACTTCCTCCTCACTCAAAGCCCTTGAAGTTCGTCCAACCTCTGCCCTACTCTCTCTAGAATCCTCTCAAGGTGCCCCAAGCTCCCAAGAAGCCTCTCACAAGCCTCTCTCTAGCCTTTGGAAGCACACTTCCAAGTAAGGGGTTTTCTTCCTTTCTCATTTTTTTGTCAATTTTCTTTAAGTTGTATTTCCCTTTTTATTTCAATTATGAATGTTGGGGTATGGTTTCTCACCTCCCCCATACTGCCCTCTTATTGTTTGAATGATGGGAGAACCCTTTCTCTCTCATTAAATGCCTCCCATGTACACCCGTTACTATGCCAAAATTCCGAAAGGAACTTCTCTCTCTTCTTTTACATTCATGCAATACTTTTGTATCATGAATCTAAATTACTTTTCAATTGTTGATACATGTATATATATGACCTCCTTACTGTCCATTTCATGTAAATATGATGAGGACCCCCTTTCTCTCTCATCAACCTTTTTTATGAATTCTTATGTCACGCCGTTACGCTGCCGAAATCGCGCCGATTTTCTAAGCCAATGTCTTTGTGTAGTGAATACCATGCCCATTTCTCCATCAAGGGTATTCACCTTTATGCACATTTACATATTGATTATAAAGTTTCATGTATGAATTCCACATTCCTTTATCGTGGAAGAAATTATTTTGTTTTATGAATCCATGTTTTATGATCCATGTGGCACACTTATGCATGAAATGAAATGTTTAAGAAGGGTGCGCCCTTTATAGCGCTCCAATGCATTGGGTAAAGTATAGTATCA
Source organism: Viscum album (assembly GCA_963277665.1). NCBI lineage: Eukaryota > Viridiplantae > Streptophyta > Magnoliopsida > Santalales > Viscaceae > Viscum > Viscum album. The sequence goes on along the minus strand of OY728167.1, from coordinate 137,149,528 downwards.
TGATACGTCATGTGCAATGAGTGTTGACTCATGCTAATTCAAGTGCAACGAGGGTTTACTCGTGCTTCAAGTGCAATGAGGGTTTACTCATGCTCCATGTGCAATGAGCCTTGGCTCATGCTAATTCAATGTTAAGTGTTGTTGCCACATTTCCATGTTATGATTATCATGCTTTATCATGCCTTTATGTTCATGTCTCTCTTATGCTCTATTGATATGACTATTGCCTAACATGTATTGTACTCCTCATGTTATTCATTGTGTACTCCCTTACTGGGCTTTATAGCTCACCCTTTTCTTATGCATGTCCTCAGGTTATCCCATGCAATGCTAAGTACGAAGGAATGTAGTGGTCATGTAAAGGAAGTTTTCAATAAGGATGTTGTATTTCAAGTTTAAAGTTTTTATGTAATGATCCTAAGCCCCAAAGACACTAAACCTCTCGATCTTCTTTGTTGTATCAAGAGAAGTTTTATGTAATAAAGCATGTTTAAGTTGTAATAAAAAGCAGGGTTGTCATAGTTGGTATCAAAGGATAGGTTTAGTTATTTTTGGGATTAGGAAACCCTAGTAAAGCCTTAGATATAAGACTAAGCATAATAAAAACATCCCTAAGTTTTGGTAAATACTAAGTAAGTAGTTTATCAAACAAATACATCCCTGTCTGGATACGAGCAGGTAGAGGCGGCTCTGGCACAGATGTATCCTAGGGGTAAAACCCGAAAACACCGCTTTGAGCTAGACTCGAACGGGAACTGGTGCACGACAACGGGCCTTGCTGCACTCTTGGTTACGACACTCCCGGGGGATATGTTTTGATAAATTCACAATCTTAGTATGAACCCTTATTAAGGGAAAAATGCCCCTAAGAATATATGTAAGAAGGAAGATCATGAAAAGCCTGGATTGAATCCTATAGACTCATGAGTTAAAGAGATTAAAGTGTATTTATAAGTCATAAACTTTTGTCTTTGGATTACCCTCTATGTGTTACCCCTAACTTTCCTTTTATTCCAGCCAATGGCCGGTAATAGGAGAACTCGGGCTAACAACCGTTGTGAAGATCAGTGTGATGATTGTACTAATGAGATGCCCAATCCGATGGGAGCGGGAATCGCGAACTTTGTCACGCTTCTCTCTCAGCTAACTCAAGTTTTGAATAGAAACACTGGCCAAGAGGAACGTTCAACCCCCCCTAAGAAAGAACAAGTCGCTATTGAAAGCTTCATGAGACAAAGGCCTCCTACTTTTAGTGGATCATCCGATCCCACGATTGCTGAACAATGGATCAACTCCATTGAAAAGATATTCTCCATCCTCCAATGCTCTGAAAAAGAGAAGGTTCTCCTGGCGGCTTATCGTATGGAGGGTGAAGCTGATCAATGGTGGACGTTGATCAAAAATACGAAGCCTGAGGAGGAGATCGAGGCTTTGGAATGGAAGGTATTCCGGAAGATGTTTTTTGATAAATATTTTCCACGCACCCTCCGTCTTAAGATGGAAAGGGACTTCCTTTCCCTCAAGCAGAAAGATGAAGAATCTGTGGGAGCATACGAGGCAAACTTCACAAGGCTTGCACGATACGCTTCCGGCTTTGTCGTTACCCCCGAATGCAAAGTTGACCGCTTCTTTGGTGGGCTGAAGCCTAGCTTGCGGAAAGCATTAGCGATCCGTGACTTTGACAGCTATGAGGAGATTGTCCGATGTGCCCTTAAGGTTGAAATGGAGATCGGAGAATCACAGGGGTATCATGGGGACAAGAAGCGGAAGGTGGACTTCAATGCTGGTGGTCCGATGGATAAATCCAACGGCGCTAAGAAATTCCAGCACCCCACTTGCCAAAAGTGTGGAAAGAAGCACCCTGGGAATTGCCTTAGGGGGACAAGAAAATGCTTCAAGTGTGGAAGAGAAGAGCACCTAGCTATTAACTGTCAGCAAGAAGGACCCGCGGCTGCGACGGAGGGGAGGAACGCTCCGTTCGAACCTCAACGTGTTGTTCAATGCTTCAAATGCAAAGAACCGGGTCATTTTCCGAATCAGTGCCCTAATCCAAGGGTTATCGGAGGCAATCAACAACCTCCAAGACAGCAAGGAAGAGCTTTTGCCATCACTTCTGCCGAAGTGAACCCCGAAAACGAAGTGGTGACAGGTACGCTAGTTATTCATTCAAGAATAGCGAACGTACTTTTTGATTCAGGTTCTACGCATTCTTTTATATCTCAAAAGTTTAGTAGAACAATCCCTGCACCACCACAAATCCTGGAAGTAAATATGTCAGTGAGTACAGCAAATGGGGCAATCATTGCATCCCATGAGTATAAGTCCTCCCCTGTTATAATCTGTGGATTGAATTTCCCGGCGAACCTCGTCATACTCCCTTTGGTGGAATTTGATGCAATTCTTGGCATGGATTGGCTTTCCTTATATAGAGCCAACATAAATTGTCGGGAGAGGGAAATCACACTCCATATGGAGAATCGACCCCCGATTCTTTACAAGTGTCAGGAGGAAGATGAATCTCCTTTAGCTCCATCATCTCAAGCATGGATATTACTGCCTTATGAGCACGCATATCTGGCTCAGATGATTGAGTCCAAGGAAGAAACCACCCTTGAAGAAATGCCTATTGTGAGGGAATTTGCTGAAGTATTTCCCGAGGAACTTCCTGGTCTTCCTCCAAGAAGAGATGTTGAGTTCTCAATTGAACTTATACCTGGGGCGCTACCAATATCCAAGACTCCATATAGAATGGCTGTTGTTGAGCTTGAAGAGCTGAAGAAACAACTACAGGAGAATCTGGATAAAGGGTTTATACGCCCAAGTGCATCACCATGGGGTGCACCAGTCCTCTTCGTCAAGAAGAAGGATGGGTCAATGCGGCTTTGCATCGATTATCGTGAACTTAACAAAATCACGATAAAGAACAAGTATCCTCTCCCAAGAATCGATGACTTGTTTGATCAGCTGCGTGGAGCTCAATACTTCTCCAAGGTCGACTTGTGGTCGGGATATTATCAAGTAAGGGTGAAGAAGGAAGATATCCCCAAGACTGCTTTTCGTACAAGGTACGGGCACTATGAATTCATAGTAATGCCTTTTGGACTCACCAATGCTCCAGCAATATTCATGGACTTGATGAATAGAGTCTTTAGAGATTACCTAGATAAATTTGTGGTAGTCTTTATAGATGATATTCTAATATACTCCAAAACCAAGGAGGACCATGAGGAGCATTTAAGAACTGTACTGGAGACTTTGCGCAAGGAGAATCTCTATGCCAAGTACAGCAAGTGTGAGTTCTGGTTGAAGGAGGTCTCATTCTTGGGCCATATCATCACAAGCAATGGGATATCTGTGGACCCCTCCAAAACAGATGCAATTGAGGGATGGCCGAGGCCAACATCGGTAACTGATATCCGTAGCTTCTTGGGGTTAGCTGGATATTATCGACGATTTGTGAGAAACTTCTCACGATTGTCCAACCCTCTTACCAAGCTAACTCGAAAGGGAGTAAAGTTTTCTTGGAGTGATGAATGCGAAGAAAGCTTCAAGGAGTTGAAAAGGAGGCTTATCACTGCACCTGTGCTCACTTTACCCACAAGTGGGGAGCTTTTTGTAGTATTCAGTGATGCTTCGAAGAAGGGCTTAGGATGTGTGCTGATGCAGAATGATAAAGTGATATCCTATGCCTCAAGACAGTTGAAAATCCATGAGCGGAACTATCCAACGCATGATCTGGAGTTGGCGGCGGTGATCTTTGCCTTGAAAATCTGGTGGCATTATCTCTATGGAGAGAAATGTGAGATATATACTGACCACAAGAGTCTTAAATATATATTCACACAGAAAGAGCTTAATATGCGCCAGAGAAGATGGATAGAGCTCATAAAGGATTATGACTGTTCAATACATTACCACCCTGGGAAGGCGAACAAGGTAGCGGATGCCCTAAGTAGAAAGGATCCAGCAATTCTATCAATGATGAGAATTGAGAAGGATCCAATCTTCTTAGACTTGATGAAGATGGACGTGGGAATCATAAAGAAGGGAACATCATCAATCCTTTCACAAATGATTGCCCAACCATCTCTTTTGGAAAGGTTAAAGGATGCTCAAAAGGATGATGCGAGAATCCAAGAAAAAGTGGAAGCTATCAAAAAGGGAAAATCCTCAGAGTTTAATGTTAATGAAGAAGGAATTGTGCGGTTTGGGAAAAGACTATGTGTCCCATCAAGTTCGGAGCTGAAGAAGGAACTTTTAGATGATGCACATAGTTCAAATTTCTCTATTCACCCAGGGAGCACAAAGATGTATCGAGATCTCCGAGAAAACTTTTGGTGGGATAATATGAAGAAGGAGATCGCCGAATATACATCAAAGTGCCTGGTGTGTCAGCAAGTGAAGGTAGAGAGGCAGAAGTCTAAGGGGATGATGCAACCATTGCCCATACCAGAATGGAAATGGGAGAACATCACCATGGACTTCGTCACTGGACTTCCAAGGACATCCAAAAGCAACAATGCAATCTGGGTTATTGTGGATCGTCTTACAAAGACTGCACACTTCATTGCTATTCGAGAGGATTTCTCTTTGGATCAACTGGCACGGATATATATCAGGGAAGTGGTACGGTTGCATGGAGTACCACTATCTATTGTGTCTGACCGAGATCCAAGATTTACCTCTAAGTTTTGGAAGAGTCTTCAACATGCTCTGAATACTGAACTGAACTTCAGTACGGCCTATCATCCTCAAACTGATGGCCAATCCGAGCGGACTATCCAAACACTTGAGGATATGTTGAGAGCGTGCTCAATGGACTTTAAAGGAGGATGGGATCAACATCTTCCTCTAGTTGAGTTCTCTTATAATAATAGTTTCCACTCGAGCATCCAAATGGCACCATATGAAGCCCTATATGGGAAAAGGTGCAGAACACCGGCATGTTGGGATGAGGTCGGTGAACGTAAGCTGCTTGGACCAGAAATGGTCGAAGAAATGGTGGAGAAGGTGAAAACCATTCAGCAGCATATCAAGGCAGCCCAAAGTCGACAGAAGAGTTATGCAGATAATCGTCGACGAGACCTTGAGTTTAAAGTCGGAGACATGGTGTTTTTACGCATATCTCCGTGGAAGAAGGTCATGAGGTTTGGAAAGAAAGGGAAGTTAAGTCCAAGGTACATCGGCCCATTCGAGATTCTTGATCGTGTTGGGGCTGTGGCCTATCGACTAGCACTTCCACCTACTATGGCCAAGGTGCATGATGTCTTCCATGTATCCCTCTTAAGGAAGTACATACCAGACCCTTCACATGTACTCTCTTCTGAGGTGGTACAATTAGAAGACGATCTTTCTTATGAGGAGAAACCAGTGAAGATCTTAGATCGTAGAGAAAAAGTTCTACGAAATAAGACAATGCCCCTCGTCAAGGTGTTGTGGAGAAACCACAAGTTTGAAGAAGCAACTTGGGAGTCGGAGGATATGATGAAGCTAAGTTACCCACATTTGTTTTAGTGTGGGAAAAGGAAAATTTCGAGGGCGAAATTTCTTAAGGGGGGAATGTTGTAACAACCCAAAATTTCATTAATGGAAAATCCCTCTTGATCCAGTTAAATGTTTCTTTATGTTTTTATAAGATGTCAACTTCTTTAAGTTTTACGTTAAGATTTGTGACCGTTACTTTTATAGCCGTTGAACAGTGATCATCTGGGTAGTTTAAATATAAGTCCTTAACGAACCAATTTTCTACTCAGACAAAGGAAGCGATGGCCTCATCCAGTAGAATTGCCCCTTACGAAGACCATTTGTCGGAGCTCGGAAACGAGGTGGCGTCTTTGGGCTTTGCCCTTGACCAAGCCCAAGCTGAGCTTCATCAAGTCAAGCTCGAACGTGATCGTCTACGGGAAAAATGGAAGTTGATTGAGATTACCACCCGAGCGATGTTATCCGAGCAACCCCAAGAGTCTGTCACCATCGCACACCTTACCCTTAGGTCTTATGCGGCTATTTTAAGGGGTTATGTAACAAATAAGTAGCATCATGTTCATGTACATTATTTTTTATATATATAATAATGAATATAATTTCTAGTCATTTTTGATGCATTGTAATTAGTTTTTAAAGTACAAATGATGTTTTTAGTTATTATTTAATTAAGAATTATATTTTATTAAATTAAAGGATTTTTGAATTAAATAATATTTTAATAAAATATTATTATTAATATTAAATTAATTTTTATTAAATATAAATGATCTTATAATTTTATGAATGCAATTAAAATTTTTATTAAGGTTTGAAAGCCATTTCTGTCAAAACCCGTGAATTTTTTTATAAATGTCGGTTTTTATTTTAAAAGTGAAAATTCACATATTTAGAAAATTATTTAGATAAAATAAGTATTATTTTTGGAATCAGGACGTCGAAATTATCCAACGGTGAATTTTTCATAATTTTCTGAGACAGTCAAATTTTTGGGTAAAAATTAAATACCATTTAAATATATAATGTGTTTTATGACATCATAATGACCCAATGGTGATGTAATAAAATACCATAATCCCTATGTTCGGCCAATATGTGTTTTATAATTTAAATAATGAGGTTTTGGGTTTGTTTGACTCACTTTTCAAATCATTAATGGAGCCCTCAAGACTTATTCAACACTTTGCCTTTTTAAATTAATTTCCATGGGAGTGTGACTCACCTCCACATAAGCAACCCTAATTTTTTAATAAGTTCGGACCTTGGCCTTATAAAATATTATTTTCCTCTCTCCTTTTCCAGAAACCATGGGCAAATACCATGGGATGGTTTGTGGTTTGGATTATTTTAATATAAGGGGTCCCAAACCTAAATAATAAAGAATTCTCTCACCTTTCCTATATAAACCCACCCAAGCTCCCACTTCCTCCTCACTCAAAGCCCTTGAAGTTCGTCAAACCTCTGCCCTACTCTCTCTAGAATCCTCTCAAGGTGCCCCAAGCTCCCAATAAGCCTCTCACAAGCCTCTCTCTAGCCTTTGGAAGCACACTTCCAAGTAAGGGGTTTTCTTCCTTTCTCATTTTTTTGTCAATTTTCTTTAAGTTGTATTTCCCTTTTTATTTCAATTATGAATGTTGGGGTATGGTTTCGCACCTCCCCCATACTTCCCTCTTATTGTTTGAATGATGGGAGAACCCTTTCTCTCTCATTAAATGCTTCCCATGTACACCCGTTACTATGCCAAAATTCCGAAAGGAACTTCTCTCTCTTCTTTTACATTCATGCAATACTTTTGTATCATGAATCTAAATTCCTTTTCAATTGTTGAGACATGTATATATATGACCTCCTTACTGTCCATTTCATGTAAATATGATGAGGAACCCCTTTCTCTCTCATCAACCTTTTTTATGAATTCTTATGTCACGCCGTTACGCTGCCGAAATCGCGCCGATTTTCTAAGCCAATGTCTTTGTGTAGTGAATACCATGCCCATTTCTCCATCAAGGGTATTCACCTTTATGCACATTTACATATTGATTATAAAGTTTCATGTATGAATTCCACATTCCTTTATCGTGGAAGAAATTATTTTGTTTTATGAATCCATGTTTTATGATCCATGTGGCACACTTATGCATGAAATGAAATGTTTAAGAAGGGTGCGCCCTTTATAGCGCTCCAATGCATTGGGTAAAGTATAGTATCATGATACGTCATGTGCAATGAGTGTTGACTCATGCTAATTCAAGTGCAACGAGGGTTTACTCGTGCTTCAAGTGCAATGAGGGTTTACTCATGCTCCATGTGCAATGAGCCTTGGCTCATGCTAATTCAATGTTAAGTGTTGTTGCCACATTTCCATGTTATGATTATCATGCTTTATCATGCCTTTATGTTCATGTCTCTCTTATGCTCTATTGATATGACTATTGCCTAACATGTATTGTACTCCTCATGTTATTCATTGTGTACTCCCTTACTGGGCTTTATAGCTCACCCTTTTCTTATGCATGTCCTCAGGTTATCCCATGAAATGCTAAGTACGAAGGAATGTAGTGGTCATGTAAAGGAAGTTTTCAATAAGGATGTTGTATTTCAAGTTTAAAGTTTTTATGTAATGATCCTAAGCCCCAAAGACACTAAACCTCTCGATCTTCTTTGTTGTATCAAGAGAAGTTTTATGTAATAAAGCATGTTTAAGTTGTAATAAAAAGCAGGGTTGTCATAGATGAAATAAATTCATACAAATAATCACATGATCTAGAAAATTATCCATGGATATTATAGATAATAAACTAATAACATGGATGTCAATAAATTTCCTCATAATTTTGAAATACATAATTTCAGACATCGAAAAATTACTATCAATACCATTGACATGAAAATTTATATTTTTAGGTAGAAACACATCTAATTTGGACAACTAATTTGTCCCATGAGTCCTATTGATGCATTGAATGGTTATATATAACTATGATCCACCCATTACTTACTATGTCCAATTCATTCCTCACATGAAATGGGTGAAAAATAATAAAAATAAGCATTAGTATTAAAAATAATTAAAAAACATAATTCCTAGCTTAATAAAGTAAATATAATCATAAAACATCCTAGTTATATAGTGAATTGTAATAAAATTGTACATCCTTAGTCAAGATGATCATAAACCATCCAATGAATTAATATAAATGATATCAATAGAAAAAATCCCCAGAGTATCATAAGTACAATAAATTATTTATGTCATTGGGGAATAGAAATACTAGAAGAATTCCATTAAAAACAATTTTGAGGAAAATAACATTTTATCTTTCAAAATATTTTTTTAACTAAAATTTCACAAATTATTTTGAAAATAATTTTATTTGAAAATAACCTTCGAAACATATAATGTAAGATTTAAAAAATTTATTGGTCATGATAGAGAGAAATTTTGTTCATACCATACAGGTTAAAAGAGAGATTCCTTTCACATTTTTAGTAAAATCCAATCATACCATATTTTGAAAATAACATGAATAGTCATTTCAAAAAATTTATAAAAAGTAAAATATGGGTAATAATTTCTTTAATAAATCATTTTCTAATGGTTCAAAATATTTTTGAAAAACATGAAAACATGAATTTTTATGAAATAATATTTTTGGATGAATAGAGAAATAAAGTCATACTTTCTTAAAAATATTTTCTTAATCATTATATATAACCTTTAGAGTAAAATATTTATTGTTAAATGAATATTCAAAAATAACCAAAGGGTAATTAAATATAATTTTTTTATGATAGAAATACAAAATAATTCCCCAAATGGAAATGTAAACAAAACAATCTTGAATAATAATGAGATTGTGAAATAAACATTGAAATTTTTTGTAAATATTGAATCATAATCCCCATGAAGGAAATAAATTCAAATGAAAAATTAAATACCATGAATTGAAATATATTCATGATATGAAAAAATGAATATTATGTACACCACACAAAGGAAAATGTGGTTAATATGGTGCATGTATCATGGAAGTAAATGTGAGATGAGAGGCCCTTGCAACATGTGTAATGACCCGAACCCGGAGCCACTCAACTGGTGTCCCGTACCCGGTTCACCACATGACCTCAAGCACATTCCCTCGAATGCCAAAGGCTACCGACTAGCAGCAAGGGCCTTGGGTAAGGTAGTTGGGGGAACTATTCCCTCATAGGTTATAAAAGTAACAGGAAGGAGACAATATATATAACAGTAGAAGCAGTAAACAACATTTTCACCAAAATTTAATAGCGGAATACTTTAAGAAATAATAAATAACTTGAACTGAAGATAAGATGCATGGCATGTTATAAGTCTAATAAAATATCCAAACCAAACAATAGGCTGGAAGCAATATAGTAACAATGAAAAGGAAAAACAAAGCAAACAAAATTCTCCTCGGCATCGCAAGCCTTATCTTGGTCCCATGCTACCCAGCACCTGACAACCAAAAGAAGAAGGGTCTCTGCCCCTGCTCATACCTGCAACCAAGTAATCCTCTTGGGCCCAAAAACATGGCCCAAACAGGGTGTGAGACTAAATCCCAGTAGGAAACCACCCGAATATCTTTGCCTAATAGTCAATGAATACATGCCAAGTAAAGTATAGGAACAGTAAACACGAAATACACAGCAGCTACAATTCACAGTTCTAACAAATAAAGTACACAAGTAAACAGCCAGCAATAAGAAGAAAACAGGTAACCCTCTAGGTCGCTCTCACAGCCTAACCCCTATGGTTCAACCTATAAGTACTATCAACCCTCTAGGAGGCACACACAGTCCCACCCTTATGGTTCAGCTATGAAATTTATAATAGACTCTCTGGGGAAGCACTCACCATTAATTCCCCCTATAGTCTCATATCGTGCTAAAGGCTCTCTAGGGAAGCACTCAACGTCAATTCCCCATGTGGCCCGCGTCGAGGATCTACAGAATCTATAGGGAAGCACTCAACGTCAATTCCTCCTGTGGTCTCACATCGTAATTAAAAGACACTCTGGATAATCCCTTCCGTCAATTCTCTCTTTGGTCTACTACTCTAGGTTCTCATAGTCCTGAGTGAAAGGTAATACATGCTCAGTGCGCGTGTACATCGTCCAGGTAAACCTAACGAACTACATGACTATCAACTAAGGCTCACCAGCATAACAAGGTAGTAGTTCCACTATCCTATGACTAAGCATGGCAACTGGAAAAATTCCAAACAGGCAGAACAAGCATAGAAAACTTCCAAAGTACAGTAAATCTACCATAATCACAGGCAAAATATCTACTCTAGCAATCAAGCAAAGCAGGCAATACAAAAAAGGCAAAACAGGAACACACAATACCTCGTTCAAGGGTATTGGTGGAATTTGCACAAAATATTCATCAACTTTCTACGGAAAGGAACAAATCACCTACCTTGAGGTGAGAAGGACGATATACTCGGATGTTGGCTTTCGGTTTTCCCTCAGAGTGGACCCAGGTTAACACACATTGCTTTTCTGGTCACGTAGTCGCACGTACTCGACTTTTATGTGCATATATATCTATATATATATACCTATACACATACATGTGATGATTATATATAACCAGCAATGCAAACATCAACATATTTCAAAAACATCGAAACCAACGCAGGGCCAGATAAAGGCCGCAGGGGTTCACAGACTCAAATTCATATTTAAATTGGCGCAAGATATACAACAGTTGTGTATTTATATATTCTTACCCAAACATTGGTGATAAACGTAGTTGCGCTCACCCGCGGTTGTTGGAGCATGGTCCAACTGTCCCGAAACGCTGCCCACACAACTTCAATAAATTGGCCGAGCCAAGATTTCTAACTCAAAGCAGTAGTTCACACACACGTGCTTCGACACAAGCACACACGCACTCAATGTCTGACGCGCAACCTAAAAACAGTAGTCGCACCCAAGGATTAGTGCGGAAAAATAATCGCACTTCAAAATAATCATCAAGAACTCAGATAAATTAAACAGCCTTAAAATTAATTAGTGCAAACCAAAAACGCGGGTTTTAGAAACTCACCCGAAACAACAACGGTAGAGAAAACTCAAATCGGACCACCTCACCTTCGGCAGCGGTCGCCGGAAAATGGACCAACGGGTCCCGATAAAACACCACATACCCTAAAACAAGGAGAGTGCAACAACCTTGAATACAGAAGAACAAAAGAGTCTATCAAACCCTAATAAATAGTTTCAGGTAAAACCAACCGAGCATCCAAACAACTCCAAACCGCAAAAGGGATAATAAGAAACATCAAGGAATTATATACCTTGATGAATCGACCAAAACCAAAGAATAAATCTGGGTGAAATGATTCGCGAAGGAGAATCCAGGAAGGGGTTGGTCGTGCGCCACTTGTCTGCCCGACCGTTGTGCTACAGCAGCAAGTGTCCGCCATGGGGGCATGTTCGGGTTGAGGGAGAAAGAGAACCGGGGAAGAGAGGACTCGCGCCGTGGGGAGGAGACGAAGCAGGGCGTCGCGCTACAAGCACTGTCCAGGTGGGAGTTAGTTTCTCAGGATCGCACCGCAGAGAAGCAGTGATCTGAGGTCGCGCCACAACAGGTCTATCGCGCCCGGAGGAGATATCCGGAGGGAGGAGACCCGGCTGATCTGTGCGCTGTGGAGGAAGAGAAGCTGAGGGGGTCTGGTCGCGGGGCTGGTCGCGTAGCAGGGAGTCCCGCCGTGCGGAGAGGGGTTCTTGTTCCTTGAGGAGAGGAGGCCGCTGGTCTGCCGAGGGAGGCCTTGCGCTGCTGCAAGGGAGAAGGGAATTGACCGCCGCTATAGGAGGAGGGAGATCCGTCGGCGCGCTGCAGCAGGGGAACCCGCGGGAGGAGGTCCGCGTGATTGAAGAAAAGAAAGGGAAGGGGGAAATCACGTCCCCCTTTCCCAACGCCTAAAATAATATATATATATATATATATATATATTATTTTTTCTTACTCACACATATATATATCACAATATATATATATATAGTCAAGTATATTGTGTGGATCATTCATTGTATTATGTAAAATATTTAACCACGTTAATTACCACCATTATTATTCTTTATAACAATAATAACTCTAAATAATGGTAATTATTTTACATATGAACCCATAATAAGAATTTCATTATTATTATTCACCTACAATTAAAATCCAAGACCATCAATTAAACAAGGCATCATCAAAATAACGCATCATTAATAAATTTCAATTCTTCACTTAAAGCTAACCCAATAAGTGGTAATAATAGAGTAATTAACTATAGTAATAATAATAAGAGTCAAATTCCTATTATTATTATTACCACTAGAGTTTTATTAATTCAAATCTCCACATTTAATTACCCTTTATTATTATTATCTATAATAATAATAATGTCGATTATAATAATTATAACTTCCAATTTTAATTAAACGCTCTTAATTTAATTAAATGGTTCATTGCAAAGTCACCACAATTTAGATAATGCGTTAAAAATAACGCTCCCTTTAATTAAAAAAATTCAACGTTAATTAAAATCCACTAAACCACGATTTTTATTTAACGTTATTGGTCAAACTACAACTTCACATTTAATTGCGTTTAACCACCATTTAAATAAACTCTTTTGTGCAACAATTAATAATAATTATCTCTCAACATTATTATTATTAAAAACATCCATTTATTTAGAATAATTAAATAATATGTCTGCATTACATTTAATAATAATAATATCCTAACATTATTATTATTAAATCTTCCCATCAAAATAAAATATCTTTGACCCAAGTAATCAAAGAATTTATCAATTAATTAAATTCACCTTTCCAGAAATTTAATAAATAAAACATAATATAAATAATAATATCCTTATATTATTATTATTAAACATACATTTAATCTCATTGAGTGACTTAAGTAAATAGCACATCTTTTATTACACCACAACGTCAATTAAAATCCGTTAACCATGATTTTAATTTGACACTCTTTGGTCAAACTGTAATGTTACATTAAATGGCGTTTGACTGCCACTTAAATAAACGCGTCTGCATAATATTTTATAATAATAATCTTCAAAAATTATTATTATTAAAACATCCACATTTAATCGTATTTGACCATCATTTTATAAAAAAAAATTCACAACATTTAATAATAATAATCTCTCACTATTATTATTATTAAAACATCCATTAATTCAAATTAATTAGATAACATGTTTTGACAATTGGTCGACTGTGCGACTTGACCCGCATGGTCTGACCGCCCATGCGTAGCCTGATGTCACCGCTTGAACCGGTTCGCACACTCGAAACCTCGTTCTGAAGCGCAGTTTTAAAACTGACCCACCGATAAATGAAAATTTTAAAAAAGCTCATATTTTATCTGGTATAAGAACACGGGTTCTTACAAACTACCCACCTTAAAAACATCTGGTCCCCGAGAAGCCTTCGGGAACCAACGAAAACATCACCTGACCTACAATAGTTGTGAAGTTCCGTTCATCAAGATCGCATTGCGTTCCCAACGCCCAATGCATCATTAAGCATTTCCTAAGAAAACCACACTTGAGCTTTTAAAACCCGAGCCAACACTCACTTTAAAACTCAAAAAACAAAACAAATCCTTACATCTGAGGCTATTACAGGGACCTCAACAACGAAAAAAGTCAATCTCAGTCAACCAACATAAAGAGGTTACACATGGTTCCTCAGAAGACATCGCTGACCCAAAACCCACACTCATCATTTAACTGACGACATGTCTTGAAAACCATCAGATTACCAACTGTGTGCACACCAAAGTCCTGACCTAATCTTCATTGACATTCCAATGTCAAACCTTCACAAGGTTATTGAAAAAAACCATGCCTTAGCATGGATAAGGTCAAAGATTAAGGGAAACACACACCCCGTGAACAACAACGAAGGAGATCGTAAGACAAGCCTACAACTTTGAAACATTAGCGTGGCGTATAACCAACGCTATCCTAGTGCCTCTAGCATGAGTTGAAGATGGGGGACATGCTCGTCGCATTCGAGAGAGCGCACTAAGAGGAAACCAAGATCATCAAGAAGATCAGCCTTGCTACCAAGTAAGTATCGACACGTTTATGGAAACAAAAGTGACACTACCCACCTTAAGATTTTCCATGTCATCGCAAAAGGAGATTAGCCGCTAACCAGCGTGCTATATGAGAATATCTTAAACCATTTGTGATGTTCCAAGAACCTCGATCACCATGTGAAAATCTTACACGAAAGATGATAATTAAACCGGTCGGCGTGTCAAAATACCCGAGTCAAAAGTTCTCTCGAGGAGTGGGATGCACTCATACACCTTAAGGCACTCATACACATTACTGCTGACACTTGGCTCCCATTCTCTTTATGATTTACATTAGCAACCTTTTTTATAAGTTCGAATACATAGGTTACAATTTTTCCCAGTTATAAGGTGCCCATACACCTTACAACTAAAAAAACTGGTTCTGTTGTATTTGCAATAAATAAAATTTATCTATAACAACCTATCATTTATCAGCAAGCTACAATGTAACTACAAATATCTATCACAACACAACATGTTTAATTCACCAAAACATGTTATAACATAAAAGCATGGCATATAACAAGATAGGAAGGATGTAATTTTATCACACAAGCATGTTAATTGTATCACCGAAACATGTTATTTAATCATACTAAATAAATGCAAGACATGTCACATATTCAAGGCACACAATCAATATTAGCAGGAAATTTACTAATGAAACTGCATGAAATGACACATATTCAAGCATATGAATCTCTAAGTTCCTAATATGTTGCATGTAATGCAATTTTTCTTGCCATAACAGGCCAAGGAAACTTTTCTTAAAACTTTTCATAATCAATAAGTAGTGGAAAGTAAAACATTCACCCACGGTGAAATCATATCAACTGTAACAGCAACCAGTATAAATATCAATCCCAAACCTGGTCACATGGTCATTTCCCGTACATGGGGTGATCAGTCCCGAGCACAGTTATTCACCCAAGCGCTGACACATTCCTAGTCTCCTGTCTACCAATCCCCAAAACAGTAAGACAAAAGGAAAAGAAAGAACAACCTCCTCTGATACCACTTTGTAACGACCCGAATCCGGAGCCACTCAACTGGTGTCCCGTACCCGGTTCACCACATGACCTCAAGCGCATTCCCCCGAACGCCAAAGTCTTCCGACTAGCAGAAAGGGCCTTGGGTAAGGTAGTTGGGGGAACAATGACCTCATAGGTTATGAAAATAACCAGAAGGAGACAATATATATAACAGAAGAAGCAGTAAACAACATTCTCATCGAAATTTAACAACGGAAGACATTATAAAATAATAAATAACCGGAACTGAAGATATGATTCATGGCATGTAATGTAACGCACCGACCCCAGTTACCCAGAGTCGGTGCATTATTACATAACATTGGCATGATCATAAGAAAGATCAAATCTCGAAAGACCGATTGGTTTATTAGCCTTGGATACACTAGATATATTCATAAAGTTTTTCAATACATCATGAAGTGAAAAACTACTACAACAACATATTGTCTCTATAATCCACACTATTATCCCCTCATAATATACCTGTAGGTCATTCATAATTTACTTCCTCACATCCTGGGAAAAATAAAACATAGAAAAAGGGTGATCTCAAATGCCCAGTAAGGATAACAATATTGCGGAAACTTTCATAAATAAGAATAAACATTTAAGGAAATGTATAACTAAAACAAAAGCCTTTTAAACTTGAACTTCAATATAGTATGGAAAAAATAAAATGAAATAATTCCATTTACTTATTAACATGGATATTCTACTAATCGAATAATCACATGTAATATCAATAACCACTTTCATAATGATGGAATGCATAATTCCAGACTATCATAACCACATAGCCAAGGCCTCATGCCAAGACGACAAATAATATTTTGTCAAGGCATTATTCCAAGACACTAGTTTGTCTCATGAGACATACCTATGCATCGAAGAGTTATAGTGGGCTCCACCCATCACATATTAAGTCCAATGCATCCCCATATGAAAAGGTTTAAACATAACATAAACATTCCTATTAAAACTAGCATACGAAATGTAAATACTTCATCCATAAACCATGAATGGTATAAAAATAACACATACAGAGTCAAAAATATCAAAAAACCTTCAATAAAATATAGAAGTTTTGTTTCATAAAAAATTAACTTCAAATAAGCGTAAAATCCATCAAAGGATGTTGACATAGATGAAATCAAAACTCTTTTTAGAGAAATGTCTCTTTTATTTTGAAATCATTTAAGAGTCATATATTTCTAAAATAAATCATTTTCTTTGAAAATATTCTTATAAGATTGTAAGGGAATCTTTGAAGATTTTATAACGGCGGAAAATAGCCACACCCGCCGTATAAGTTAAAAAAACATTCTTACCTTAATTCTGTCGAAAAGGTTAAAAAAGCACATTGTTTGGAAAACGACGGAAAGATTCCTTTATAAACCACTTATAAAAAGTCAAACAAGGGTATAAATGACATTAACCCATATTCTTGTAAATAGTAAAAATGGTTTGAAATACAATTTTAAGAAACATGGATGTGGATGATAAAGAGATCCCAGAAGATTATTACGTATAAACAACCTCGGATAATGAAGAGATTGCGAAATAAACCCTTACCTTGTACTTTTCCTTGGTTGGGGTAGGTTAAACTCCTGTATAATTTTGAAATAACTGTTATTAAATTATACAAGAATATGATATCATATATGATCTTTTAACATTGATTTGTTAATAATATCTTAGTATTATCGTCGTTTCGGGTGTTAACTTACTCGTTTTCTTTGATACGTTTTGTTATGTAAGCCATGTTTGTTATGGATATCATGTATCAAATTCATTTCCAGAATTATATCAAGTCCTTAAACATTATTTTTAAATCATCAAATGATAATTATTATACTTGAATGGATACGATGGAGAATGAATCGCATCGCGTTCGTGGAGACGGTAGTCCGTACGTACGCACGAGCGACAATATCATTCTTTTGATATTAAAATAATATATAATTGGATGGTATAATATATATACAGAATCATTATCATGTTATATTTATTATTTACATGAGTTACATATCATTATTATACCCATCCAAATAATAATTTATTGAATAACAGTTACACCACGACGTGGAGACGGTAAGCCGTACGTACGCACGTATGGTGACATGTTATTCAAAGGATGGATAGAATAATGAATATGGTTGTACCATATTTATAATAACATCACAGTATATATAAGATACTTGAGTTATTATTTTATAATGGTAATAACAAAGAAGGAAGAAGTGGAAGAAGAAATGAATTTGAAAAAGGGTGGTGAAATTATTACCTCTTCTTCGGGTTCTTCCTTTTGATTTGATGAAAAGGGCTCTTAGGTTGGCTTTATGACTACAGTAAGGCCTATAGGATGAAGTGAGGGATTTTTAGAGAGTATTTGGGCAGAGTTTTTCCGAGCCAAAAGGTTTTTAAGGTGTGAGTTAATGAGAAGGGAGAGTGCCCTTTTATAAGAGGGGTGTGGGGAACCTTTAGAAAAGGTAGAAATATTATTTTATAATAAATTCATATTCGGTTTATAATGGCTCCAAAGTGGATTATTTAAAGGTTAAGGTGGTGATAGGTCTAAAACCAATCAACCAATAGAATTTATACAGGTTTGGGTTACTATATTAACCTTATCATTAAGTATTAACTCTTAGTTAATTAGTTTCACTTTTACAATGTATCTTTGTATTTTTATATTATATGGTTAATAAACTTAACATATACATACAAGAGACCCCCAAGTGGTCCATTAATGATACACCTATCATTATATAAGTATCTTGACCGAACCTTATATTTTTAGGAATTTAATATCAATTAATAATATAATATTTGTTTTAAAAAATTCTTTTATGTTAATTTTGACACCATTCAATAATTTATTTTTGTGAAACTCATAACAGAATTATTACTTCGAACAAAGTTACTTAAGTCACTCCTAACATGTCATATTAACCTAGAAAATTAGTTTAATTCATTAAAAGTCTCAAATTATATTTATTTGGGTATTTATAATATCAATTATTTTAATTTTTCACTATTATGGTAATTCATGCATCATTATTGTGTCATGCATAAATTAAATTATTTAATATCTAAAAATTATAAATAAACTATCTTTATTTAGTAAATCGTTTTATCTTTCTAATGAATACTTATAATATAATTTATCTTATGTATAACCCTAAATTAAAAATGTTTTAGTAAATAAACATTGATTTTAACTCTTTTAACTCTTCTTTGAATTAAATAATAATAAATGTCCTAATCTAATCCAAGTGGACCTAAATGATAATATTTTATTCCTAAGGTTGTTTTTGGTCGAGATACACTTGTCCAATAGAATTAGGACATGTGTTAGGGTAATATTAATATCATTTTTACCCTTAATTACCCTATTTACTTTTAACCGTGGTAAATAAAAGTTAAAAGTTACTATTCACCAAAAATTATTTTCATCTCAATGAACCACATTTTACTCCCTGATATTAACCGCGTCTCTCTGATTTTCTAAATTCCAATCACAGAAGTGGTAAAATTATGTTTTATGAAATATTCAGTTTTTTAACTACCACTTAGTAGTTTCACTATTCATCAAAAATTGATGTTTTTCAGAAGAATGCCAAAATTCCACCCTAAGCTATAATTGATATTCCGAATTCAAAAATGATGTCTATTTTACAAAATTCCAAACATAAAATTTGCATTACTTAATTTTATAATTAATTCCCGCTGTCACAACAAATTGCGTGTTTTAAAGAAACAATATATATCAAAAGATTGACAATTGTTTATGTCCAATTTGAAAGTGAAATTAATTATAATGAACACCATTAGATAAAATGGTAAAAATATATTCTAATTATACATTAAAACCACTAAATAATATAATTTATCACTATAAATTATTTTGATTAAAAAATTTGTTTTTAAGTATTTTTTACTATTCATAAAAATTGGAAGTTCTTAGAAAAATACCAAAAATTCAACATAGGATAATTTTTATATTCTGAATCCAAAAATGAAGTCCATTTTGAAATATAAAATATCTATAATTTCAAATAGTAGGTATTAATATTCATAACGACTAGTTTGATTGGTTGTGGTGTGTTTGAACTCGATTTTGCGTACAACACACGCTATCACATTATTCCAAGAGAAGCGTACCGTAGAAGCTTGGGGTGTTACATTCTCCCATCATTCAAGTAATTTCATCGTCAAAATTTCTAGAATACTACCGCATGAAAAGACTCGGGTGGTTCTTCATCATAAGTTCCTCGGGTTCCCACATTGCCTCTTCCATCTTATGGTTTCTCCACAAGACTTTTACCAGACGAGTTGTCCGGTTTCTTAGTACTTGTTCTCTCGTATCAAGAATCCTGACGGGCTCTTCGCAATAAGACAAATCGGGTTCCAGTTCTAATTCCTCATAGGTGAGTACATGCGTTGGGTCAGGCATGTATTTCCTCAATAGAGATACGTGGAACACATCGTGAACTTTGGAGAGACTTGGCTGCATTGCCAATCGGTAAGATACAACCCCAATTCGTTCTAGAATATCGAAAGGTCCGATATACCTGGGACTCAATTTACATTTCTTACCAAAACGTATGACTCTCTTCCATGGAGATACCTTCAAGAAAACATGATCACCGACTTGAAATTCCAAATCTTTCCTTCGATTATCGGCATAGCTCTTCTGCCTACTTTGAGCTGCTTTGATGTGATTTTGGATTACCTTCATCTTTTCCATTGTTTCCTCCACCAGTTCTGGGCCTACAAGTTTTCTTTCACCAACGTCATCCCAACAAGTTTGTGTGCGACATCTCTTTCCGTATAACGCTTCATATGGTGCCATATGAATACTCTAATGGAAGCTATTGTTATTGGAAAATTATACCAGAGATAAATATTGATCCCATATACCCTACAAGTCAAGTTAGTAGGATCTCAACATGTCTTCTAAGGTTTGAATAGTTCGTTCTGATTGTCCATCTGTTTGAGGGTGGTAGGCAGTGCTCAAACGAAGTTCAGTATCCAAGGCTTTCTGAAGTGTTTTCCAGAATCTTGAAGTAAAACGGGGATCACAATCAGAAACAATCGATAGGGGTACTCCATGAAGTCTCACAACTTCAGTAATATATAGTCTTGCTAGACGTTCCAGTGGTAGATCTTTTCTTATAGCAATAAAATGTGTTGACTTGGTAAGAAGATCAACAATGACCCATATTGCATCGTTTCTTCTAGGAGTCTTTGGTAGCCCCATGACAAAGTCCATCATAATATTGTCCCATTTCCACTCCGGTATGGGAAGAGGTTGCATGACTCCTCGAGTCTGTTTCCTTCCAGGTTTCACTTGTTGACAAACCATACATCTTGACACAAAATCAGCAATCTCCCTCATCATGTTGTCCCACCAAAAATTTTCCTTCAAATCTCTATACATTTTGGTGCTCCCAGGGTGTATTGAAAAATCGGAACTATGAGCATCATCCACCAATTCCCTTTTTCGATCAGGTATATCGGGAACACAAAGTCTCTTCCCGAATTTCAATATTCCATCTTCATACCCAAAGTCTCTCAATCTCTCATCATTCACGGCTTTAATATTCTTTTAAAATTCTTCATCATCGGTCTGAGAACTCTTAATCCTCTCTAGTAAAGATGGTTTGGAAACCATTTGAAAAGGAACTGATGTTTCACCTTCCCAGGTTATTCCCTTGTCCATCTTCACTAGATCCATGAAAATTGGATCCCTTTAAGTTCTCATATTGTTCAAAAATCCATGATCTTTTCTGCACAAAGCATCTTCCACCTTGTTTTCTTTCCCTGGGTGGTAGTGTATCATACAATCATAATCCTTGAGTAATTCAAGCCATCTCCTTTGCCTCATGTTGAGTTCATTTTGTGAGAAAATATACTTCAAACTCTTGTGATCAGTACAAATCTCACATTTTTCACCATAGAGGTAGTGCCTCCATATCTTCAAAGAAAAGATCATAGCTGCTAACTCAAGATCATGAGTAGGATAGTTTTGCTCATGAATTTTCAACTGTCGTGATGCATATGCAATAACCCTATCATTCTGCATAAGGACACAACCAAGTCCTTTCTTCGATGCATCACTATAAATAACGAACCCATCATTCCCCGATGGTAGAGTCAATATAAGAGAATTGACTAATATTCTCTTTAGTTCGTCGAAACAGTCTTCACACTCTTTTGTCCAAACAAATTTAACCCCTTTACGTGTGAGCTTTGTTAATGGGTTTTCCAATCGGGCAAAATTCTGGACGAAATGTCGATAATAACCCGCCAAACCAATAAAACTGCGTACCTCAGTTATACTCGTAGTTTCTGGCCATTCTTGGATTACCTTGGTCTTAGAAGGATCAACAGAGATTCCATCTTTAGAGACAATATTTCCAAGAAAAGAAATCTCATGAAGCAATAATTCACACTTGCTAAACTTCCCATATAATTCATGTCTTCTCAGAGTCTTCAGGATAATGCGCAAGTGACTTTCATGATCCTCGTAGCTTTTAGAGTATAACAAGATATCATCAATAAATACCACCACAAATTCAGGGAGATATTCCTTGAAAACTCTATTCATCAGATCCATGAATACAGAGGGTGCATTAGTCAATCCAAAGGGAATTACAGTAAACTCATAATGCCCATACCTGGTTTGAAATGCTGTCTTAGGAATGTCATCCTTCTTTAAACACAACTGATGGTATCCAGATCGAAGGTCAATCTTTGAAAGGTATTGTGCTCCATGCAGTTGGTCAAATAAATCATCAATGTGAGGTAGGGGATACTTGTTCTTTATTGTTATGGAATTGATCTCCCTATAGTCGATACATAACCTCATAGATCCATCTTTCTTTTTAACAAAAAGAACAGGGGCTCCCAATGGAGAAACACTAGGGTGAATAAATACTTTATTACTCAATTCCACTAGTTGTTTCTTTAGTTCAACTAATTCTATAGTGGCCATTCTATAAGGGGACTTCGATATAGGCCTTTATCCAGGAATTAAATCAATGGAAAACTCAAATTATAGTTCTGGAGGATGTCCAGGTAAATCTTCCGGAAACACTTCTACATATTCTTTCACAACAGGTACATCCTCTATTTGAACATTCCTTTCCTCACCCACAGTAATTTCATTCTCTTCCTCCCCAATAATTGTATTTAGTTGAGCTACTGGGGGTGGATCTAGATAAGAATTAGGTGGTGATGATTCTGCTCTAAAGATAAGGTGTTCCTTATCATCATCATCAAGAATCGTAACCTCTTTCTTCTTACAATAAATCTTTGCATCATAGTCCGAAAGCCAGTCCATACCGAGGATTATATCAAACTCAATCATAGGTATGACGATGAGATCAGTAGATAAAGAACATTTATGTGCTCTAATGGGGACTGATTCACAAAACTTTGTTGCAATGATACTTCCCTTAGGAGTTTTCACTGACAACTCCCTTGTTAAATCAAATAGTAAATATCTAATTTTCTTAGAAAACTGGGAAGATATGAAACAATGCAATGATCCAGAATCAAATAATGCATTTTCTAAACTTGAGGAAACCATTAAATTACCTACCACCACGTCTTTTGGAGCTTCTACCTCAGCAGTAGTGATAGCATAAGCTTGGCCTTGATCCGTTGGCCTTTTCTGAGGTGAGTTCCCCTAACGATTAGGAAATTCATTTTCATATTGTCCCATATCCCTTCAATTGTAGCATTGAACATTGGTAGCTTTCTTCTTCCCTTTCCATTCACGAGCTTGGTGGCCTTTTTCACCACACTTGTAATAGACACCCATTCCCTTCAAGAAAGTACCAGGGTGTTTCTTCCCACATTTACCACAGGATGGATATTCAACCTTTCCCTTCTTACCCTTATTTCCATTCCCAGATTGATCAGCAGATCTCTTATTCTCTTGCTTTTCTTTGAAGTCATAAGACTTAGAGAATTCATTTTCTGTCTTGATAGCACATGAGACAATGTCTTCGTACGACAAGAAGGATAGTGAGACAAATGCTCGACGGAGAAATGGTTTTAACCCATCAAAGAAACGATAAATCTTACTTCTTGGGTTACGTATATAATCTCTAGCATACCTTGCTAACCTTGTAAAGTTAGCCTCATACTTTGCAACATTCTCATCCTCCTTTTGTCTCAGACTCAGAAATTGTCTTTTCATATCTGCTCGATGGTCACGAGGAAAGTATTTTTCTAAAAACAGATCTTTGAACTCCCTCCATTCCATATTTTATACTTCATCATCTTCCTTCATGTTTTGAATCAATGACCACCATTGATTAGCATCTCCAGTGAGGCGGTAAACTGCCATGATAACTTTTTCCCTTTAACTACTCCCCAAAGCGTGAAATATTTTCTCTAGGGAATTTATCCATTACTTAGCTACTAAGGGATTTATACTCCCATTGAACGTTGGTGTTTGTTTCCTAATGAATCGATCTAACATTGATCCTCTATGCTGCGGATCAGGGTTCTCCATACGGGTAAGGTTATATTCATAACCTGAGTGAGTTTTCCCAGTATGGTGATTAGTTGATCGGCACCAGTTGCATCAAAAGCTCATCTATAATTATCTTGAGCAGGAGGGAAATCCCTACATGGAGTGCGTGCATTGATACGATTTCCATTTCTTCCACTAGGTGCCATTTCTAAACAATGGCATAAACTAGATTAGTTTATGAATCAAAATACATAATCCCATACTTATAAAACACTTAATATAAATTGAACTATTTATTGATATAATCCATAATCATAAAAAATGTTTTCTTTGAGGAAGTATATACTCATAAAACCTTCATAATGATTTGTAAAGAAAATGAGAGTTATCTTAAGCATATCCCCCAGGAGTGTTGTAACCAAGAGTGCTGCAAGGCCCGTAGTCGTGCACCAGTTCCTGTTCGAGTCTAGCTCAAAGCGGTGTTTTTGGGTTTTTCACCTAGGAACATTTGTGCCAGAGCCACCTCTACCTGCTCGTATCCAGACAGGGATGTATTGCTCAAAAAACTCACAAAATCTCTACAATACCAAAATTCTAGGAAGTTCTTCTATACTAATCCTCAAAGTCCATCTTAGGTCTATGTGTTCTAATCAGAGTTTATCTAAATCTAGCTTCCAAGGATTGGACTAAACTTCCTCGGATACCAACTATAACGCCCCGACCCCAGTTACCCAGAGTCGGTGAATTATTACATTACATTGGAATGATCACAAGAAAGATAAAATCTCGAAATACCGATTGGTTTAGTAGCCTTGGAAACACTATATATATTCATAAAGTTTTACATTACATCATGAAGTGAAAAACTACTACAACAACATATTGTCTCCATAATCCACACTATTATCCCCTCATAATATCCCTGCAGTTCATTCATAATTTACTTCTTCACATCCTGGGAAAAATAAAACATAGAAAATGGGTGAGCTCAAATGCCCAGTAAGGATAACAATATAGCAGAAACATTCATAAATAAGAATAAACATTTAAGGCAATGTATAACTAAAACAAAAGCCTTTTAAAATTGAACTTCAACATATTATGTCAAAAATAAAATGAACTTATGCCATTTACTTATTCACATGGATACTCTACTAATGGAGTAATCACATTAAATTTCAATAACCACTTTCATAATGATGGAATGCATAATGCCAGACTATCATAACCACATAGCCAAGGCCTCGTTCCAAGAATAAAAATAATATTTTGTCAAGGCCTTGTGCTAAGACACTAGTTTGTCTCATGAGACCTACCGATGCCTCGAGGAACTATAGCGGGCTCCACCCGTCACATATTAAGTCCAATGCATTCCCATATGAAAAGGTTTAAACATAACATAAACATTCGTATTAAAACTAGCATACGAAATGTAAATACTTCATCCATAAACCATGAATGGTATAAAAATAACACATCCAGAGTCAAACATATCACAAAACCTTCAATACAATATAGAAGTTTTGTTTCATAATAAATCAACTTCAAATAAGCGTAAAATCCATCAAAGGATGTTGACATAGATGAAATCAAAACTCTTTTTAGAGAAATATCTCTTTTATTTTGAAATCATTTAAGATTCATATATTTCTAAAATAAAACATTTTCTTTGAAAATATTCTTATAAGATTGTAAGGTAAGCTTAGAATATTTTATAACGGCGTAAAATAGCCAGTCCCGCTATATAAGTTAAAAAAACATTCTTACCTTAATTCTGTCGAAAAGGTTAAAAAAGCACCTTGTTTGAAAAAAGATGGAAATATTCCTTTATAAACCACTTATAAAAATTCAAAAAAGGGTATAAATGACTTTAAACCATATTCTTGTAAATAGTAAAAATGTTTTGAAATACATTTTTAAGAAAGATGGATGTGGATGATAAAGGGATCCTAGTAGATTATTACGTATAAACAACCTCAGATAATGAAGAGATTGCGAAATAAACCCTTAACTTGTACTTTTCCTTGGTTGGGCTAGGTTAACCTCCTGTATAATGGTGAAATAATTTTTATTAAATTATACAAGAATATGATATCATATATGATCTTTTAATATTGATTTGTTAATAATATCTTAGTATTATCGTCATTTCAGGTGTTAACTTACTCATTTTCTTTGATACGTTTTGTTACGTAATCCATGTTTGTTATGGATAGGATGTATCTTATTCATATCCAGAATTATATCAAGTACATAAACATTATTTTTAAATCATAAAATGATAATTATACTTGAATGGAAAATATGGAGAATGATTCTCATCGCGTTATGGAGACGGTAGTCCGTACGTACGCACGAGCAACAATATCATTCTTTTGATATTAAAATAATATATAATTGGATGGTATAACATATATAAATAATCATTATCATGTTATATTTATTATTTACATGAGTTACACATCATTATTATACCCATCCAATTAATAATTTATTGAATAACAATTACACCACGACGTGGAGACGGTAAGCCGTACGTACACACGTATGGTGACATGTTATTCAAAGGATGGATAGAATACTGAATATGGTTGTACCATATTTATAATAAAATCACAGTATATATAAGATACTGGATTTATTATTTTATAATGGTAATAACAAAGAAGGAAGAAGTGGAAGAAGAAATGAATTTGAAAAAGGGTGGTGAAAACATTACCTCTTCTTCGGGTTCTTCCTTTTGATTTGATCAAAAGGGCTCTTAGGTTGGATTTATGACTAAAGGAAGGCCTCTAAGATGAATTGAGGGATGTTTAGAGAGTATTTGGGTAGATTTTGGCCGAGAAAAAAAGGCTTTTAAGGTGTGAGTTAATGAGAATGGAGAGTGCCCTTTTATAAGAGGGGTGAGCGGCACCTTTGGAAAAGGTAGAAATATTTTTTTATAATAAATTCATATTCGGTTTCTAATTGCTCCAAAGTGGATTATTTAAAGGTTAAGGTGGGGATAGGTATAAAACCACTCTACCATTTGAATTTATACAGGTTTGGGTTACTATATTAACCTTATCATTAAGTATTAACTCTCAGTTAATTAGTTTTACTTTTACAATGTCACTTTGTATTTTTATATTATATGGTTAATAATCTTACTATATACATGAAAGAGACCCTCAAGTGGTCCATTAATGATTAACCTATCATGATATAAGTCTCTTGGCCGATCCTTAGATTTTTAGTAATTTAATATCAATTAATAATATAATATTTGTTTTAAATAATTCTTTTATGTCAATTTGGACACTATTCAATAATTGATTTTTGTGAAACTCATAACAGAATTATTACTTAGAACAAAGTTACCTAAGTCACTCATAACATGTCATAGTAAACTATAAAAATAGTGTAATTCATTAAAAGTCTCAAATTATATTTATCTGGGTATTTATAATATAAATTATTTTAATTTTTCACTATTATGGTAATTCCTGCATCATTATTGTGTTATAAATAAATTAAATTATTTAATATTTAAAAATTATAAATAAACTATCATTATGTACGAAATATTTTTAGATTTCTAATTAATATTTACAATAGAATTTATCTTATGTATAACCCTATATTAAAAATGTTTTAGTAAATAAACATTGATTTTAACTCTTTTAACTCTTCTTTGAATTAAATAATAATAAATGTACTAATCTAATCCAAGTGGACCTAAATGATAATATTTTATTCCTAAGGTTGTTTTTGGTCGAGATAAACTTGTCCAATAGAATTAGGACATGTGTTAGGATAATATTAATATCATTTTTACCCTTAATTACCCTATTTACTTTTAACCATGGTAAATAAAAGTAAAAAGTTACTATTCACCAAAAATTATTTTCATCTCATTGAACCACATTTTACTCCTTGATATTAACTGAGTCTCTTGGATTTTCAAAATTCCAATCACAGAAGCGGTAAAATTAAGTTTTATGAAAATTTTAGTTTTTTAACTACCACTTAGTAGTTTCACTATTCATCAAAAATTGATGTTTTTCAGAACAATGCCAAAATTTCACCCGAAGCTATAATTGATATTCCGAATTCAAAAATGATGTCTATTTTAAAAAATTACATACATAAAAGTTGCATTAATTAATTTTATAATTAATTCCCGTTGTCACAACAAATAGCATGTTTTTAAGAAACAATATATATCAAAAGATTGACAATTGTTTACGTCCAATTTCAAAGTGAAATTAATTATAATGAACACCATTGGATAAAATGGTAAAAATATATTATAATTATACTTTAAAACCACTAAATAATATAATTTATCACAACAAACTATTTTGATTAAAAAATTTGTTTTTATGTATTTTTCACTATTCATAAAAATTGGATGTTCTCAGAAAAATACCAAAAATTCAACTTAGGATAATTTCGATATTTTGAATCCAAAAATGAAGTCCATTTTGAAATATAAAATATATATAATTTCAAAAAGTAGGTATTACTATTCATAATGGCTAGTTTGATTGGTTGTGGTGTGTTAGAACTCGATGTTGCATACAACAAATGCTATCACATTATTCCAAGAGAAGCGTACCGTAAAAGCTTGGGGTGTTACATGTTATAAGTCTAATAAAATATCCAAACCAAACAATAGGATGGAAGAAATACAGTATCAATGAAATGGAAAAACAAACAAAACAAATGTCTCCTCAACATCGCAAGCCTTAGCTTGGTCCCATGCTACCCAGCACCTGACAACCAGAAGAAGAAGGGTCTCTGCCCCTGCTCATACCTGCAACCAAGTAATCTGCTTGGGCCCAAAAACATGCCCCAAACAAGGTGTGAGACTAAATCCCAGTAGGAAACCACCCGAAGATCTGTGCCTAGAAGTCAATGAATACATGGCAAGTAAAGTACAAGAACAGTAAACAGAAAATGCACAACAGCTAAAATTCACAGTTCTAACAAATAAAGTACACAAGTAAACAACAATCAACAAGAAGAAAACAGGTAACCCTCTCGGTAGCTCTCACATCCTAACCCATATGGTTCAACATATAAGTACTAGCAACCCTCTAGGAGGCACACACAGTCTCACCCTTTTGGTTCAACTACGAAATTAATAATAGAATCTATGGGGAAGCACTCACCGTCAATTCCCCCTATAGTCTCGTATCGTGCTAAAGGCTCTCTGGGGAAGCACTCAATGTCAATTACCCCTGTGTCCCGCTTCGAGGATCTACAGACTCTCTGGGGAAGCACCCAACATCAATTCCCCACGTGGTCTCTCATCGTAATTAAAAGACACTCTGGAGAAGCCCTTCCGTCAATTCTCCCTTTGCTCTACTACTCTAGGTTCTCATAGTCCTGAGTGAAAGGTAATACATGATCAGTGCGCGTGTACATTGTCCAAGTAAACCTTAAGAACTACTTGGATATCAACTAAGGCTCAGCAGCATAACAAGGTAGCAGTTCCACTTTCCTACGACTAAGCATGGAAACTGGAAAAATTCCAAACAGGCAGAACAAGCATATCAAACATCCAAAGTACAGTAAAGCTACCATAATCACAGGAAAAATATCTACTCTAGCAATCAAGCAAAGCAGGCAATACAACAAAGGAAAAACAGGAACACGCAATACCCCATTCAAGGGTATTGGTGGAATTTGCACAAAATATTCTCAACATTCTACGGAAAGGCACAAATCACTTACCTCGAGGTGACAAGGATGATATACTCGGATGTTGGCTTTCGGTTTTCCCTCGGAGTGGACCCAGGTTAACACACATTGCTTTTCCGGTCACGTAGTCGCACGTACTTGACTTTTATGTGCATATATATATATATGCATATATATATATATATACTAATACACATACATGTGATTCTTATATATAACCTGCAATGCAAACATCAACATATTTCTAAAACATTAAAACCAACGCAGGACCAGATAAAGGCCACACGGGTTCGCAGACTCAAATTCATATTTAAATTGGCGCAAGATATACAAAAATTGTGTGTATATATATTATTTCCCAAAAGTCAGTGATAAACGTAGTCGTACTCACCCACGGTTGTTGGAGCGTGGTCCAACGGTCCTGACACGCTGCCCACACGACCTCAATAAATTGGATGATCCAAGATTTCTAACTCAAAGCATTAGTTCGCGCACACGCGCTTCGACACAAGCATGCACGCACTCAAAGTCTGACGCACAACCTAAAAACAGTAGTCGCACCCAAGGATTTGTGCGGCAAAACCATCGCAGTTCAAAATAATCATCAAGAACTCAGATAAATTAAACAGCCTTTAAATTAAGCAGTGAAAACCAAAAACACAGGTTTTATAAACTCACCTGAAACCACGGCCGTAGGGCAAACTCAACTCAGACAACCTCGCCTTCGGCGGTGGTCGCCGGAACATGGACCAACGGGTCCCGATAAAACACCACATACCCTAAAACAAGGAGAGCGCAACAACCTTGAATACAGAAGAACACAAGAGTCTATCAAACCCTATTAAATAGTTTCAGGTAAAACCAATCGGGCATCGAAACAACCCGAAACCGCAAAAGAGATAATAAGAAACATCAAGGAATTATATACCTTGATGAATTGACCCAAACCAAAGAAGAAATCTAGGTGAAATGATTTGCGATGGAGAAGCCAGGAAGGGGTCGGTCGTGCGCACAGGTCTGCCCGGCCGTTGTGCTGCTACAGCAAGTGTCCGCCATGGGGGCCTGTTCGGGTCGAGGGAGAAAGAGAACCAGGGAAGAGAGGACTCGTGCCGTGGGGAGGAGACGAAGCAGGGCGTCACGCTACAAGCACTGTCCATGCAGGAGTCAGTTGCTCGGGATTTCACCACAGAGAAGCCGTGATCCGAGGTCGCGCCACAACAGGTCTGTCGTGCCAGGAGGAGCTGTCCAGAGGGAGGAGACTCAGCTGATCCGTGCGATGCGGAGGAAGAGAAGCCGAGGGGGTCTGGTCGCGGGGCTAGTCGCGCAGCAGGGAGTCGCGCCGTGCGGAGAGGGAGTCTTGTGCCTTGAGAAAAGGAGGCTGCTGGTCTGCCGAGGGAGGCCTTGCGCTGCTGCAAGGGAGAAGGGAAGTGGCTGCCGCCGTTGGAGGAGGGAGATCCGTGGGCGCGCTGCAGTAGGGGAACCCGCGGGAGGAGGTCCGCGTGATTGAAGAAAAGAAAGGGCAGGGGGAAATCACGTCCCCCTTGACCAGCACCTAAAATAATATATATATATATATATATATATATATAATTTTTTCTTACTCACACACACACACACATATATATATATATCACAATATATATATATAGTCAAGTATATTATGTGGATCATTCATTGTATTAAGTAAAATATTTAACCACATTAATTACCACCATTATTATTATTTATAACAATAATAACTCTAAATAATGGTAATTATTTTACATATGAACCCATAATAAGAATTTCATTATTATTATTCAACTACAATTAAAATCCAAGACCATCAATTAAACAAGGTGTCATCAAAATAACACATCATTAATAAATTGAAATTATTCACTTAAAGCTAACCCAATAAGTGGTAATAATAGAGTAATTAACTATAGTAATAATAATAAGAGTCAAATGCCTATTATTATTATTACCACTAGAGTTTTATTAATTCAAATATCTACATTTAATTACCCTTTATTATTATTATCTATAATAATAATAATGTCGATTATAATAATTATAACTTTCAATTTTAATTAAACGATCTTCATTTAATTAAACACTTCATTGCGAAGTCACCACAATTAAAATAATGCGTTAAAAATAACGCTCCCTTTAATTAAAAAAATTCAATGTTAATTAAAATCCACTAAACCACGATTTTTATTTAACGTTCTTGGTCAAACTGCAACTTCACATTTAATTACGTTTGACCACCATTTAAATAAACTCCTTTGTGCAACAATTAATAATAATAATCTCCAAACATTATTATTATTAAAAACATCCATTTATTTAGAATAATTAAATAATGTGTCTGCATTACATTTGATAATAATAATATCCTAACATTATTATTATTAAAACCTCCCATCAAAATAAAATATCTTTGACCCAAGTAATCAATGAATTTATTTCACGCAATTAATTAAATTCACCTTTCCTGGAATTTAATAAATTATACATAATATAAATAATAATATCCTTATATTATTATTATTAAACATCCATTTAATCTCATTGAGTGACTTAATTAAAAAGCACGTCTTTTATTAAACCACAACTTTAATTAAAATCCGTTAACCATGATTTTAATTTGACACTCTTTGGTCAAACTGTAACGTTACATTAAATGGAGTTTGACTGCCACTTAAATAAACACGTCTGTATAATATTTAATAATAATAATCTTCCAAAATTATTATTATTAAAACATACACATTTAATCTCTTTTGACCATCATTTTATTAAATGTGTTTTCACAACATTTAATAATAATAATCTCTCACTATTATTATTATAAAAACATCCATTAATTCAAATTAATTAGATAACATGTTTTGACAATAGGTCGACTGCGCGACTTGACCTGCATGGTTTAATCGCCCATGCGTAGCCTGATGTCACCGCTTGAACCGGTTCACGCACTCGGAACCTCGTTCCAAAGCACAATTTTAAAACTGAACCACCGATAAATGAAAATTTAAAAAAAAAACTCATATTTTTTCCGCTCTAAGAACGCGGGTTCTTACAACATGTTTTAATTCCTTCTTATTTGTCCAAAAATCATTTATAATAAATATAGGTTTATTATAAATCTATTTTATAACCATATTCGTAGATATATCATACGATATACGACCCTATTATAACATTTTACTTCAAATTTGTTAATAATATTTCACTATTTTCTTTGTTTCAGATGTTAAATGCCTTGTTTTTTCATGTGTGTTTTTCATGAAAGTACTAATTGATATTTATAGGATATAAATATATCTTATAAATAGTTATAATTATTTAATAAATATTTTTTTTTCATTGGATACATCCTTTAAACCATTCTTAAAAATTAGACATAGAAAATGAATCACAACACTTCATAGAGATGATTGGACGTATGTACACATGGGCTTAAAGGGTGAATGGGTAAGTAAGTGTATGATATATTAATTTTCAATTATTTATGTCATGTCATATATTTCACATATATTACTTAAATGCATTCTTATTACTTTTCATTTAAAGTGTAACTAAAAAATGAATCACATCTCTTTGCAAGGCAGTAGTCTTTCGTATAGATGAGCGATGTTATCATATTTTAAATAAAATAGAAAGTAGGAAGGTATATGTGATATTATAACTCCATGAGTATAATTATATTATAAATATTATATATATATATATACATTAATTCCTTCGTTATATCCTACCGTGTGAGGTATTGATGGAAAATGAGTTAGATCGGTTCACGAGATGGTAGTCCTTCATACACAAAATTGATGATTTCATTTCACATTTGATCGAAGAGTATATGGATATATATTATGACATAAAAATAATAAAATATCATTATATTAGAGAAATATTTTTCATAATATTTTATTTTTTAAGTCATAATTTGAGGATGTAAAATAATAAAGAAAAAAATTATCTTAGTGAAGACAATTACCTTCTCTTAGAGAAACCTCCTTTGGATATTTTCATAAGGGCCATAGGGTTGGTATTTTGGGAATATAAAAAGATATAGAATGTTGATAAGGATGTTGGGGAGGTATATTAGTATTTTCTGGTTGAGAAAAATTTCCTGAGAGATGTGAAGAAGTGAGGGGGGTGAGTGCCCTTTTATAATTGGGGAGGAGTGGAATTTTTGTAAATACAAAAATAATAATGGGAAGTCTCTGTCACCAAAAGTGGATGAATTTTTTATTAATAAAGTGTTATTGGGATGAAATTGTCGATACACACATCCAAAGAACAAAAAACACATTTTTTAAAATGTTATTTCTTACCCTTTAAGTTTTATTAATTTTACCATTTTATTTTTCACCATGATAACTTGTATCTTTTTATTTACCAAGTTAATATATCTTTTAAGAATAAAATTAAAATTATCCATATTAGATAATTTTTACCCAATTATTAAAAATATTAAATAATATTTATCTAATAAAAACTATATATGAGTGTAAAAATTAATTTAATCCCAAATACTTGTAACCTGCAAAACCACATTTTAACCATAACTGATTTAATTAATTTATTATTTATTGAACTAATTATTATGAATAAAAAATAATTTTAACATATTATATGATATAAATTATTATAATTTTAAATATGCACTCCATTTTTCTTAAATCAGTTCACAGAAGTGGAAGATTTCAATTTAAAATTAAACCCACAAACACATTGAAAAACAGTTTTTCAAAAAAAACATTCAAAAGTTTAAAAAGTGATTACATTATATTTAATTATGAAATTAATTATAGTGTCCTAAATTAGTTAATGGGATGTTATTTTAACCAATCTTCAGAACAAAATTCTGAGAGTTATAACACTTCAAAGTGTATTTTTTAGAATTGGATAAATGCCTGAGAGGTCCCTCAGGTGTCTCGCTGAGTTTCAGGAGCAACCAAGACTATAAATCACAAGTTAGAGAGGACTGGATAGGGTTCATTATTTTTTCTAAAACCATGCACTCCAGACAAAAGATGATGCGGCCTGAATTAGAGGTGCAGCGGGTGTTGCACAGGTTGTGCCCGGTTTACCCAAAACGTGTGTTTACCCCACATGGTTTGTGGCACTTAGGCAGTATGCTCACACTATTAATCGCATGGTTGGATAACGTTTAGGGAAAACCATACTATCTGGGTTTCCTAATAAGTGGGTTCCACATGATTTGCGCATTGTTTGACGAACCATGTGGCCAAACCATCCAACCATGTTTTGAGGGTGAAATTAATTTTTTCCCTTAAGGAAACTTTTATACCCTTTAATTTTATTTATTATTTCTTCTACTACTATGTGCATATTTCCCTCTCCTCCATGGGTTCCTTATCCCTTTCCTTGACCTTACAATATATCATTCCTTCAAAGACGGACTCTAGTGTCCCTAATCTATATGGATCTACATCGGGTGGATGTCCATTTCTTAGATTTCATCCAAACAGTATCGAATCGAACCTTGATATTGGATGATTGAATCATTATAATAATAAATTAGGTGGTATATGTATATATTTTCCCTCAATTTATATTGACTTATAAATAATTATTTTAGCGTATGCTGACCTTTTCTATGCATTTATTTATAATTGAGTTAGTTTTAAATCAGTTTAAGAACTATGTATTACTCATGGGGAACCATGTTAGGTAAATTAAGGATTTCAACCATGAAAATGGAAATCCGTTTGGTGTGCTATCCTGTAATTAACCTTGTGAATTAAATGATAAAATTTCTACAAATCCTTCTAAGTGCTCAGATTGGATTAATAATTTTATTGTCCCTTATAGACACTTTCCCAAGAGTGAATGGAAAATCTTATGTGCTAGGTTGAACCATTATAAATTGAATTTCCAGGTTGTGTAGTTTTTGTAAAACGAATTAATAATATGAATTGATTTAGGATTCATGGATATGTTTCTTAGCTATTATAAAAGTATTGTTTGGTGAAAAATTACATGTTTTAATAATAAAACCACTCAGTTGAGGTACAATTTCTTATAAACTTGAAAGTAGTGATTAGTTATTTAGATCATGCTTAGCCTTATGTAATTGATGTTTCCTTATGTTTTTGTTATGTTTAGTAATATTTCATGTTTATGTCATGGAACTTATTGATGTTCTTAAATTTAGTGGCCTTCTCTCTATATAAATGTTCTTAAACAAATGCACCTTCTAAGTGAATGTCTTGGACAAATCCAATCTAAATCACTCATAAACCAAGCTTCTCCTAAGGGATTATCTTGCTTAATAAATGGGATTTACCATATAGGTAATTTCCCATTTAGACCACGGTACATCCTAAGTGTTTGGACCTTCATATTAAATGAATTTCCATGTTTTATCTTGAATAAATGAATTGAAATAAGTTGAATGGATTGACATGATGGATTCCCTTCCTATAATGCTCTAAATTTTATAAATGATATGACTTGATTATATTAAGCAATATGCTTCACGAGGGTTTAATTCCATGAATGAATTAATCAATTTAATAGATATGATTTGTAAAGGGTTGTAAGGCCACACTGATCATTGCATGATTAGTACATGCTTTAATTGAAATGTAATTCCCTTATTTATGTTGGGAATATGGATTACATTAAGAGGAAACACATTGTTATTTTTTTATATGATTACACCTTATACGCTTCTTGTGGATGATGGGAAGGGTTTTGTTGAGAATGGTAATATCATGCTACCTTACATCAGGTGTTGATCATGACATCTGACACTAGTGATACTATGTGGATGGTGGGAATGACACACCACATCCCTTATTAAGTGTTGAAATTATGGCGCACTCACTACTATTCGAGTGTTGACATGAAGGTACACTCACTATATTAAGTGACGAGAATAAATTCACCCACTTGTTATGAGTTTTATAGAATGTACCATTTTTATTGAGCTTATAGGATCATTTATAAAGGTCATGGATGTCTGAGTTATGCCCTAGTCCATCCATCATGTAGTACTATTGGTATATGGCCACATACCTCTACATTTACTTTGTTTATATTGGTGGATGAAATATATAACTATAATATATATATTATTACTATATATATAGTTACCTATCAATCACTCATTCCGACCATGAACTGAAGGAGGTAGAGTCATCTAGGTGTCCTGTTAGGACTTGAGACTACTAGTATTTATTTATTTTTTCAACTTTGTTTAAAGTTTTTCTTGTTAACTATACACTGTTTTAGATTATAATCACATAGTTTATTCCATTGTAGACCCCATGGGTGGTAACCTACTGGGATTTATATCTCACGCCCTACTCGGTCCTCCATTGCACTGGAGTACCAAAGTAGATCTCATGTTCACAGGGCTATGGACTATTGCTTGAGCCGTCTTTCTTATACGTGGAAGTTATGAGCCCATAATTGAGTTGGTTCTCAGGATGCTCATGGAGTTCACCATATGTGGCTTTTTTTCCTTTATTTATTCACGTATTGTACTGGAAATTGTTTCATACTATATGTCTACTATTTAGTTTATGTATCATCATCTAGACATGAATGCATTGGTATAAGTTGGCATTGGCCATCTTTTATATTCATTTTATGTTATTCTTCTTCTACTCTATATTCATTTATTATTAATTCCACTATTTACTATTAGTTATTATCTAATGTATCATTGTGTTAATGTAATCATGAGGTTATAGTCTCCTCTTTATCACCTCCTTTGACCCTCGCTACTAGTTGGAAGTCTTTGGTAAACGAGTAGGTGCACTTGAGGCTTTGTGACCCAACAGTTCGGCTACCGGTTTACACTACTACAAAACAAGGGTTATCTAGTGCTGGGGATTTAATAGAACTTGCTAAAAGTGACGTAAAACACCCCCTTTAGTAGTTCAAAAAAATATGATGTTAAATGTGGTCTATCAAAATGCTTTTTATTAACACTGTTAATGATGTCTCTTTATTGGTGCTTTTTTATACGAACTGATAATGGTGGGGTCTTTATCATCGATTTCTTAGAAGCACAGTCAAAGGCCCTTCTTTATAATGTATACTAGCACTTATAAAGGGTTTATTTTAAAAAAAATCATTAAAACCAATATATTAATATATAAATAATTTTATATTCATATAAATAATATATATATATATATATTAAATATGTTTTAGACAATATAAATAAATATTTACACCTAATATATAATATAAAAAGTGAAAATGTCTTATAAAATATTTTAAAAAAATTAATTAATAATTATAAAGTTATTATCAAGTAATATCCATTTAATATCAACTGGAAGAAAAAAAAATCAAAAAAATAATAAATGATCTAAAATAAGTTTAAAATGTAACTCAAAATTCACACAACAATAAATTTGGATCCATGTGTATATTGGTGATCTATTACATGTAAAAGAAAATCTTGGGATGAAATCTACAACCCAGTGACATGAAGGAATCCGCTATCATGGTTTTCGAGACTAAAAAGGCCTCAAAGGCCTCGAAAACTGAGTTTTTAGTTGGCATACCCCAATTTTTTAATATTCGATGTAATTTTATCCATGTTTAAGGGGGTATTTTTCCTATTTTGAGTGGGGAATAAATTTATTATCTGGGCTTACATTCATATTGATTTTATGGTTTTTAAAGTTTATCATTATTCACAATGTATTAATAATTATAATTTATTATATGCATGTTTTCATATATTTACTTATAATAAATCACTTGTATACATTCATATATCAATATATCTATGTAGAAAGCATTTATGAATATATAAAATAAATATTTATTAATCATTTTATTTAAAGTAAAAAATGAACCATTTTATTTACCTAAGTAAAATGCATTCGTATGTATATATAACTTTTATATATACATATTTGTGTGTATTAATAAACATAAACGCACAAACACACACACACACAATAATTTATATATATATATATATTATAATATATATAAATGAATATTCATATATAATATATTTAAATAAATATAATTGTGTTTATATATGACACATTTCCAAATATATAAAAATAAAAAGATAAGTCGATAAATATACAACAAAACACACTTGGCATAGTGGTAAAGAGCATTCAGACTCATAATGGAGGTACTAGGATCAAATCCAGGCACACACAATTATAAAGTCTAGCCTTCTAGTGTTGTGAATTGGGGAAGGGTCCATGATGGTGGTTGGGTAGGAGAAAATGTTGAGAATGGGAGATATAAGCCCTAGGAAAGGGGTAGTATTGGGGGGTCTGTGAAAAATTATTATTTTTCCATATTTTTTAATAGCACTTTTTTTAACACTATTAAAAGACAACCTTTAAAAACAAAAAAAAATCACTGTTTAAGGAATCCACTTAAAATGCAAAAAAAATGATGTTAAAGGCAACCTTTAACAACGCTAAAAAAAGTGCTGATAAAGGGTGACTTTAATAGTGCTTTTATCATTGTTATAGACCCCCTTCTAACATCACATGAAATACCAATACTTCTTATGAATTGATAAATCTTTTTACTAGTGCTGTTAAAGCCCCAATCTGCAGTAGTGTTAGTTGTCAGTCATGCTGGGATGTTACAAAGTGGCATCATAGGATTTACTTTTTTACATTGTCTTACTATTTTAGGAAGGAGGATAGGAGGCTATGAATTTTTTTGTTCTTATTAATAGTCTTTCTTGGGAGTGATCAAACAACATATGGGGAAATTACCATGTAGTTCGGGATGAGATTATTGTTCATGTTGTGAGTTGTTGCATTTAATTATTAGTTCACCTTAAGTGTCTGGTGTACATTTTTCTACTTATTGATTTATGAAACTTATGGTATTTTACCCTTGTCTTTGTATGGAAAGTATGTAGAATTACATGATTCATTAAATTCACATATAGATTAACTTTCTATTCATATTCCATGTCATGTTGCTACATTTATAGGCTAAATGCTGATTTGGATTGTGTATCTTGAGTGTAATGCCATGATTTTATTTTCTTTAGCATGTATGATTGTATAACATGATTGGGTAATTTATTTAACTTGTTAATTTGATATAATGATTAATTAATCATATTACATGTTCCCTAATTAAATAAAATGTTTTGTATGTATCACGCTTCTATGCTTGTGAGCATTTTTTTTCCTATTTTTACTTCTTGTGATAACTTTCCTAGTTTT
Organism: Viscum album; assembly: GCA_963277665.1. Classification (NCBI taxonomy): domain Eukaryota; kingdom Viridiplantae; phylum Streptophyta; class Magnoliopsida; order Santalales; family Viscaceae; genus Viscum; species Viscum album. The sequence goes on along the minus strand of OY728167.1, from coordinate 137,109,491 downwards.
TGTTGATATGTAATTGGTTATATGCGATGAATTTTTGAGGTGAGATTAAATGGGAACCAGATTTTAGTCTTAATGTGTATCGTCACCTTATAATTGGGAAAAGGTAACCCTTATACTCGAAACATCCTTTTATCTTTGAATATATATATATATACAAGATATTGTTTTTAAATGTAAAACCTTCTACAATTTCAATTTTAATGTGAATTGGTTTTTAATAAATGGAATATAGGCTTAAATATATAAATTTTATGGGATCTATATAAATTTGGGTGATGGAAAACCATGTAATCCAACCAATTTATATATGACCATCATATATTTTGAAATGGTTACAAATGTAAAGTTGTTTAATTTTGATCGAAAATGAATTGGTTAACTTTTCAAAATGCACTACTGGACCCAATTTGGTTAGTTGGGGTATGTTTCTTATGAGATAACCCTCTAAGAGTGTCTTGAAACATTACTAATTAAACAACTACTATAGGGTTTCATTATGATGAACCCAAGTTGGTTTAACATTACCCATGTAGGTCTCCCTATCAATTACAAAGTTCTTTAATTTTATAATTGGTACATATGCTCAATTTTTTTAAAATTTTTAAATGTTTAATGTTTGAATTTGAATGAATTTAATGACTTAAAAAGGAACCACATGTGGTATCCTTAGTTTAAACCCTTGTGTAAGGGTAATTTGATGTATCTTTGAGTTCCTTGGAATGGAAACATGATCAATTTATAGAGGCCTTTCTCCTTTTTAAAAAGATCATAAATGATGGGTGTAGAGCCTAGTGTAATCTATTTATAATGACTAAGTGATAGGGTCAATTCTTATGCTTTTTCAGTGTCTATCCTAAGGTAGGTATCATCCCTAGAGCTTTAATTCTTTGTTAAATGTTCTGACATTTATGTTGTGAGGTGTTGTTTGGGTTCCATTGTCCCTAGTAGGACTCTTAACATCTGAATGACAACCTTGTTTGGATGTGTGTTCATGGTATCCTTGACCTTTTTTACAATATTGAGCATCAGGTAATTATTGGTTTAATAGGTTAGACATGCCAAGGGAGTAGCCAACCACTTAATAGGTCTCATGAGCCTATCTTCCTCCTCAATGATGGATTACTTGGTATATCATCATCCAGGTTAATGATAATATGAGGAAATATGATTTTAGGATAAGCCTCTTGTATGGACCACCTGATAAATATATTCATAGGGTTGTAATCCTATGTATAGTATCAAGGGTGTGTTATCTTTCTTATGAATCCTAGGGGTATTATGAGTTGATATACGCAGTACACGTCGATTCAGTAAATGAAGTAACAAACCGGGTGAGTTCAGTTAAATATTTAGGGCCTTGATCTATTGATTACAGTCTCAGGTAATATCTAGAGTAGAGTGACCAAGGTATTAATGAAATCATGTTCATCCTAATGATCTAGATTACTTCCAAGAGAATCTGGTGTTTTGACACATTGGTCATTTTTTGTTTTGGTTTTCTTGCCAAATTCTTAAACATTTTCATTTATGTTAAATCTGACCACCAAACTTATGAGTATATGGTCTATCTCTTATTTTGAATACTGGGATACTTATAAGGTGGGGAGCATCGCATCAGTTGTGGTAAATGATCCCTTCTATGTAGAAGAAACACAACCATAAAGGTCCATTGGAAAATGGTCATGCTTTCTTGAATTCCCATGAGGCTTTCCAGTTTGGAATCGTGTTAGTGCTTTTTCAGCAACATGATTTTGATGGGATTATCTATTTATGTGACCTTTGAGAAACATTTTTTTCCATGAATGGACTTTGGTGGTTATGTTTGGGTGATCACGGGATGCCTCGAGTGGTAAAATATTATGATAAGTTAATAACAATGCATTGGCATGTGAATCCAAGATTCTTCCAAGAATCAAACAAGCGGTTCATCTATTATTCTTTCCAATAGTTGGGTATGGTTGGTTGAAAACATTACCAGACACTTCTTCTGCGAAAGGATAGAAGCATCTCAAATCATTGATACCCTCTCAGTGTAATCTTACTTAGTGATGTGCATGTCCCCTATCTTGATGTCATCCTTGATGAACTAAGAAAGAATCAGTTATATGACACATTAATTTTAAAAGATGTTGGGATTGATAAGTGGTCTTTATCAGAGCTTCACACCGGATGTATGGTTTTTATCGAGGTATGGTTATTCCTAAGTGATTCCTGGGTTCTTGGGTAGGAACACCTTGGACATACTATTGGACACCAGCCGTTATTACTTTGACTTGACGACCAGATGGATGGTACTCTGGGATAAATTTGTGATATTATGTGTGAGTCTTTTCCTTGTACCAATATTTTGTTTTAAACATGGATTATTGACTACCATGGATTAGTTTCTTGGAATTCAGTTTAGTGAATCTGAGGTTATCTTGACCTTTTAATCAGGCTCAGATGTGATTTTTAAAGGGTAATGATTCTAGTGGTATGGATCTGAGTTACACTCTTGTTCATTCTAAGGCACAAACGTTTAATTGGTTAGGTGATGGTTTGATTAGGGAACATCACCGTATGTTAGGTAGGGGATTTGATGAATGACCTCATGGTAGATGCAAGATGCATTAGAAGAAGGAATCATAGTTCCGTTTGTAATACGCCGGTCATCTAATTCAAGCATCTTGAGGATGGTCACATGGAGGTGGATTGAAATGATATCCTTTTTTACGTGAATAGTCAAATATAACCATTTTAAGCACGTTGTCAAGTTAAGGCGGGTGTGGTGAAATGGACAATTTTTCCTTTCATGGAAATCTTTAACGATCAGTTTCAGATAGGTCAATTAGGATTTGAGTCCTTCTTTACAAGGAGGCCCTTTTTATATCCTCATAAGTAATTGTGATCACCCCATTAAAGAAATCATTCCTGGAGTGTCTTTAGAACACTAAAGGCATGTTGTGTAGGAAATTTCGACAGTGGAGCTTCTTTTGGTATGGAATTGGCCCCATTATAATGTTATGACATATGGTGGGGTGAACAATAGGAAACATGTTTTTAGAGATAATTAAATGAACATGAATTTAGCTAAACTGGATCAGATAAAAACCATATAGGAGTTTCAGTCAAAAAATGAGAATTTGATCAGTTTTTGACAGATTAAGATTTGTATGCTTAAGAAGTGCATAGAGGTACATTGGGCATTTGGAAATGTAACGTGATCATATGAACGAGACTTCACAATCCTTGTGGGTAGGGTGATGTTTCAATTGTTCCCCATGGATTCTTGGGGATGAGAATTTATAAGGTGGGGAGGCTGTAATGACCTTTATTTTTGATCCAATGTAGAATTCCAAGGGAATTTAAATTTCGGAGTTTAGTGGACGGGTCATTATTTGAACAGATATTCAGAACTCAATTTCGAAAGTCTAAATAGTTCAATGTTTTGTTCTTAGACTTGTGTAGAGGCCTGCGTAGTCGCTTGAGTGTCTTGTTGAGTTTTGGGAGTGTGAGGGCCTGGAAATCATAAGTTTGGGAGGAATGGATAAGGCTCAAAGGTTGTCAAAAATCATACATCCCCCAGCAGAAAATAGTGAGTCCTAAAGCAGAGGTATAGAAGGTGCCACACAGGCTGCACACGGTTTACCCGAACTGTATTCCTAGACCACGCAGTTAGTGCCACTTAGTAAGTATGATTACACTATTCATTTCATGGTTAGGAAAAAATTATATAGATCTATGCGGTTAAACTAGGTGAGGTGCATTTCATATGAAGTGGGTGCTACATAGTTGGCGCAACGTTTGGAAAACCATACAAACAAACCATGTGATCCAGTTTTTGAGGGTAAAATTAACTTTTCCCCTTTAATGAAACTTTGAAACACTTTTCATTTATTTCTTATTTCTTATCCTTCTATATGAATAGCTCCATCTCTTGAGTGGGTTCCTCCTCCCCCTATTAGGACTTGCACGATCTGCTCAATTTGAATCTGAATTCTAAGTCTATTGGTCTTTATAGATCCACATTGGGGGGATGTCTATTTCTTATATTTATTCCTAACTTAACAGAATCCGACCTTGATATTGAAAAACTAAAGTGTCCTAAAAATAAGTTTGGTGGTCTATGGATTTTTCCATCAGTTTCCATTGAATTATAAATGTTTCTATTGTGACACACGCCAACCTTTTCCATGAGTTTCTTTAAAAATGTTTTCCTCATATTAAATTGGTTTATGCACCTTGTATTACTCCCATTCAACATTTTTACAAAAATTGAGGGTTCCAACCATGGACAAGGACACCCCTTGGTGTTCCCACCTATAATCCCCCTTAATAATTAAATAATAAACTACCTTTAATTCATTATAATTGTTTAAATTGGAATAATAATGGGATTGTCCTCGTAGACAGTTTCCCAAGAGAGTATGTCACTTTCTAGGTGCTAGGATGAACCTTTATAAATTGAATTTCCCTATTGGGTAATTTTTCTAAAATACATTATTAATTTTAATTGAGTTATGATTCTTGGATATGATTCCTAGAATTTCTAAATGAATTGTTTGTTGCAGAATGTCAGGTTTTTATAATAAAACCCTTCATATGATGTGTGTTATATTCTAAACTGAGATTTAGTGATATGTTATTTAGATCATGCAATGCCTTATGGTGTTGGTGTTTCCTTAAGTTTTTGTGATGGTTAGTTGTGTGGTATACTTAGGACATGGACCCTACTGATGTTTTTAAATGGATTGTCCCTCTTTCAATATAGATGTTATTGAACCAATGTACCTTGTAAGTGAATGTATTGGCCTACTTCTACCTAAATGACAAATGAAACAAGATCCTTCTAAGGGAATGGATTTCATAATAAATTAGATTTCCCATGAAGGTAATTTCATATTTAGGCCAGGGTACATCCTAAGTGCTTGTCCCTTCATATTAAATGAATTTCCATGTTTCATTTAGATGAAATAGATTTAAATAAGTGGAATTTATTGACAAGATGTATATCCTTCCTTGAATGTTATAAATTTTATAAATTATATGACTTCATTATATTAAATGGAATTCTTCATTATGGTTTTTATACCTTTAATTAATTAAACAATATAAACGATATGACATGTAAAGGGTGGAAATTCCACACTAATAATTACATTATTAGTACATAATTTAATTCAAATATAATGCCCTTATTTATTTTTGTCTTGTGGATTACCATAAGAGGTAAATCTTTCCATTATTATTAGAAGATTATACCTTTTACACATGTTGTGGATGATGGTAAGTGTAACACCCTGTGATTTTGTGAACTATATTTTTGAATTAATTTGTCTTTTCTATATTTTTCATTTCCCATCACGGTGGAAATAGTTATATATATATATATATTAAAACACAAAGTAAAACATTAATTTCACATGAAATAAAAATTGGGTTATTCTATATTCAATAATGATTTTTCTTTCTCTACCTGAAACACTTACTTGGTGTACATCACATGCAATACCGGCTTGGCGTACGACTTGGTGTACATTACACCCAACAGTGAGTTTCAATAAAACACATTCTTATATATATATAGGTATTTAAATGATATAATTATAACATTACCATAAAAATAGTTATAGTAATATTAATAAATTATTTTAAAATATTCTTTATAAATGATTTATATAAATATAACATATTGATAATGAAATATAATTTTTTGGTAAACTTGTTCTTTTTTAGAAATATTGTTTTCTTCCATGATCTAGTTTTATTAATAAAATTAATTTTATTCATATTTATAAATTTAATTTAATGATCTAAAATTCATTTTTTAATTCACAACTCTGAAATTATCCAAAGGTGAATTTTGGGATTTTTATGAGAAACATCAATTATTTATGAATAGTGTAAACCTGATTTTTAGTAAAAAACTACCTTTTTAGTTAATTATTAAATTAAAATGATATTATAAATTTATTTTAAGTTCAAATTTTATAAATATCACATCTTTTAGTACAGTTTGTTTAATTATAATCAATTTCAATTTGAAATTTAATATAAAATCTCAACAATCTTTTGAACATTTTTTTACTTTAAAAACCTGTTATATCATCCCATCTGTGGGATTAACATTAATCTCAATTTTTCCACTTATATAAATTAAACTTAAAAAATATGACATAAAACATTTTATTAATTATAATATTTAGATTCTAATAAGGCTAATTATTTTTTATCCAAAATGATTAGAAAAAGTGATTAAAATTAATCACAATAGTTAAGGCCAAATTAAGCTTTATTAGGCACTAAACCTTAAAATTAAGGACCAAAATGACCTAGAAACCTGTCCAAAACCAATTTTCTGTACATATTTCAGAAATAAAACATCTATTATTTAGTTTGGGTTTTTATGATTTTTTATGTAAGAACATGTACGCACCTAACATTTTTCTAGAAATTCCAAATGAGTCCTTTTCCTTCCCTATAAAAGGCCACCACCTCTACTCATTACTCACACAACTGACACGTTTTAATATCATCCAAGCTCTGAGAATATAGCCTCCCAAATATCTTACCTTAAAACTTGGACCCTACCATAGGGAAGAAATCCTCTCAAGGAATCCTTTTGCCACAAACTAAATGGAGTTAACAAATTTAGAGGTAACATCTTCTCTCTAGCTCCTTTACATTATTTAACTTCTTCACCCCCACTCCCTTTATTACATTACTGAGTGCAACAATAAGTTTAAAAAACATACTCGGATTTTTAAATAAAAATATTTATACCTACACTTACACAAACCTCCATCTAATGGATGTTGAACATATTGTTTCTGTGTACGACAAACTACTACCTTACGAAATGATGATTGTTCATTTTTCCTTTACCACCAATCATAGTGGCCATTATGATGGAAAAAATATTTATATATTTCATAAATTTTATTTATTATGTATTTATTCTTCTTTATTTCTTTTAAAACATACAACTTTTTTTTTCTTTCCATTTGGTGTTATTACGATAATCTTGTTTGAGGAAGTGTGGACTACCGCCCCATCAAAGCGATGTGATTCATTCACACACAACGTCTAATTTATTAAAGATCGGTTTAATGAGATGATATTATATATATGATATATTAATTCCACTGGAATTATTATATATATATATATAAATACATATATATACATATGTCATGTATATACATTCTTTCAATACAACAACAAAAAACAGAAACAATGTTCATGCATACGTACAACTTGCCATCTCCATGAATGGTGTATTCTATTTCATACTCATATATTCTATAGATTATTATAAAACAATATACTGTATATAACTAATATTCATTTCATGGTTTAAATTATGGAATCATGAGTTATGTATAAGGACTGAAGATACAACAAATTAAGACACATGCGAAGAACAAATAGAATATTACCCGAAGTGAAACTTTAACATTGGATCGTCAACAAGCAGGTAATATAAAGTAATAATAAAACAATATAGGTTATTACATATAAGATTATTATTATTTAAAATATTAATAAGAAAGTTATATTTATTATACAGGAAGATTCTACGAGTACAGATAGATTCAAGACACAAGGTAAGGGGATTTCATCTCTTTATTAATTTTCGTGAGATACAAGACACGTTCACCACTCTTTCCATTTGTGTGTTGTATGTACTGAAGATGGTTCTAATATATGTAACATATAAATAAATTTATGGGTATTCACATATCCATTTTATTATCCTTATTTCGCTGGTGTAAATCCCAAATGTTACCTGATAGGTAACATAGTTTCGTCTAAATTTTCCATCTTTGAGACTCATGTTTTGTTATGAACCAAAATATTTTTTCAAGGTGTATATATTTAAATTTTACAAGTTTAATTAGGAATAACCTTTTCATGATATTTTATTCTTCATGTGATTTAATTTTATTATATAGAGATTATGATCCTATGTTACAAAGTTATAAGAGTTTATTGAGACAATATCATCACTTTTCAAGATTGTTTATATTTATGCTTATTTTGATGAAATAGTATGATCAATATCTCATGAACATTCATGGATTTTCTTCTCCTATGTATATTCATGTTATAATCATGAATTTTTACCATATCTCTACTCATAGTTACATAAGATAGTTAAGAATTTGTTTTTAAGGAAGCCTGACTTTTCCCTCTCTTTAGTCGGAAATCTATGGTTTCCAAAAAGGGTTCCCAATAATAATGTTCCATCCTACTATAATATTTAAAATAAAATTTTACCAATTTTATACTTTTACCAATATCTTCAAAGTTATCTTCATATTTCTTTTTGAATAAGTAATTTTTAAACATTTTTACTATGAAAAAGGAATGTTCTTTTTACCTTCTATGACATGTATAGACTCAGCCACCATCATTCATTTGAAGATTCAATTTCATTTTTTATAGGTTAATATTTAAGAAAATAGTTTTTTAAAGTAATTTTTAAGGAAAAAGGTTTTAAAAATGATTTCAATTATTCTTTATAAATTTTCAAGGTATTTTATACAAAAATGATATTTAAATGGTATAATGTATTTAAAATATTTTTTTCAGAAGAATGGAAATTTTCTTCAAGAAATGTTTCAAAATAATTTTCCATATAAGATGAAATATATTGATGTTACTCATTCCATTATAGTAAATTATTTAAATTTTCAATTAATATCATTTTTATGAATGGGTTATGCTTAATTTCATGGTCTTTATGTAACCTGTTCTCTTCACCAGTCTTATGTTTATGAAATCTGTTTCTGTTTCAAAAGCTATAATTTCATAAAGTGATTATGAAACAAATATCATTTTATAGGATATGGTGTGATGAATTGATAATGATTTCCATTTAATTTCATGGGTTATTATTTTATTTTTATATATTTTACCTCTTATTATGGGTCATGATATGATGAATGATTTTATTATGTTATAGCTCCTATATGAAGTATTTTATTATGAGATGGGTGGGAAATATATCTCCCTCTAAAGCATTGGGTAACGATGGATGACTCATGAGTATAAACATTATCTGTGAACCTGATTACATGTTCACAATGTTATGCATGTACATGGTTGCATGTCCATAAGTTCAGGCAAGAACCTTATAATATGTTCACAAGTATATGAGTGAACACGATTACTTGTTCACAATGTTATGAATGAACTTGGTTTCACATCCAAAAGGTTTTTCATGAACTTGATTAAATGTTCACAATGTTATGCATGAACCTAGTCACATTTCCATATGTTTATGCGTTAACTGATTACATGTTAATGATGTTATGTGTGAACCTGATTACCTGTTCACAATGTTATGTATGGACCTAGTTTCATGTCTATTAGGTAATGCATGAAACTGATTACACATTCATAATGTTTTGCATGGAATTGGATTCACATCCATAAGGTTTTGTGTGAACCAGATTACAAGTTCATAATTTTATTAATGGACTTGGTTGCATGTCCACAAGTGGATGATGTGGCCATATTTCGTTTCCTTAACTTAATGAGTGAACCTGTCTCTACTTATAAATGTTCACAATGTTATAAACCAACGCGCATGCCACAAATTATATGTATTCTTCTATGTTATTATTCTTTTTCCTATATTCATTATTTCCTTATGATTCATGTCTTATGAACTCCAATTATCTACTATGTTCTGTAATATTTAGGGATTGATCTTCAAATGTAATGCTCAAGATCCAATCCATTTTGTTTATGTTATACTTATGCATTTCCTTTATTTACCCTTATTGAGGATATGAGATCACCCTTTCTTTTGTTTCCTTTCCCCAAGGTATGAAGAAGGGTTTTATGTAGAATTACTAAAGGTTGATATATTTTTGTGAGATGTTGAAGATATTTCACTAGGATAAAAGATTTTGTTTCCATGTATCCAAATACACCAAACTATTATGGTCCTTAGGAATTTATTTTTGTAAAGCACTGAATATTCATCTAAAATGATGTAATATCTATGTATTTCAAGCCTGGGTTTCTATAGTTGGTATAAAATGAATGTTTTATTCAACCTTTGGAAACTATGATGGGATAAATTTAGAGATATCCCTAGGTATATTTCTACGGATATGTCTAGGGATGTCGACAAGGATAAGTATAATGATGAATTAATGTTTAGGAAAATATCCTGTAATTTTGGTGAAGGATAGAGTAATTAGTTTCCTAGATATACATTCCTGTCTGGATACTACATGTGGATGTGGCTCTGTAATAGATGTACCTAGGTGTAACAAATTAGAAAAGATGTTCTAGTATTGACTAGAAATAATTTGGTACAAGACAACGAGCCTTGCTACACACCTAGTTTGACACTCCTAAGGGATATGATTTGGGAATTCACAAAGTCTCCACGAACCATCATGAAAGATTTAATTAGAAGATCCCTATAAATAACCTAGGATAAACCTAAGGTGTCATATATTATGGAAGGTGTCATAAGTTAGACGTCCTTAAAGTGATTTATATGTGGTTCCCCATTATGAAAACTATTTCTTATTCTATGATTTTTGTTTTTGTCAATGAATGGAACACTAAGGAACAAAATTAATGGTGGTTTCTAGGACAATCCTACAATAGTCCTTCTTAACATTAAATTATGTTTTATTTGGAATGAAAAAACTCATTTCTATGATCAAACAAATTTCTTAATCAATGAATCATGTTCAGTTTATAAATGATGAAAGTAGGGAACAATGTTTTATTGAGTCCTTCATGAGGCATCATACACCTACTTTTAGCGGGTTATATATTCAACTTGTTTCTTAACACTAGGTCATTACCATTGAAAAGATATTCTCTGTTATCAAGTATCCATATCATGATAATGTCATTCTATATATTTATTGGCTAGAAGGTGAAGCAGAACTGTGGTGGAATATAATTAAGAATACAAGGAAACAAGATGAGATTGAATCCATAGATTGGGATGAGTTCAAGAAGTTATTCTTCTATTAGTACTTTCGTCATATTCTTAATATGAAGATGGAAAATGAGTTCCTTGATTTGAAGAAAAAGGATAATGAATCTTTTGGTACCTATGTGGTTAATTTCATAAGACTTTCAAGATAATATTCTTGTATTATCATCCACCCCAAAAGTAAAGTTGACAGGTTATTCAGTCGATTAAAACCATATTTGAGAAGGAAGCTGGACATAAGAGACTTTATTAGCTACAAAGAGATTGTGCATTTTGCGATAAAAGTTGAATTGGAGGTTAGAGTTACTTATCAATCACATGGTTTTACTAATAAGAGTAAGATGGAGTTCAAATGGGAATATAAAAACCATGGTGGTAAGAAAAAGCTTCAAACACCGACTTGAAAAAACTATAGGAAAGAGAACTTAGGAGAGTGAATTAATGGAAGAAAAAGGTGTTTCAAGTGTGGGAAGCCTGGCCACCAAGAAAGAGAATGTATGAGTGATTAGAAGAGGAAATTAAATGAAATGGGTAGAGAGAAAGATCAACAGAATAAACCAAACACAATTCATTGTTTCATGTGCATGGAGTTTAGGAATTATGCAAATCATTGTCCCATTCTAATGGCGAATCTGGATGATAAGAAACAACTACCTCTAAGGAAAAAGGACAATGGTAAGTCTTAGGAAATCAAAATTGATGATGTGAATAATGAAAATTAGGGGAAAACTTATCCTTCCCCATAGTTGGGAAGTTCAAGTTTCATTTTGTATGAGTAATCCATTATATATTCTTATTGTTTATCCTTTAGCGATGTTTCATGTGAATATATCCCTATATGTGGACATGGTAGAATAAAATTTCATTTAATGTTTTATTAGTACAAGGATGAACCCAACTATACAGTAATTTTTTTTGGTATAAGATAAGACCATATTTAAGGAAGAAATGATGAATTACATTTCAGAATGGATATATGGTTAACCATTTATAGAGTGTCTAAGTTAAACATAAAATAAATTCTGTATGATTAATGTGTTATATCTCCATATGAGTATTTATGAATATTGGATAGCCTATTCAAACTAATCTGTGTTGAAGATAACTAATGAAAAATGGGATGACATATCATAGATCTCATGATCTACGAGTACTTCCAGAATGAAAAGTAACCTTTCATTTTAGATAAATATGTGAAGTGGATCAATGAAATGAAAAGTGGGATGTGGTAATAAAATCATACAAGAATATCATTTCATGAAAATTCATTAACTTTTGGAAAAATTTATCTTCAAGACAAAAAATTTATCCCAATACTTTCATTTCCAAAGAATCGTATGGCCCCTTAGTGGATCATAGATTCATGGGTTTTTATTGTTAACATTCTCATGACCTTATAATATATCACTCTCCATCAGAACATGATGGTATGAGTTCCCTTCCATGTCCATGTTTTCTCTTCCAACCTATGTTCTCCTATGTTGGAATCTCGTTATGAGTTACTTTGGGTAACTTTTATGGTTCTAAATTTCCATTTTAAAGGAATTTTTAGTTACTATTTTTTAATGTGGGTTTCTATGAACAAAACATAAAATTATTAAACCATTGATATCCTATATGAATTTAAAGGGATAAATTCATTTTATGGGGGGTATAATTTAACACCCCAAGATTTATTTGAAATTTCTTTTCCAAAAGTTAAAACACTATGTCAAACATTTGTTTCATATGAAATACCTAATTGTCTTGCGCTACATGCAATACCGACTTGGATTTCACTACCCACAGCACCGAATTGGTGTACGTTACACGTAACACTAGCTTGGCATATGACGTGGTGTACATTACACGCAACATTGAGTTTCTATGAAACATATTCTTATATATATATATATAGTTATTTAAGTGATATAATTTTATCCTAACCATTAAACATAGTTATAGGAATTATAATGACTACTTTTAAAGTATTTCTTATAATCTATTTTATATAAATAAAACATATTGATAATGAAAGATAATATTTTTGGTAAAGTCCCTTTATGTAAATAATAATGTTTTCTTGAATAAACTACTTTTAATAATAAATTTAAATTTAGAAAAATATATAAAAATTATTTGATATAATAGAATTTATTTTTGAATTCATAATTCCAAAATTATCAGATGTTGAATTTTTGGGATTTTTATTAGAAACTTCAATTTTTTTATGAATAGTGAAAAATACTGATTTTTAGTTAAAAAATTCCATTTTGTTTATTTAATTATTAATGTTAAATGATGTTATAAATTTGTTTTAAGGTCACATTAGATAAATATTACATATATTAACGTAATCTAATTCATTATAATAAATTTCACATTGAAATTGAATATAAAATCGTAAATTGTTTTTGAAAATTTTTCTACTTTAAAAACCTGTTATTTTATCCTGCTTGTGGGATTAACGTTAATCATAATTTTTGTTGCTTTTATGAATTGAATTTCCCAAATCTGACAAAAACCATTGTATTCAGTATAATATATAGAGCCTAATAAGTCCAATTTAATTTTTTGACCAAAATGATTGGTAAATGTGATTGAAATTAATCACAGAAATTAAGGCCAAATTAGCCTTAATTAGGGACTAAACCTTAAAATTAGAGGTAACATATTCTCTCAAGCTCCTTTAAATTATTTTCCTTCATCACCCCTACAATCTATTTATTTTATTTTTAATGAAAAAACTATTATCCTATAAATACTAGGATATTGTTATGTAACGGGTTCAACCTAGACTTCCACACACCTCCATCCACTGGATGATGAAACTGTTGTTTCTATGTATGGAGAACTACTTCCTAAAAAAAACAATGATTGTTCATTTCTTCATTACCACAAAAAATGGTGGATATTTTGATGGAAAATCTATTTATATATTTCATATATTATATTTATTATGTCATTATGATCCATTATTCATTTTACAAAACACATATTTTTTCCATTTGGTGTTAATACGATAATCTTGTTTGTGGAAGTGTAGACTACCACCCCCTCAAAGAGATGTGATTCATTCACACACCACATGGAATGTATTAAGGATGAGTTAAATGTACTGATATGATATATATGATATATTCATGTTTCTGGAATGATGACACACACACACACACACACACACACACACACATATATATACACATATGTCATTTAAATACTTTATTTCAATATTACAACAATAAACGGAAACAACATTCATGCGTACGTACGGTTTACCGTATCCATGAAAAGTGTATTCCATTTCATACTCCTATATTCTATAGATGATTAAAATACACATCTACAGGATATACCTAATATTTATATCATGTTTTACATTGAATAATCAATATATAAATATATGGACCAATGATATAACAAATTAAGGCACATGTGAAGAACAAAGAAAATAGTACCTGAAGAGAAACTTTAACTTAAGATCTTTAATAGGAAGGTAATATAAGGTCATAATAAAACCATATATGGTACTATTTATAAGAATATCCTTCTATAAAATATGTATAATAAACTTATATTTATTATATAGGAATATTGTATGAGTATGGAGAGAGTCAAGACACAAGGTAAAGGGATCTCATACCACTTTTAATTTTCATGAGATACATGACATGTTCAACACTATTTAATTTTGTGTGGTTTATGTACTTACAAGTATTTAAGTCAATTTTATTTAAACTTAAATTTATGGGTATTCACATATCCATTTTATGATCCTTCTTTAATGGTGTTTAAGTCCCAAAAGTTAACAAATCGGTAAAACAGTTTTGTCTCAATTTTCCTTTTTGAGACTCATGTTTTGTTATGCACCTAATTTTTTTAGGTGTATATATTTTTATTTTACATGTTATATCTAGAATATATATTTTCATGATATTTTATACTTATTGTGATTTCATTTTATTACATGGAGTGTATGATCCCCTGTCACAATGTTATAAGTATTTATTGAGACGATCTCTTCTCTTTTCGAGATTGTTTATATTTATACTTCTTTGGATGAAATATTATGATCCATCACTGAAGAAAATTAATGAGAATTCATATTCTATAGTTATTTATAATATACTCATGTATTGGTACCATATATCTACTCCTTGGTACATATGGTAGTTAAGAATTCATTTTTAAGGTTGCTCGACTTTACCCTCTCTTTGTTCAGAAATATATGATTTCTAAAAAGTGTTCCCATGAATATTGTACCATCCTACAAAAATATTTAAAATACATTTATACACATTTTTTCATTGAAAAATATCTTTAAATGAATCTTATTGTCTCTTCCCAACAAGGAATTTTTGAAACCTTTTTACCGTGTAAAAGGAAGATTATTTTTAACTTGTACGACATGTACAGATTCACCCACAATCATTCCATTGAAGATTCCTTTTCATTTTTAAAAGGTCAATATTTAATAAAATGTTTTTAAAATTAATTTTGAAGGGGAATGGTTTTCAAAATTATTTTAAGTCTTCTTTAAAAATTTTCAAGGTATTTTCCCATGAAAATGATTTTTAAATGGTTTAATGTACTAAAAATAGTTTTCTAGAAGAAAGGTTATTTTCCTCAAGAAATGGTTCAAAATTATTTTCCATATAAGATGGAATCTATTAATGTTTCCCATTACCTTATAGGAAATTATGTAAAATTTCAATTCATATCCTTTCAATGAATGGGTTATACTTAATGTCATGGTCTTTATGAAACTTGTTTCTCCACACGAGTTATATATTTATGAAATACGTTTCTCTTTTTCAAGTTATGTGTTCATAAAGTACTTATGAAATCAATATATTTTCATAGGATATGATGTGATGAAATGATAATGATAACCATTTCATTTCATGGGTTATTATTTGATGTTTATAAAACATATCTCTTGTTATCGGTCATGATATGATGAATGTTTTAATTATCTTATACCTTTAGTATGAAGTATTTTAATATGATATTGGTGGGAAATATATATCCCTCCAATGAATTGGGTAAATATGGATGAATCAGGCGTATAAATGTTATGTGTGAACCTAATTACCTGTTCATAATTTTATGCATGGACCTAGTTCCATGTCCATAAGTTTATGTGTGAACCAGATTACAAGTTAACAATGTTATGAGTGAACCTGATTACATGTAAAAAATGTAATGAATGGAATTGGTTTCACATCAAAAAGTTTATGTGTGAACCTGATTACATGTTCACATTGTCATGTATGGATCTAGTTTCCTATCCATGTGTTTATACATGAACCTGATTACATGTTCAAAAAGTTATGCGTGAAACTGATAACATGTTCAAAATTTTATGCATGGACCTGGTTTCATGTGCATTATGTAATTGGTGAACCTGATTACACGTTCAACATGTCATGCATGGACTTTCTTTCAAGTCAATAAGGTTATACATGAACCTCATTACATGTTCAAAATATTTTTCATGGACTGGTTTCATGTCCAAAAGTTGACGTCGGGGCCTAATTTTACATCCTTAACTTAATGAGTGAGCCTTCCACTAGTTATACATGTTCACAGTGTTATAAACCAATGTGCATGCCCCAAATTCCTTATCTTATCCTATGTTATGCTTCCTTGTCCTATATTCATTATTTCCTTGTGATTCATGTCTTATGAGCTTCTATTGTTTATTATATTCTCTAATATGTAGTGTTTGGTCTTCAAATGTTATGCTCAAGTTTGATAAACGTTTTTCTATGTTATGCTTATTCATTTCCTTTATTTACCCTTACTGAGCATCTGAGCTCACCCCTTTCTTATTTTTCTTTTCCTCCGGGCATGGAGAAGGTTTTTACATTGAATTACTAATGGTTAATATCTTTATGGGAGCTACTGAAGGTATTTCACCAGGATAGAATATTTCTTTTCCATATTTCAAAAGACACTAAACTATTATGGTCCTTGGACCTATTTTTTGTAATGTACTAAATATTCATCTTAAATGATGTAATATCCAAGTATGTCAATGCCAGTTCACTATAGTAAGGGTTCTGTTGAGAACTGTTGTATCATGATCCCCTACATTGGTTGTTGAACATGACATCTCAAACCAGTGATACTATGTGGATGTTGGGAAGGATTCACCACATCCCTTGTTGACTGTTGACATGACGACACAGTCACTACTATTCCAGTGTAGACATGACAACACACTCACTATCTCAAGTGACGAGAATGATGTATCCCAATCATTATAAGATATAGGGAATTTACCTTTTTTCTTTATCTTATTGGCTAATTTAAACTATTCATGGATGTTCGAGTTACACCCCAGTCCATCCAGCACCTATTAATCCAAGTATATGGCCACTTTTGTCTTCACAAACAAGTTTTATATAGGTGGATTAAATATATAAATATATCTATATATATATATATTTATATTATTACTATATATATTGTTACCGGCCAGTCACTCATTACAGCCCGAAGCCGAAGCAGGTAGAGTCAGTCTGGTGTCTTATTCAAACCTTATCTGACTGGTATTTATATATTTATTCAACTTTGTTTAATGTTTTTGTTATTATATACACACTTATTTACCTTATAATCATGGACTAGATTCTTTATAAACACCATTTGTGGTATCCTATTGGGATTTATTTCTCACACCCTGTTGGGGCCTCCATTGAACTGGGGTACCCGAGTAGATCTCTTGTTCATAAGACCATGGACTATTACATGAGTTGTCTTGATTACACCTAGGAGTTTGGAGCACAGGGCTGAGATGGATCTCGGTATTCTCATGGATTTCTCCCTAGGGGATTTTTCCCTTTCTTTATTTTTGTATTTTAATGTATATTTTTTTTCCTATTTTATGTTTACTGTTTATTTTATGTATCATTATCTATAATTGAATTAATTGTTGTAATTTGGTATTGGAGATCTTTTATATTCATTTTATGATATTCTTTCACTGGTATATCTTCATTTATTACTTCTTATGATATTTTTTGTTATTTATTATCTGATGTTCCATTGAGCTACTTTAATCATGAGGGTATAGTATCCTCTCTATCCCCACCTTAGTTCCTCGCTGTTTGTCGGTAGCCTCTAGAGTATAGGGAGGCACACTTGACACCATGGGACCAAATGTTCAAGATAATGATTTAGTAGTCAGTAAATTCATAATGTTATAATAAATAATTTTAAAAATAATTTATCCTTGTAAATAAATTAAATTAAAAGGATGTTTTTAATAAAAATTAGTTTTTTTTACTATTCAACGATAATTAATATTTTCAAAAAGTTCTAAAAAATTCACCCAAAGATAATTTTTAAATGTATATATGAAAAATGAAGTTTATTTTCTAATTAAATATTTTAAAATTTGTAAGCATTAATTTTTAATTGTGTGGGAGAAGCGCAACTAATCTGCCTTTCATAAAAATATGAATTTTTAGAAAACATTTATTTCTCTTTACAATGGTTTTTATTTTATTACTAATAAATATATAAACAATTAATTTTTTTTTATAAAATTTTAAACAATATATTTATCATAATTTAGTTTTTACTATTTATACCTTCCATCTTAGCTGCTTGATTATAATGGTCATGTTTAAATAATAATATTTTAATAGAGTATCACATTTTATTCAACTAGCTCAATAATAACTTACAAAATTCTACTTAATCCATTTCATAAATAGTTATCCGTATGACTCATCCACAATATGTATCACCAAATTCATAGTCCAAAAATTATGAAGGTCACTAAATAAAAAGTATATTCCCAAAAAAAATATAAATGGAACTTAATGTCAACTTCCAAATATTTTAATACCTTGATCACCATATAACCATAACAAAAGTATGCCTGCTTACAAAAATAAAATTTCATGTTGTCCAATATATCCCATAAATCTAAACATGGAGTAAAATCCAATAATAATGACATAAAACATCAAATCAGAAACAAATTTCAAGTTCACAAATACTATCCTATAAAAATAACTTTGTCATTATCATCTCAACATTGAGAACATATTAAGGGTTATCTTATCCTGACCATGCATTTTCTAAGATGTTCAACTTTCCCCTAAATCACTTTTCTTATTCATGAGAACCATTTTACATATGCTCTCAAATATTTGAAGAAAAAGTATTTCAGTACAATCCTTATACAATTAATAATTCATATAACTATAATATCATCGATAAAATACTCCTATGACATAATTATTGAGAAAAGTTACATGACAAATTTAATTATTCCACTTTGGTCATAGTAACAGAATAATCTTGACCTAGATCCCTTAGCTACTTATAAGGTATATTCCATTAACACTTTGGGAATTTTTTTCCATATTTCCCAACATCCTTATAGTTGAAACACTGAACATAAAAGGTTTATTTATTAAACCTACAATCATGAGCATGCTCGCCTTTCTCTCCACACATATAGGAAGCTCACATTCCCTTCAATGATGTCTCAAGGTGTCTCTTCCCACAATTGTAATATATGGTAAACCCCTTCTTTCCCTTATTTCATTTATATATTTTTTGATATGTATTCATCTATTACTTCCCGTTGAAGCCTTAACACTTAGATATTTATTTATCTGTCTTGTTATCACATGATACTATGTCCCCGTATGATGATAATGTTTGTGAAACTAGTTCCCTATGAAATAATTTCTTAATCCCATCAATGAAATGATCATTCTTACTCTTTGGATTCTGTGTATTGATATGGTTCTCATTCCTTCTACTATGTTCCATTTATAAATAACGGAATACACTATATTAGATCATAACATTATGTATTATAATTTATTATCCTAAATCAAGGTAAACACTTAAAATAAATTGAAAATTTATGCATGGTTAGTCTCATAATCATAAACATGGTTTCTTTAAAAAAGATTCCAAATCAGAGATATATTTTAAAATACTTCATATTGGTTTTTACATAATATGTGAATTAAACCAAGAATATCCCCTAAGAGTGTCAAACCAAGTGCACAACAAGGCATGTTTTCATATACCAGGTGATGATCAAGTAAAATCCCAATACACCCTTTTTGGGTTTATTACCCATATGTATAACTATTGTCGAACCATGTACACTTATAATATCCATACATGGATATTTCTTAGGAAAACCACATAATATATTCCTCACCAAAATTTTAGGATGTTCTTTTATGTAACGACCCAATTTTTTTTAAAAGAAATTAGTTTGTATAATTATGTCATAATCACATTAACTACTAAGTGATATGGGACCCTTAAAACATAAGTTTGTCACTTCTGTGATATGAATTTCAAAAATCCGACATACACAGTCGTGATCAGTAAGTTGTCTTGTCCAATAAGGAAAACTTAGTTTTTGGTGAAGAGTAACCTACCCTTATGAATAGTAACATACCCTTAAGAATAATGATATACCCTAATTAATAGTAACCTTACCTATGATAATATATAAATAATATTCAAGTTGAAAGTATGACATACCTATATTTTTGAATAAGTTAATGAATGTTTTAAAACTGGTTTTTGATAACAAATTATGATTTTAATTAAATATTAAATTAAAAATATTTAGAAAATTATTTTTGAAAAATGGACTTCATTTTTGGATTCTACACATCGAAAAATGGTTAGGGTGAATTTCTGGTATTTTTCTGAAATACATGATTTTTTATGAATAGTAAAATACAATAATTTACCGTATCTTTACATTATAAACTAAATTGCCTATTCCTAGCATCATGGATGATGTCACCACCCTTAATCTGAATTAAAATGTTAAAATTACTATTCTTGGTCATGGAATACTTACAATTACTTGTGTTGTGAAGAAATAATAAATTAATGAGTTTTATATTAAGAAATCCCCTCTCTCCTCCACTATAAAAATCCCCTCTCACCCCTCTTCCAATCACTCATCTCAAGCCTTGTGACTTTTCCAAATTCTTTCCAAATACCCTACGAACCTCCTCTACCACGTACAGTATGCTTTGGTCTCATTAAAAGACCAAAAACTCTCCCTTAAGAAGGTTCTCAAGGAAGTTTGGTTCAAGAGGTAAATTCCTCTTTTCAATTATTTGTCTTTCCTTCCAAGTTCATTTGTTTTGTTTTTCTATTACCTCTATTAATACAAATATTGTTATGAATACTATAACTTATATATACTGGAATGTTTTCATGATAGTGGAATATGTTATCATCACCTCCCCCTATTTACCTTCTTTTATACTACTAGCAAGAACACTATCCGAGATGTGTCAATTTTACACATTCAAGGACGATGGACTTTCGATTTCTTTTATCATTCTAAATTATGGTCATGGAAACATTCTTGTTATGGTTGAACCAGATTACTATATACAATATAACCTATTTATGATTCTCTAATCCCTTTTTTCAAATGGTTTTAGGTTATAAAGAAAAATGAGTTTGTTGTAATCAAAACCCACAAATTAACCGAAACAATTACCATTAAAGTTTTATACGATAATTCATCTTCATTCCATGTAACCAAGTTATATAAATAAAAATAACACCTCTTTATATTCATAAATAATATATAATTTCAATTATGGAGATTTACATCCCTTCTACTTCATTACTTGAAAACAAGTGAATCGAATATGAAAATAAGAGAAACGAACACTCTGGAACGACGAAATTCAATACAATAACTAATCAATAAATACATAAATGAACAAACCAGAATTATGATAAAATAAATACATGTATAATAGGTTCTTAATTAAGTTATTAATATTTATAATTTCATATTCGAGGAACTTAAGTACAAGAGCGGAACACATTTGGAGTTAAAGTAAGGGTTTTTCCTCCCGAACTTCCATTTTCATTCGGGATACTTTCATTGTCTAAATACCTCAATGAAACTCTTATGTATTGTTATTTACTCCTAATATATTCTGTTTTAGTATCATATATATGTCTAAAGACCATAATCTTTCCTTATTTTATGGATAGTTACACATTTTAAAAGAAACATTCAAAATTGTTTCGAAAATACCAGCCCGATTCAAGTGAATTTCTCAAATTCTACCTATTTTAAAGGGAACTCTATAATCTATTTTTGGAGTCCATTATCTTTATAAAATCACTCATTTTATTATGAAAATACTACCTTACTTCACTTCTGGTTTTATACAATGATTTTTCCAACATAACTCTTCTTTTCAAAAGAAAAGAATATTTATCTCTAGAATTGCTTAATGATTTTATAAGAGTGTTTTCATCTAATTAAACACTATTGTTGATTCCATGGTATTACTAGGTTGAATAATTTATGAAGTCATCTACCATATTTTATTTAATGGTTTATGACTTACTCTATTGTGAATGATTTATCCTAAAACCATTCACCATATTACTCGGAATGGTTAGTGTTTTATGTTTAATGATTTGGGAAAGATAGTTACATTTCATATGATAGTTTCAATATGAATGTATATGATGTTTATGTTTATCTCCGCTCATATGAGGAATTAATTGGAATTATTTTGTGATGTGTGGGGCCCTATATATCCCATCGATCCATCGGTAGGTCTCATGAGACTACTAGACAGGGAATTGGCTGAGGCCTTTCCCAATGTGATATGGATTTTTGCCAAGCCCTTAATCATCAGACGTCTTCACCGAGGCCTTGACAAAATGTTTTAGAATGTATGAAATTATGAATTCCATCATTATGAGTTCATCTATTGATATTTCATGTGGTTATTCAATTAGTAGAATACCCATGATTATGTTTAATTGTGGCATTATTTACTCAGCTCATTTTCCTGCCATAATGTGTTCAAGTTTATTATTAAAGGAATGTGTTTTCAATTATGCACCATGTATTATTTTTATACAATATTCCGCTGTATTTCATAATAATACTGAGCATTTGATATCACCCCTTTCTTATTTATCATTTTTTTCAGGACATGAAGAAGTTTATTATGAATGACATGCTGAAATAACTTAGTAGTTTTGGGTGTTGTCTAAGGAGTTTCCATGTTTTATTTCTCTTCAAGATGTAATATGGGACTTATGTATGAATCTTGTTTCCAATAATACTAAACTACCCAGTCCTTTGGGATTTGTTTTAATTGTATGTATTCCAATGTAATCAAACAAGGCACCGGCTCTGGGAAACTAGGGTCAGGTCCTTATAGTTGGTATCAGAGAAAGTTTAGTAGAATACTTGGAAACTAGATTTAGAAAATGTAGAATTAAGGAAGAGTACCTAAGTTGTTATTTGAGGATATACATACAATAATGTCCTAGTATTTTGGTAAGGAATATATTATGTGGATCTTTCAAGCAATACATCCCTGTCTGGATACGAGCAGGTAGAGGCGGCTCTGGCACAGATGTATCTAGGGGTAAAACCCAAAAACACTGCTTTGAGCTAGACCCGAATGGGAACTGTTGCACGACAATGGTCCTTGCTGCACTCTTGGTTACGACACCCCTAGGGGATATTATTAGGATACTTCACTATTTTGTTACAAGCCCTTATGATGGATTGAAATGTAAAATATTCCTCAATGAAACCATATTTGTGAATATGGGATTAGCCATTCATAGGATCTCAATTTTTCTCTAATTATTTTGTTAAGTTAATATTATACATTATGATTCATAACCTAATATAGTGTATTCCATTATCTAGAGATGGAGCCAAGTGGAAGGAATGGAAACCGCACGAACACACGTGTCCCTTGTAGGGATTTTCCTCCGATGCAAGATAATGATGTTGGCTCTGGTGCTATGACTGGTGCTGAGAAACTCATAAATATACTAGGAAAACTTACTCGGGTTATGAAAAATATCGTTACCCGTATGGAGCATCCAGATCCACCACATGGAGGATCTATGCTAGATCGCTTAGCCTCTATAGTTCAATGGGACTACAAACCCTTTTGTAGCAGAGCAGTGGATATGTTCCCTCGAGAAGATATTTCTCACTTTGGGATGTAAGGAAAGAGAGAAGGTTGTCATGGAAGTATATTGTCTATCGGGAGATGTTGATCAATGGTGGTAATTAATCCAAAACACAAAGGATGAGGAAGAAATATAATATATGGACTGGAGGGATTTTAAGGAAATATTCTTTGAAAAATATTTCCCGCGTGAGCAGCGTGCCGATATGGAGAGACAATTCTTGAATATGTGGCAGAAAGAAGATGAGAATGTTGCAAGGTACAAAGCTAACTTCAAAAGATTAGCAAGACTATATGTTAATGAGGTTGTGAGGCTTCATGGAGTACCCCTATCGATTGTTTCTGATCGTGATCCCCGTTTTACATCAAGATTCTGGAAAAGTCTTCTGAAGGGCCTAGATACTGATCTTTGTTTGAGCACTGCCTACCACCCAAAAACTGATGGACAATCCGAGTGGACTATTCAGACACTGGAAGACATGTTGAGGGCATGTTATATGGAATTGAAAGGAGGACGGGACCAACATATTCCACTAGTTGAATTCTCCTACAACAATAGTTTCCACTCGAGCATCCGTAGGGAACCATATGAAGCCCTTTATGGGAAAAGGTGTAGAACACTAGCGTGTTGGGATGAAGTCGGCGAGCGAAATCTACTGGGACCTGAATTGGTTGAGGAAATGGAGGAGAAGGTGAAAAGCATTTAGCAGCATATCAAGGCAGCCCAAATCTGATAGAAGAGTTATGCGGATAACCATCGAAGAGACCTGTAATTCAAAGTAGAAGATCTAGTATTTCTACGCATATCTCCATAGAAGAAGGTCATGTAGTTTGGGATAAAAGGAAAGCTAAGTCCCAAGTATATCGGCCCCTTAGAGATCTTTGATCAAGTCGAAGCTGTGGCATATTGACTGGAACTTCCACCAACCATGTCAAAGGTACATGACATCTTTCATGTATCCCTCTTAAGGAAGTACATACCAGACCATTCTCATGTAATCTCTTCAGAGGTGGTATAGTAAGAGGATGATATTTCCTATGAAGAGTAGCTGGTAAAAATTTTGGATCCTAGAGACAAAGTTCTACGCAACAGGACTACTCATCTGGTCAAGGTACTATGGAGAAATTATAAGTACAAAGAGGGAACTTGGGAACTGGAGGAATCAATGAAGGAGAAGTATCCCCACATGTTCTTGGCCTAGATTGTAAATGAAATTTCGAGGGTGAAATTTTTGTAAGGTGGAGAGAATATAATGACCCAATATTTTTTAAAGGAAATTACTTTCTTATAAATATTTTATAATAACATTAACTACTAAGTGCTATGGGAGCCTTAAAACATAAGTTTGTCACTTCTGTGATGTGAATTTAAAAAAACCGACATTCACAATCGTGATTAGTAAGTTATTTAGAGTCCAATAAGGAGAACTTAATTTTTGTGAATAGTAACCTACCCTTATGAATAGTAACATACCCTAATGAATAGTGACATACCATAATGAATAGTAACCTTACCTATGATAATATATAAATAATATTCAAGTTGAAAGTACGATATACCTATATTTTAGAATAAGTTAATGAATGTTTTAAAACTGGTTTTTGATAATAAAGTATGATTTTAATTAAATATTAAATTAATAATATTTAGAAAATTAATTTTTAAAAATGGACTTCATTTTTGGATTCTACACATCAAAAAATGGTTATGGTGAATTTTTTGTATTTTTCTGAAATACTTGATTTTGTGATGAATAGTAAAATATGGTAATTTACCGTATATATACATTATAAGATAAATAGACTATTCCTAGCATCATGGATGATTTCACCACCCTAAATCCGAATTCTCATGATAAAAGTACAATTCTTGGTCATGTAATACTTACTATTACTTGTCTTGTGAAGAAATAATAAATTAATGAGTTTTATATTAAGAAACCCCCTCTCTCCTCCACTATAAAAACCCCCTCTCACCCCTCTTCCAATCACTCCTCTCAAGCCTTGTTCCTGCTCCAAATTCTGCACAAATTCCCTCCCAACATCCTCTCCCATTTCCAGAAATCTTTGGTCTCATTAAAATACCAAAACCTCTCCATTAAGGAGGTTCTCAAGGAAGTTTGGTTCAAGAGGTAAATTCCTCTTTTCAATTCTTTGTCTTTCCTTTCAAGTTCATATGTTTTATTTTTCTATTACCTCTATTTATACAATTTTTTTGATGACTATGGTACCTTATATGTACTATAATGTTTTCATGATAGTGGAATAAGTTATAATCATCTCCCCATTTTTACCTTCTTTTATAATAGTAGCAAGAACACCATCTTAGATGTGTTAATTTTACACATTCAAGGACGATGGTCTTTCAATTTCAATTATCATTATAAATTCTAGTCATGAAACCATTCTTGTTATGGTTGAACCATATTATTATATATAATATAACCTATTTAAGATTCTGTAATCCCTTAGTTCAAATGATGTTAGGTTATTAAGAAAAATGAGTTCGTTTTAATCAAAACCCCCAAATTAATCGAAACAATTATCATTAATGATTTATATGATAATTCATCCTTTTTCCATGTAACCAAGTTATATAAATGAAAAAATAAGACCTATTTATGTTCATAAATAATATATAATTTCAATTATGGATATTTACATCCATTCCACTTCATTACTTAAAAACAAGTGAAATGAATATGAAAATAAGAGAAACGAACACTCCGGAACGACGAAAGTCAATACAATAACTAATCAATAAAGACATAAATGAACTAACCAGAATTATAAAAAACTAAATAAAAGTATAATATGTACTTAAATATGTTATTAATAAGTATAATTTCATATTACATGAACATATGTACAAGAGCAGAACACATTCAGAGTTAAGGTATGGGTTTTTCCACCCGAACTTCCATTTTCATTTGGGATACATTCATTGTCTAAATACCTCAATGAAACTCTTATTTATTGTGATTTAATCCTCGTATATTCTGTGTGAGTATCATATATATGTTTACAAACCAGAATATTTCCTTATTTTATGGATAGTTACACGTTTTAAAAGGAACATTCAAAATTGTTTTGAAAATACTAGCCTAATTCAAGGGAATTTCTCAAATTCTACCGATTTTCAAGGGCACAATATAATCTATTTTTGGAAACCATTATCTTTATAAAATCAATCATTTTATTATGAAAATACTATCTTACTTCACTTCTGGTTTTATACGAAGATTTTTCCAAAAGAACTCTTCTTTTCAAAATAAATGAATATTTTTCTCCAGAATTGCTTAATTATTTTATAAGAGTGTTTTCATATAATTCAACACTCTTGTTGATTCCATGGTACTATTGGGTTTAATCATTTATGAATTAATCTACCATATTTTATTTAATGGTTTATGTCTAACTCTATTTTGGATGATCTATCCTAAAACCATTCACCATATCACTCAGAATGGTTAGTGTTTTATGTTTAATGGTTGGGTAAAGATAGGTACATTTCATATGATAGTTTCAATATGAATGTATATGTTGGTAATGTTTATCCCTGATCATATGAGGAATGAATTGGACTTATTATATAAGTCCCCAGCCATAAACCTTACTTAATCTTGAGTTATTAAATGATTACACATTGAGGATCTTTTCAGGTTTAGAGTTTTAGAGAATTAGATCATAAAACTTGCATTACATTCCACATTTAAACAAAGTGGTTACATAAAAGATAGTATTCATTTTTCCAATAAAAGGAAACATATTTAAAATAAAACATGGATTATTTCTTGACACTTCCTTGACACTATCATCATATCATGTACCCTTCCCTGACCTGTGAAAAACATTTCAAAAACTTGGGATGAGCATAAAAAGCTCAGTAAGGGATATAAAAAAATATGGAAAGGAAACATGAGTACATGTGTACATAAGAATGAAATCATACTTTACCCATAAAACATAAGCACTTTAACATACATCATAAAATCATGAATAAATCATAGAAATCATAAGACATAAAGGTAACTTGAGGCATTCATAACATTATTACGTAGGGAGTAACCCTCTTGGTTACGTTTGGAATACCCACCACAGTATATTCCCTAAATATCTTTGGAGAAACCTTAATGTTTCACTCCTTCGCGTTACCCAATGCATTGGAGAGCTATATCGGGCTCACTCGCCCTTAGTTTATCACGAAACCACCCGTTTTCATAACAATGCCCAAGAACCATAACATAAACGTATCAAATAAAGCATGCATAAAGGAAACATAACATTTCCACATTTCAATAACAATATAACATTTTAGTATATTGAAATAATGAATCCATTCAAAAAGAAACCATTTCCAAAACCATTTAAAACATTTAATAAAAAGATTTTTGAATGAAAGTGTCCCATACCACCTTTAAGCTTTTAAAATTTTAAACCATTAATATACATGTAAATAAATCCTTAAAACCATTTTGAAAACATGGATATTAATAAGAACAAATAATTAAAACATTTAAAGCGATATTTTGGTTAAAGGGGTTTTACCAAAATTAGAGACACTTGAATACAATAATTGAGGAAAAACATTTAGTCAGAACTTTATAATATCATGATAATAAATGGATTCATGATATAATATTCCAAAGGACATTATATACACCATGTAAGAGTGAATTGGTGCATAACAACAATGAATTCTCAACAGAAATGTCAAATGTGATGAAATCCCTTATAAAGAAGGTATCCTTAAATAAAGGACAAATCAATCTCAAAATTATGTGTGACAAATATAAATACACCCAATATAAGTGGATATTAAGTGTAAAACAATAAAAGGTTATTCAAGCATATTAAAAGGATGAGATATTCAATAACTACATGTTGAACCCAAAGAAATCGAAATTGGGTTAAAAAGTTCCCTTGGTAAAATTCGACAGCCTAACGGCATCACTTCAAAATTCAGAAAATGAATTGATGAGAGATAAAATAGGCATCTCATCACTTGTACATAAAATTTAAATAAATAAGGATATAAAATAAAATATCCCAACATAATAGTATGTGAATTAAAATACATAAAAAAAGAAGTCTTTAAAAAGAGGAGGGTGAAAGGTCCCCTTACCGAGTTGGGTATCTTTCGAAACGTACACCCCATGGAAGAAGGGTCATAAAATGAATATTTGAATACCCATAAATAAAATTATACTACACAAAGTGTATAATAATGGGCAGTACATACACCACTAAATGTAAATTGTGGAAAATATAGCATAAATCTCACGGGAATAAAAGTGAGATGAAAAATCCCTTATGAAAACTCGGCAGCCTAACAACACCACTTAAAACATCGAAAATGGATTGATGAGAGGAAATAGGGTCTCTCATCATATCAACATAATGTTTACAGAAATAGGAATACAAAATAACATACCCTAACAAAACAAAGAGGAGCTTAAAAGAAGTGACATAAAGGAGAGTACTTAAAAAGAAAGAGAGAGGTTGGATCTCTTACGAAAATTCGGCAGCCTAACGGTGCCACTCAAAACATCCAAAATGGATTGATGAGAGAGAATAGGGTCTCTAATCATATGAACATAAAAATTACAGTAATATTAATATAAAATAATATCCCAATAACAAGAAAGATGAGCTTTAAAAGCAATGACAGAAAAGAGTGTACTTTAAAAGAAAGAGAGGAGTTGGATCCCTTACCGCAAGTCCAAATTGTCTTGTTCGTTTCTTTATATTCCTGAATAATAAAGTTTGGTCAATTTATAATTGCCTAAGGACCTCCTCTAAAGATTATTATTCAATTCATATCACATATTATAATGTTATAATAATTGTTTAATAATGTTAGTTCATATCAGACGTTTTTGTGATGTTTGGTACATGAGTCAAAAATGAACTTGTTTGAAAAATGATTGTCCATGTAGTTATAAGTAAATAATTTCCAGAATAGTATTAATGATTAAAATATTATATATTTCCATTACATATTCATTTTTTACTATTCAATATCATTTGGAGTTAAAAAAATTAAAAGCACCGTTCATGGAGACGGTAGGCCATTCGTACGCATGAACACTACTTTCATTTTTTTGTCATATTAATGGAATTAAAACAAAATGAGATATATATATATATATATGTTATAATTCCAGAATGATATACATAATTTAGATGTAATATATTTCATATATATCCCTTATATATATGTACTTATAATAGTACCTAACATTTTGAGATAAGAAATGAAATGTACCGTTCATGGAGACGGTAAGCCATACGTACGCATGAACGCTACTTCCATTTCTATTTTATATTTAATGGAATTAAAACATAATTATACATAATAGTATTTTTATTCCAGTATGGTATCATATATAATATCATTAAATATATCCTTTATACGTACCACATATGGTATTAACGAATCAAATCACTTTGAGGGGGCGGTAGTCCGCACTTCCTTAAATAAAGATATTGCGTTGACCCATAATGGAAACCATAAAGGTATGAAATAAATGAAATATACATAAGGTTAAGTAAAACATAAACATATTATATATCATATATAAATATAGTGTCATCTTAATGGCCACCTTTGAAGGTGTTAGAAGAATGTTGAACAATCATCGTTTCGTGAGGCAGAAATTCACCATCCACAGAAACAGTATGTTCATTAACCATTAGATGTAGGTGTGTGTAAGTTTAGCTCGAATAATTATTATAACAACATCCTAGTATATTCAATATACTGGAGTTGTTACAAAATAAATGAAAAAAATGTGTTTAGGGGGTCGGAGAAGCAAAATAAAACAAAAGGACACAAGTGAAGACATTACCTTAAAATCGGGTAACTCCCTTTGGTTTGAGCTCAAAGGCTTACTTAGGAAGACTTCTGCCCAATGTGAGGCTTTAAGGAGTTAGAGAGGGATGTGGAGAGACAAAATGGGCAGGGGTTGTCCGAGCCAAAGTCTTTGGAAGTGTGGGTAAGGAGGTAGAGGTGGGGGCCTTTTATAAGAGGAGAGGAGGGGCACTCTTGGAATGTAAAGAAATGTTACTTCATTTTAGAATACGTTTCGGATTTAAATGGTCCCACATTGATTTTTTTAGAGGTTAAGGTGATAAGGTCTCTAAATCCCCCCATCCAATAGGTTTTGGAAATGTTTAGGTCTTAGATTTTACATTATCTTTCCATTTTATTTAAATCGTTAAATAATGAGGTCATAGCTGCATCATCATGATGTCATAAATAATTTAATTTATTTAATGTCTAAAAATTATAAAAAAACTACTATGATGTAGTAAATATTTTTATCTTTCCAATGACTATTTATAGTAAAAATTATGACTTGTATAACCCCATGTAAAAATTGTTTTAGTAAAACATTTCATGTTTGTCTCATTTTTTACTTTAACATTAAATAAAAAGGTATTTATGTCATTTTCCAACCAAACTGGCTCCATGGGGTACCCAAGTTGACCCATGGATTTTATTGTTCGGCCATGACACATCAAATGAAGGTAGGACATGTTTCTAGGTCATTTCATTTTATTAAAACATTATCCTTACCTTAAACTACACTAATTACCTCTAATCGCGATTAAAAACTTAATAAGTTACTATTCACCAAAAAATTATTTTAATCCCATTAAACCACATTTTACTTATTAATGACAACCATGTATGTAGGATTTTTTAAATTAAAAACACAAAGATGGAAAAATTTCATTTAAACAGAAAAAATCAGTTTTTATAAGTACCACTTTGTGGTTTCACTATTCATCAAAAATTGAAGTTTTTCAGAAAATTACCAAAAGTTCACCCTAAGCTATATTTGATATTCCGAATTCAAAAATGATGTCTATTTTAAAAAATTCAAAACATATAAGTTGCATTAATTAATTTAATAATTAATTCCCACTGTCACAACAAATAGCGTGTTTTTATGAAACAAAATGTATCAAAAGATTGACACTAGTTTTTGTCCGATTTCAAAGTGAAATTAATTCCAACTACCACTATTGGATTACATGGTAAAAATATATTCTAGTTTCACTTTAAAACCAATTCAAAAGATAATCTAATAATATAAATAAATTAGATTAAAAGAGGTTTTGAATTAAAATACAACATTTTTTACTATTCATTAAAAATTGAACATTTTCGGAAAAATACCAAAAAATTACACAAAGTAAATTTTGATGTCCCGACTATAAAGAAGAATTTTATTTTGTCAAATATAACACATAAAATTGTCAAAAAGTGGATTTAAAAGAGTTTCTCCATCCAAAGGTGGTTAATCGACCTTTTAAAGAATATTAGAATGTTTACACTTAAAATTGGATTCATTTGCATTTTTAATCCTCTAACATTTATTGTAAAAAGTAAAAATATTTGACAAACATATATAATAATTTTGAAGTTAGTTCTGTTAATTATCGCCATTACAACGGCTAGGCATTAACTACTATTTAAAATAATATTATTTTATTATTAGAGTGTAACGTAAGATTCCCAAGAAACTTGTTGTTGCGTATTGGGTACGCCACCGAGCATAGCGTCCCCTTTAAAGTAATATTAATATTTTATTCACAAATATGGATAAATATAAAAATGTCATATTCTTTATTTACCTGGGGTGTTACATCCTTCCCCCCTTTTGGGAATTACGTCCTCACAATTTTAAAATTGGGCTCGGAAACATCTTTGAAAGTCCCACATCGGAACAAGAGTCGGTAAAACAATCAAATTAAAATAAAGAAAGGGAAGTACAGAGGTCACCCAAGTTAACCCATACTAGGATTCCAAGTATGAAAATATGGACATGGAGGAAAAAAACAAAGGGTAATGTTCTGATGGAGAGTGATAGTAAACATGTCTAGGAGAAAGTTAACCATAAGAAAATCACGAACTTGTGATGGGTTAAACGGTATTCGATTCCCCAGTAAGAAAAGTTAATAAACAACATTTTTGTTTTAAGTTACTTTTTATTGAGGAATTTATTTATAAGGAAACATAATCACTTATCATGTTGACTTTCAACTTTTATTATATTCCTTACACAAACTCATATTTTCTCCAAAAGACGAGTATTTAGGAAGACTTGTTCGCATTAAGAGTACTATAATCAACTTCTAGAGAATCACCTAATCCAAAAAAGAGAACTATATAATTCCCATATCTTTAGACCATAACCAAAACTAAAACCAAAAAGGATAGTACAAGATCAGATAATACCCAAAAAGGATAATCCTTAAAAAAAACAAATCTATTCTCAATCTCCAAAATTTATCAAACAATACCCAAAGTTCAACAAAGACCATTCAATAAAAAAAATTTCCATAAAAGACTTCAAAGTAAACCAAACTAATATTGAAACCCAAATATTTGAAGGATTTAGTCACATAGTCTTCCAAGGTACAAATTAACTTTTATCTCCAAATAACATCAGTTGCTCTTAAATTCTCATATTGAAAAGTAATTAACCTAATCACATATCCTCGATGATAGGTTAATCATTTCCATAGATTACCAAAAATAAACTTACTCTTGATTCCAAAAATCATCTAACTAAAAAGAATTAGTCAAACTAACCAGGGACTTCACGTAGTCCAGTGGTAGGCGATAAATACCAGTCGCACTTTGGTTGTGGGTTCGATTCCCACAGCTTTGTCCGACGCGATGAGTTGTCACACGGTCTGCGTGTTGTCCTTTTTCCAAAACTATATAATTCTCAAATCATTCCCCAAAAAGAGATAAAATCATCAAAAATAACCATAACATAATTTAAACTTAATTTAATCTCATGCCTTTAATTTTCCATCATAACATATAATAACCCATAATTACCTCAAAAGTAAGGATCATATAATCTCTAATGGTTACCTTTATGATTATTACCTGAACATCCACATCGATTGGTCATCTCGTACATAATGCATTACAGATCATACCAAGGTTCAAGTGGTTGATCATGACTCCTTGATAGTTGGTTTAGAACAACCACGAGTTTCCTCCTTAAATCCCCCATTTTATCTAGTATCTTAATCAGAGAACCACCATAGTTTCCTTCAAACCTGTTGTCTCTTTGGTGCCTACTAGATCCATTCATTCACTAAAAATAGAAATGTCAGTGTGAGTATATCAACAAAGCTGTCATGTACTAATGAGGAAGATATACTTACTCATTCAATTTATCTAAAAACTATGACTCTTTCTGAAATCCTAACCATTATGGTAGTGTCACTTATGCTTAAAGAATACCCTAACCTCTAAAGTTATCTAAAATGACCTTTTATACCAACTATAAGGACCCAGCCTTAAACCTTACTTAATCTTGAGTTATTACAAGATTACACATTGAGGATCTTTTCAGGTTTAGAGTTTTAGAGAATTAGATCATAAAACTTGCATTACATTCCACATTTAAAGAAAGTGGTTACATAAAAGATAGTATTAATTTTTCCAATCAATGGAAAAATATTTAAAATAAAACATGGATTCTTTCTTGACACTTCCTTGACACTATCATCATATCTTGTACCCTTCCCTTGACCTGTGAAAAAATTTCAAAAACTTGGGATGAACATAAAATGATCAGTAAGAGATATAAAAAAATATGGAAAGGAAACATGAGTACATGTGTACATAAGAATGAAATCATACTTTACCCATAAAACATAAGCACTTTAACATACCTCATAAAATCATGAATAAATCATAGAAATCATAAGACATAAAGGTAACTGGAGGGATTCATAACATTCTTACGTAGGGAGTAACCCTCTTGGTTATGTTTGGAATACCCACCACAGTATATTCCCAAAATATCTTCGGAGAAACCTTAATGTTTCACTCCTTCACGTTACCCAATGCATTGGAGAGCTATATCGGGCTCACCCGCCCTTACTTTATCACAGAACCAACCGTTTTCATAACAATTCCCAAGAACCATAACATAAACGTATCACATAAAACATGCATAAAGAAAACATAACATTTCTACATTTCAATCACAATATAACATTTTAGTATATTGAAATAATGAATCCATTCAAAAAGAAACCATTTCCAAAACCATTTAAAACATTTAATAAAGAGATTTTTGAATGAAAGTGTCCCATACCACCTTGAAGCTTTTAAAATTTTAAACCATTAATATCCATATAAATAAATCCTTAAAACCATTTTGAAAACATGGATATTAATAAGAACAAATAATTAAAACATTTAAAGAGATATTTTTGTTAAAGGGGGTTTTACCAAAATTAGAGACACTTGAATACAATAATTGAGGAATAACATTTAGTCAGAACTTTATAATATCATGAGAATAAATGGATTCATGATATAATATTCCAAAGGACAGTATATACACCATATAAGAGTGAATTGGTGCATAACAACAATGAAGTCTCAAAAGAAATGTCAAATGTGATGATATCCTTTATAAAGAAGGTAGCCTTAAATTAAGGATAAATCAATCTCAAAATTATTTGTGACAAATATAAATACACCCAATATAAGTGGATATTAAGTGTAAAAAAATAAAAGTTTATTCACACATATTCAAAGGATGACATATTCAATAACTACATGTTGAACCCAAAGAAATCGAAATTGGGTTAAAAAGTTCCCTTTGTAAAATTCGACAGCCTAACGACATCACTTCAAAATTCATAAAATGAGCTGATGAGAGATAAAAAGGGAATCTCATCACTTGGACATAAAATTTACATCAATAAGGATATAAAAGAACATATCCCAACATAATAGTATGTGAATTAAAAGACATAACAAAAGAAGTCTTTTCAAAAGAGGAGGTTGAAAGGTCCCCTTACCGAGTTGGGTAACTTTCAAAACGTACACCCCATGGAAGAAGGGTCATACAATGAAGATGTGAATACAAAAAAATGAAATTATACTACAAAAAGTGTATAATAATGGGCAGTACATACACCATTCAAAGGAAATTGTGGCAAATGTAGCATAAATCCCACGGGAATAAAAGTGAGATGAAAAATCCCTTACGAAAACTCGGCAGCCTAACGGCGCCACTTAAAACTTCCAAAATGGATTGATGAGAGGAAATAGGGTCTCTCATAATATCAAAATAATGTTTACAGAAAGAGGAATACAAAATAACATCCCCTAACATAAAAAATAGGAGCTTAAAAGAAGTGACATAAAGGAGAGTATTTAAAAAGAAAGAGAGAGGTTGGATCTCTTACGAATATTCGGCAGCCTAACGGCGCCACTCAAAACTTCCAAAATGGATTGATGAGAGAGAATAGTGTCTCTCATCATATGAACATAAAAATTATAGTAAGAGTAATATAAAAGAATATCCCAATATCAAGAAATATGATCTTTAAAAGGAATGACATAAAAGAGTGTACTTTAAAAGAAAGAGAGGAGTTGGATCCCTTACCTCAAGTCCAACTTGTCTTGTTCATTTCTTTATATTCCTGAATAATAAACTTTGGTAAATTTATAATTGCCTAAGGACCTCCTTTAAAGATTATTATTCAGTTCATATCACATATTATAATGTTATAATAATTGTTTAATAATGTTAGTTCATATCAGACGTTTTTGCCTATGTTTGGTACATGAGTCAAAAATGAACTTGTTTGAAAAATGATTGTCCATGTAGTTATAAGTAAATAATTTCCAGAATAGTATTAATGAATAAAATATCATATATATCCAGTAAATATTCATTTTTTACTATTCCATATCATTTGGAGTTAAAAAATTTAAAAGCACCGTTCATGGAGATGGTAGGCCGTACGTACGCATGAACGCTACTTTCATTTTTTTGTCATATTAATGGAATTAAAACAAAATGAGATATATATATATATATATATGTTATAATTCTAGAATGATATCCATAATTTAGATGTAATATATTATATATATATCCATTATATATATGTACTTATAATAGTACATAACATTTTGAGATAAGAAATGAAATGTACCGTTCATGGAGACGGTAAGCCGTACGTACGCATGAACGCTACTTCCATTTCTATTTTATATTTAATGGAATTAAAACATAATTATACATAATATTATTTTAATTCCAGTATGGTATCATATATTATATCATTAAATATATCCTTTATACGTACCACATATGGTATTAACGAATCAAATCACTTTGAGGGGGCGGTAGTCTGCACTTCCTTAAATGAAGATATCGCGTTGACCCATAATGGAAACCATAAAGGTATGACATAAATGAAAAATACAGAAGCTTAAGTAAAACATAAACATATTATATATCATATATAAATATAGTGTCATCTTAATGGACACCATTGAAGGTGCTAGAAGAATGTTGAACAATCATCGTTTTGTGAGGCAAAAATTCACCATCCACAGAAACAGTATGTTAATTAACCATTAGATGTAGGTGTGTGTAAGTGTAGCTCGAATCCTTCTTATAACAACATCCTAGTATTTTTAAGATACTGGAGTTTTTACAATATAAATGAATAAAACGAGTTTAGGGGGTTGGAGAAGCAAAATAAAACAAAAGGACACAAGTGAAGACATTACCTTAAAATCAGGTAACTCCCTTTGGTTTGAGCTCAAAGGCTTCCTTGGGAAGACTTCTGCCCAAAGTGAGGCTTCAAGGAGATAGATAGGGATGTGGAGAGAAAAAATGGGTAGGGGTTGGCCGAGCCAAAGGCTTTGGAAGTGTGGGTAAGGAGGTAGAGGTGGGGGCCTTTTATAAGAGGAGAGGAGGGGAACTCTTGGAAAGTAAAGAAATGTTACTTTATTTTAGAATGAGTTTCGGATTTTAATGGTCCCACATTGATGTGTTTCGAGGCTAATGTGATAAGGGTTCGAAAGCCCCCCATACAATAGGTTTTCTACATGTTTAGGTCTTAGATTTTACATTATCTTTCCATTTTATTTAAATCGTTAAATAATGAGGTCATCGCTGCATCATCATGATGTCACAAATAATTTAATTTATTTAATGTCTAAAAATTATAAAAAAAATACAATGATGTATGAAATATTTTTATCTTTCCAATGACTATTTATAGTCAAAATTCTGACTTGTATAACCCCATGTAAAATGTTTTGTAGTAAAACATTTCATGTTTGTCTCATTTTTACTTTAACATTAAATAAAAAGGTATTTATGTCATTTTCCAAAAAAAGTGGCTCCATGGGGTCCCCAAGTTTACCCATGGATTGTTTTGGTCGGCCATGAAAAATCCAATGAGGGTAGGACATGTGTCTAGGTCATTTAATTTTATTAAAACATTATTCTTACCTTAAACTACACTAATTACCTCTAATCGTGATTAAAAACTTAATAAGTTACTATTCACCAAAAAATTATTTTAATCCCATTGAACCACATTTTACTTCTTAATGACAACCAGTTATGTCATATTTTTGAAATTCAAAACACAAATATGGAAAAAGTTTCATTTAAACGGAAAAATCAGTTTTTATAAGTACCACCTAGTGGTTTCACTATTCATCAAAAATTGAAGTTTTTCAGAAAATTACCAAAAGTTCACCTTAAGCTATATTTGATATTCCGAAATCAAAAATGATTTCTATTTTAAAAAATTAAAAACATATAAGTTGCATTAATTAATTTAATAATTAATTCCCACTGTCACAACAAATAGTGTGTTTTTATGAAACAAAATGTATCAAAAGATTGACACTAGTTTAAGTCCAATTTCAAAGTGAAATTAACTCCAACGACCACTATTGGGTTAAATGGTAAAAATATATTCTAGTTTCACTTTAAAACCAATTAAAAAGATAATCTAATCATATAAATAAATTAGATTAAAAGAGTTTTTGAATTAAAATACAACATTTTTCACTATTCATTAAAAATTGAACTTTTTCGGAAAAATACCAAAAAATTACACAAAATAAATTTTGATGTCCCGACTCTAAAGAAGAATTTTATTTTGTAAAATATAACACATAAAAATTTAAAAAATTGGATTTAAAATAGGTTCTCCATCCAAAGGCGTTTAATCTACCTTTTAAAGAATATTAGAATGTTTACGCTTAAAATTGGATTCATTTGCATTTTTAATCCTCTAACATTTACTGTAAAAAGTAAAAATATTTGAAAAACATATATAATCATTTTGTAGTTAGTTCTGTTCATTCTCGCCATTACAACGACTAGGTTTTAACTACTATTTAAAATAATATTATTTTATTATTAGAGTGCAACGTAAGATTCCCAAGAAACTTGTTGTTGCATATTGGGTAGGCCATCGAGCATAGCATCCCCTTTAAAGAAATATTAATATTTTATTCACAAATATGGATAAATATAAAAATGTCATATTCTTTATTTACCTGGGGTGTTACATATTATGTGACGGGTGGGGCCCGATATAGCCCCTCGATGCATCGATAGGTCTCTTGAGACAACTAGACTGGGAATTGGACGAGGCCCTTCCCAATGTGATATGGATTTTGGCAGAGGCCTTAATCTTTAGACGTCTTGGCCGAGGCATTGAAAAAATGTTTTAGAATGTCTGGCATTATTCATACCATCATTATGAGTTCAGCTATTGATATTTCGTATGGTTATTCGATTAGTAGAATACCCATGATTATGATTTATTATGGCATTATTTACTCAGATCATTTTCCCGCCATAATGTGTTCAAGTTAATTATTAAAGGAATGTGTTTTCAATTATACACCATGTTTTATGTTTATACTATCTTCCGTTGTATTTCTTACTCTTACTGGGCATTTGAGGTCACCCCTTTCTTATATATCATTTTTTTCAGGACATGAAGAAGTTTATTATGAATGACATGCTGAAATAACCTAGGGGTTATGGGTGTTGTCTATGGAGTTTCCATATTGTATTTCTCTTCAAGTTGTAATATTGAACTTATGTGTGATTCTTGTTTCCAATAATACTAAACTACTCAGTCCTTTGGGATTCGTATTCATTGTATGTATGCCAACATAATCAAACAAGGCACCTACTTCAGGCAACTGGGGTCAGGTCCTTACATTATATACTTATCATAAAAGTATATAATAGTTATATATTCCTTAGTCTACATTTCCTAAATCTAGTACCAAATATTTGTATACACATTACTCTAATACCAACTATAAATTCCTAGACCCTAGTAACCCAGAGTCGATGGTGACATTATTACATTGAAACTAGATACAAGGAATCACATCCTAATGTACTGAATAGTTTACTAATATTTGTAAACTAGATACATACATTAAGTTCACATTACAATTTATAACACAAAATGCACAAAGTTTTTTCTTGGAGAACACCATATTTCCCATCAATATATCCCCACATGTCAATTGTAAAACAATCCTACTAACCTGGGGGAAATAGAAAATAATAAATGGGTGTGATCATACGCTCAGTAAGGGATATAATACTGTGGAATCTATCACGAATAAATTATCATAATCAATATTTTTTTGATGAATAATTAAAAAAATCCCATTTAAACAATAACTTGATAATAATATGGTTGGAATAAATGTTGATCAAATAATGAAAAATAACCAATCACTTGAACTGGGATCTTAACCATGTATGTCCTAACTAATAAAATGATCATGTGGACATCAATGACTAATCTTATAATAATGGAATTCATAATGTTTTACATCTGAAACATACTCTTAATACCTTTGATAAAAAAATTCAAATATATTGGTAAAAACCTTTCTAATTTGGCCGATTTATTTTTCTCGTGAGACCTGTTGATGCATCAAGGGTCTATCAATAACTAGGCCCCAACTATCACATACCAAATACAATTCATTACTCATATTAAAGGAGTGAAATATAATCAAAATAAAAATTCAAATTGAAAAATAAACCTATGAAATGATAATACTTACCTTAATCAGATAAACTTAATCGTAAATCATCCAGAGTAATATAGTGAATGGTAATTAAATTATATACTATTAGTCAAAATAATGTTATACCATAAAAATAAATAATAAGGATGATATAAACGAAACATATCCCCATTGGATTATAAGTACAATAAATTTCTGACATGGTTGGTGAATAAAAATACTATAACAATGTCATTAAAAACATTTTTGAGTAAAATAACATTTTCAATTTGATTTTTTTGAAAACTAAATGTTAAAAAAATGGAAAATGATTTTTTTTGAAAATAAAATTTTAAAATTATAAATTAGCATTTAGAAAATTGACTATTTCTGACATCAAAAAATTCAATTCTTTTCATATACATTAAAACGATGATTCCTTTTACATTTCTGATAAAATCCAAACAAGCCTTATTTTAAAAATGACATGATGATTCCTTTAAAAAATTAAATATATAAAAATGGGTAATTTTTTTAATAAATATCTTGGAAAATGTTAACAAAATAAATTTTTTATATAAAATATGGATTATGATGAAAAAGGATTTATGAACAAAGAGAAAAAGAAATCCATATTTTCCTGAAAAAACCCTTTCAATCATTTTAAGTACGAATGAGTGTAAAAATTTTAATATTACTTGAAAAATTTATTTAATAACTATATAATAAGGAAATATATTTTATTTATGATATTAATACAAAAATAATTCCCCCAAAGGAAACTTAAAAAAATAAAACTCCAAATAATGATGATATTGTGAAATAAACCCTTACCACTTTGGAAACTTTTAAATAATAAGCCCTATGAAAAAAATATATTAAAATGAAATTTTAAGTACCATAATGATAAATAGAATCATGATATAAAATATCAAAAAGGGTAGAATATGAACCACATAAATGAATAAGTGGTGAATATATATGGTGTATGTATCATGAAAGTAAAAGTGAGATGAGAAACCATTTCCTCAGGTTCAATTTCATTTGTATGTGTCAAAAACTCATTTATAAGAAATTAAAGATCATTATAAATATCTTTAAGAACGATAATCATATATATAATATCATAAATGATCCTGTTATAAAATTTTACCACCTGTTTGTTAATAAAATTTCATTATTTTCATTATTTTGAGTGTTAATTTCCCTGTTTTCTCATGTGTGGTTTTTCATGAATGTTTTTGTTCTTGTATACAGGATATAAATACATCATGTATAGAATTATAATAATGTTAAAAATATTCTTTATTTTTTATTAGATACATCCTTAGTACAATTCATGAAATTTGGACATAGAAAATGAATTTCATCGCTACGTGGAGATTATAGGTCTTACATATGCACAAGCTATGATAATACTCCCATAAAGGATGAAAGTGTAAGTAATTTTATGATATTTTAAATTTTTAAAATTTGTACTATTTCATATCTATCAAATATATTCATTAAATTTATCCTTTGTACTTATCTTGTAATGTGTTAATAAAAAATGAATCGCATCGCTTTGTGGAGCGGTAGTCTGTCGTACACACGAGCGGTGTTATCATACTTTGAATGGAATTAAAATTAAGAAGATATATGTGTTATTATATTTTCATGAGTATAATTTTATCATAAATAATATACAT
The DNA here is from genome assembly GCA_963277665.1 of Viscum album. Lineage (NCBI taxonomy): Eukaryota > Viridiplantae > Streptophyta > Magnoliopsida > Santalales > Viscaceae > Viscum > Viscum album. The sequence goes on along the minus strand of OY728167.1, from coordinate 137,067,014 downwards.
ATAAAAATCCATCATTATATGCAACCATGAGATATGTTTATGGAAAATGAGTTACCTCAATTCGTGAGGCAGTAGTCCATCGTGCACACAATCAACGATTTCTTCTTCCGTTTCATTGAAGAGGATATGGATATATATTATTCTATAATCATAATAATATCTCAGTATATGGTAGATACTTATGGTATTATATTTTTTGTATTAAGACATAATTTAATGTTGTAAAAGAAGAAAGAAAAATAATGAGCTTATTGAAGACAATTACCCTCTCTTAGAGAAACCTCCTTTGGACCTCTTCTTAAGAACCCTAGGGTTGGTATTTTGGGAAAAAAGATATATAAAATGTATACTGATTTTGGGGATGGATTTTTATAGGGTTTTTTCAATCCAAATGTCTTGAGAGGTTTGAAGATGTTAGGGGAGTGAGTTCCCATCTATAATTGGCGAGGAGTGGCATTTTTGTAAATACCCGAAACTATTCAATAATGGGAAGTCAATATCACTCAAAGTGGATAAAAAATTGATAATTAAAGGGGTTTACTGATTAAATGTTCTATAAAAACTTCCACCACAGAAAATGTTTTCTAACTTGTTATTTATTATCCTTTAAGTTTACTTAATTTTACCATTTTATTTTTCACCACGATAACTTGTATCTTTTTTTTACCTAGGTAATTTAACCATTAAGACTAAAATTTAAATTATAATTATTAGATAATTTTAAAAAAATTATTATAAATATTACATAAAATTTATTAAATAAAAATTCTATATGTGTGGAAAATTAATTTTATCACATGCATATTTTAATGTGAAGAACCTCGCTTTAAACTTAACCACATTAATTAATTTATTATTTTTTTCACTTATTATTTTGAAAAAAATTAATTTTTACGTATTATATAATATAAATTATTCTTATTCCAAATAAGGAATACATTTTTATAACTTCAATTAATATAAGTGGCATAATTCAATTTTAAATTAAACCCATAGACACATCGAAAAATGGTTTTCCAAAGAAAAGATTTCAAAAGATTAAAAGTTTTTATATCAAAATTAAATATAAAATTGATTAAGATAACATAAAATCGTTAAATTTTAATATAATTTAGTCATATAAATAATTTAAACAAATATTCATTTTTCAATAAAAATATTTATTTTTTACTATTTATCAAAAATTAATATTTTTCAGAAAATTCTCAAAATATAACCCATTAGTAATTTTGAAATGTATATTCAAAAAATTGATTCAATTTTTTCAAATAGATATTCTAAAAATTTTAAAAATTAAGTTTAAATTATGTGAATGAAGAGTGACTAATATGCCTTTCATAAAAATACAGTTTTCAGGTAATGTTTTTTCCTAAATAAAGGTTATTATTTTATTTATAATAAATATATACCCATTTGAGTTATTTTACACATGTTTAAACCATATAATTTCTGTAATTTATTTATTTCTATTCATACCTTCCAAATTAACAGCTAGGCTATAACGATCATGTTTAAATAATAACATTTTAATAGAGTATCACGTTTTGGTCAAACCCAATGTTTCTTGCATTGAAAGCTATTGTAGATATTGAATTCATTTAAATATAAATATATTGTAATGTATCAAGGTGTTAAATTATCTTATATTATATGTGTTTAATGTTATATACACTATCTAATAGGACATTATTCTTTTAAAATATCAGGTTTTTACACCAAACTTTCAACAAACTCGTATGATTTTCATTGAAATGTACACATAAATTAACTCAAATTTACAAAAAATAATTCATTTTTACACATTTTGATATTATGTACTTCATTTAAAACTAGTTTAAATATTTATATTTAGTATATTATTATTATTTTAATTTAATTAATGAAGTCATACACTGATTTTTTGATACTTGATACTTCATTTTTTAAAGGATGTAAATTTTGATTAAAAATAGTTTTGATCAATTTTGAATCAACTTAGAAAAATCCATTCATTGATATTGACATTTAATTTTTTACTCATTTTATTTTGGATAATTACACATTAATTTTATAGGAAATTAAATAAAGTGTTATATGGATATCATAATGATTTTTAATGACTCAATCAATTATTGATCGGAGAAGGAAATTTGGATATTTGACTGATCACATGATTCTTTATTTAATATTTCACTGCTAAAATAATTTTTGAAATTAAAGTGTTATAAAACTCCAAATATAAATTTTATTGGAATTATTTGAATACCAAATTTTTTTTTAATTAAATACAGTTGTTTGAAAATAAATTTAATATTTTTATATTTTAAATTGGAAAATTACCACACTAAAAAAATGCATTTGTGTGTTGTGTAGGTTGGACCCAAGTTTTTTAAAGGCCTAAAAACATTTCATGAAAACCTAAAGAAATTATGATGACTAACATGAATTTTTCCTATGTTCCTAAGTGACCTTAAAAAAATCCTCATGTAATTGATACAGTAACTAAAAAAACCAATGTAATGGATCAACTGCATCATCTCCTGTGAAAGGAAACCATGTTAGCCATAAGATGAATTTTTTTTTCAAATGCATGAATTAATCATGATCTACAACTTCAACATCAACCAAAATTGTCTCTCTATTTTTACGGTCAATCACAAGTGAAACATAGAGAATGATTATGGAATCTTATGCATAATATTCCATACCCAAGTGATATTTTCTCAACCAACTCACCATAAGTACTCCTTTTCATATATTGTAAGGCAATAAAATCTAGAGTAAGGCAACTCTATTTAAGAAAATGTTAGTCCCGAACAAAATCCTTCATGCCGATCAAAACCAGAACATGTTGTTGTGCCATATAATATTCAACCAAGATACTGAGACCATGTGAATCATATAAAAGATGTAGATTGATCACCCCAGATGATTTACCGATTTCACTGAGTATGAGGAACACATGAGTTTTATTGAGGGTGAATGCTGAGTTTTTGGGAGACCAAAGAATATCGAAACATGCACTTACAAGACAGAATCAAAATAATATCACCAGAGAAGAACCGAGATCAATGATATCCTTGAACCAAGGTTGTGGAGACAAATCCAATTGAAGGTGTGTTTTCCAAAGTAGGATTAAGTAATTTATAATAAAACAGAGGGGAAACCTATATTGTGATCAAGTGAAGTTGGATGGAGACAGAAGGAAGAACGTCTCGATCAAGACTGAGATTTCTAGAATAGAAAATCATTGATGTTGATGATCCAAGTTTGGATGAACGAGAACTAATTTGGTAAGATGAAGGCTCAACAATTTTTTTTTCATTTTTATAGTATTGTTCCATTTATAGGTGGTGATCAATGAAGGAAACGGCCTTGGGAACTCCCAATTCTCGGATAAAAGTTTCATTTGACACTTCCACCCATATGCTCAATCAAACACCTAAATGAACTCATGAACTTATCCATCATCCTCGACACCTCCTATTTTTACATGTTGAAGATGATGAATCCAGATGAGCCAATGCGAGATTTACCTAAATGGAGAATCCAAATAAGTATCCACAGAATCTCACTATTTGAATTGATCCAGACCAGAAACCGACTCTCCATTATTGTAGAAAACTCAGTTATGCTATTGAGGATGAAATCATAGGATGAAAAAGTTTGACATGATGATGAAGTGTTGGAATATTTTTTCACACATGCTACATTTTGTTCCTTATGTAGTGATGGTGAAAGTGGTTACACAGTTACTTCCTAACATTTCGGCTATGGATATATTAAGAAGCTCACTACAAGTGTTCGATTTTAGGCTCTAATAATATTTTTGTTGAAAAGTGATGAACTTGAATAGAAAATGTCTGTGATGAAAAAACATGGAGAATAGAAAACCAAAGGTCAGCCAATTTGAAGAAGAATTACTTGAGGCAAAATTAGATTTAGTCTAAGTTTGAAGAAATGTTGTTTCTACTATTTAAAGTTGAGAAAAAGTATCGGAGATGATGAGTTGCATCTGAGTATATTCAACCAGAGGAAAATTTGAGATTAAATGAAGATGAACCTGATGAGTGGGAATAAACCATAATTAGGGTCTAATACTATCCAAGAAAACTTATAATATTTCAATTCCCAATTGTAAGCAAATACTAGGTGCAATCAATGACTCAATTAATCAAAGCATGTAGGCCCATTCTAATTCCAAAAAAATATAAAGCCTTATGCCAACACCTTCCCCCAAACATAATACAACGTACACTAATAATTTGAAGAATAAAATCATTTCTATTCCATCCATCATGAATGAGTAAAAAATTTGGTCATGGGGAAATAATTTTTTAATAGAATAGATTTCAGTATGCTGAATTGGAGAAACCCAGACCATCGATATGTTCATATAGTGGTGATCTGAAGAGATAGAATTTGGCATAGAATTTTAGGAGCGATTCAGACTTGTTGGGTTCATTATAATTTAATTTCATTAAAATCACATGGCTAGAGATGAGATATTGAATAAATCTGACTATTTATCTATAAAATATTCACTATTCAATATAGAACTAGGGTCTCTTCCACAATTGTGAAAACAATGTTACTTTGTAATTTTTGTTCTTGTTTTATTTCATTTTCATTTTCTATAACTCTCCAATTATGGAACAACAATCCAGTAATGGATGAGACGATTATATTCATCATAATTACATATAAATGAATTCAATGTTCTAATAGACTTTCCCTTTTATTAATATCTCTGTATTTATTTGAACATGTTTAGGTTTTAAGATATTTCCTTATTCTTAAGCACTTTAAATTTATCATTCTTCTATCTCCATATTGCACACATAGGCCACTCAAACTCAATCCAATACATGCAATAAAAATTAGTGAGTTAATAGAAGTGTGATAGAATATTTCCAATCACAATGAAAAGTGAGATTTGGGTTTATAGTGATCATTGTACTCATCTTCTCAAGATGATACTTCTGAGATATTTTAATCTATGTCAGGTTTCACTCGATTAGAGAAAAAAATATGAGAGACATAAAATGGAATTGTGATATTTTTGGCATGGAAAGGGGATGATCTAAGGTTAAGTCACTATCTCTAAATATGAATTTAGAAACCAACTCAATTTTACTGCTAGTTTTAATAGTGAAAATCAAAACCAATTCAATGATCCAATATGGTCACAAAATCAAACTCACAAAACAAATGAGAAACACACTCATAGAACTATCCTCTCTATATACAACTTGATTCCACTACTACTAATTTTTATTTTATTTGAAAAATTATTTTTTCAAGGTCCACATGACTGAAACTTATTAGACTTGGATCAATTTCAAAGGAGGACATTATTTTTGTTTGAAACTTATTTTAAATTTATTTTAACAAATGACAACATCTAGTTCATCTCACCCCCATTGGTTTTGATCCAGAGGGTGAATGAACTATATCTGAAATATTATGAACAGAAAAAAAATTGAATATTATAAAAGGGAGGTTTTCCCAGTTTCATTGACAAGTTCCCCATATTCAAATTCTTCTTTCACCAAAGTAACTCTATATAGGGAAAACATGGTGAAAAATTAGGAATAATAAAATTGAACTTTGAGAGAGATTTATGTGCCTAATTTGAATAATGATAATATAATTCAATTACCTAGTAATAAAAAATAATTTTGATTGAGAATTGGTATAACCTACCTCCTACCAATGTTTTATGGTTTGGAAGGCGAGGACCTGAACTGAAATCTAAGATAATTTTCGAATATTTTCATTAATTTAAATCCCATTATCATATATAAAATCAATTTAACTAGAAGGTTTTCCCCGTATCTCATAAAGGTTCATCCAAGGTATTGATATAAAACCTAAATCTTATTTAGGTTTCCATATGGAATGGGATATATAATGCATCCCTCTAGAAGTACTTCCCCACCCCAAAGAGCACTTAAATAAAAAATAGATCTATAAGATTAAACAATCTAGTGTAAAAACTCTCTGTCAGTTTTTCAAAATATTAATATTTTTGAAAACATGATTCCCATATCATCATTTTTAAGATCACAATTTAATTTTATTATTTTACATATGGATGATGGGAAATGATTGAAATATTCTAGATGCTTCATTTAAAGGAGAATTAAAAGACAAGTACCCGGCTAAATCTAAAGATATGATTGAGAGGATCTCTCAAAAATCATAATAATTTAGCACATGATCTAAATTAAGAGGTGTAAACAAGGAAAAAAGTTCCAAATTACTTTTCTTAGAAAATTAAATTAAATTACTCATGTCAATTGTGAAGTATCTAGCCATGGACGAGGTATATGAAGCCTCAACTCCCACACCTCCAAAATTCTACCAGTTATATTACTCTAATAACCACTTTATCAATGGATTCCCTCAAGTTCAAGTAATATAGTGTTGTGATTCCTTGTACCAGAAGAATTTACAACAACAACCAATAAAAAAAATTATTTAGAGACAGTTTAATACTTTGTTTGGATATGGGAACAAACAGGAACAAATAGCACCATTCCAACAAGTTTCTCAACCATCCTTCCAACCCCACCCTTATAAATATGTATCTCTCATCAATTGAAAACCTAAAAAAGTGAGAATAATCAAAAGGACATCATGATTAGGTCACTAAAACAACTTATTGAAACTAAAACTACTCAATAAACAACCCTTAACACTCATGGATAAACAAAGATGGATCTATAAGGATAGTACAACCAGATTATGAATATCATCAATGAATTGAATAATCTAGGATCATTTATACTTCCTAATTAAATAATTCCTATCCAAAAATAAAAAATATAGTTCTATTATATTAAAGAGTAATACGAATGTGGGAAAAAAATGAATAATCACTATCTCAAGAGGATGTTTGTAGTGGAATTTTTTTTTTATCTAATGAATTTTCCCCTGAAAAAAAAGCTGGAGTGCCAATAGAAACACTCCCTATAAAGGTAGAAAAAGGGAAATCCAAGATGGAAGATTCACACTATCCCCAACCACTCTTCCCTAAAATTACTAAACAACCCAAGAGACCCAATGGAGACACACTACAACAAGATATTCTGGAGATATTTAAGAAGTTGGAGATTAATATTCCTTTCCTAGAGTTCATCTTCCAAATTCAAAGGTATGAAAAATTCATGAAGGTGTTGTACACTAAGAGAAGAACATTTCAATATAATTACAAGGTAATTATCGGTAATAATTTTTCTTGAATTTGTAACCCTAAAAATCCTCTAAAAATTATAAGATCTAAGTCTCTTCTCCATTACTTACACTATTTGTGAGCTAAATTTTTCCAATGTACTTTGTGGTTTAATGGAATCAATTAATATGATGTCGTATTCAGTTTATTCATATCTATGAATTGGAAAACTCAAAGATAGTTGAGTAGTTGTGTATATTTCCTAAAACATATGTGTTCTAGAATATTTACTAGTTAGTGTACTTAGTTTTTTGTTTCATGTAGATATCAAAACTCTGAACATGAAAGGAGGAAAAGGTAAATATTACTCTCCCATTATTCTTAGTAGGTCATTTCTCAAGATAGAAAAAACAATTATAATTGTTAATAATGGAAAATTTTCAATTTTTTTTTTGTAAAAAATTGTGAATTTCAACATCCTTGACTCAATAAAATACACACATGAAGGAAATATTTTTTTCCCTTAATAAATTTTGAATTATATTTTTCTTCAATGAAGGAAATTAAAATTTTGGAAGACATAGTAATATTAGGAGATATTTTAAAACACCCAACCAATTTTATAATTTTTTATTGAAAATGAGTTAAATATGTAAATAGTTTTGATTATTTAATTTTTTTAAAAAAATTGATAAAATATACATTAAGTATTTTTTCAAAACCACCACTGACACTTATTCTTTGCATGTAAAATTTTCCAACATGGAGAACTCCATACTCAAAAAATCATTGGAAAACAATCTAAATAAAAACAAAAACTTCCTCCAGGAAATTTTAAATATATCTATGTAAATGAAAATGAAATAATTCTAGTGATTAAAAAAATAATTTTAAACCTAATAAAGAGTAAAAAGTGATGGATATTTTGAAACAAAATTCTACGAAAATAGGTTTCACATTATGAGACATATCAGGGATTATCCCTAACACCTGGATGCATAGGATTTTGGTTGAAAATGACTCCAAACCAGTGAGACTATCCTAAATAATTCTTTTACTGGATCTTATGGATGTATTAAAAAATTATTGTAAATAATTTTAAGAGATGGAATAATATATCCAATATTAGACTCTTAATGGTTGGGTCTCATGAGAATTACCCTAAAGAAACATTGATACAAAATTGAGAAAAATTAGAATAATGAGTTAGTTCCCACAAGAATAAAAAATTACAATAGAGTCCATATATATTACAGAGGATTGAACCATGTGACTATTTAATACAATTTTCCAATACCATTTGTGGAAAAAATGTTTGAGAGATTAGTAGTGAAGGTCATTATTTCTCCCTTGATGGGTTTTCAGGGTATTTTCTTATTCCAATTTATCTAGAGGACCAATAAAATACCACCTTCAAATTCCCCTTTAGTATTATTTCCTATAAAAATATTCATTTTAGTCTTTTCAATGATCTTGTTACCTTTAAATTTTTTATGGTGTGTATTTTGTCAGTCTTAATTGATAATTTTAAGGAGGTATTTCTTAAAGAGTTCACACAATGTATGGGACTTATTTTCAAAGCATCCTTGAAAGTATAGAAAAGGTGTTAAAAAGATATATTGAGAAAACATGGTGTTGAATTTTTAAAAAATACCATTTCTTATTAGAATATAAAACGTTTTTGTCCTCATAATCTCTAAAGATAGAATTGAAGTGGACAAGGAAAAATTTTATGTTATTTCTAGCCTTCATTATCCAAGTATTGTGAGTCACATTAGATCATTTTTATTCCATGTAGGGGTTTACATAAGGTTTATTAAGAATTTTAGTGAGACTTTTTTTCCCTTTACTAACCTAATCAAAAAATAAATTGGGTTTGTTTTTGATGATTCATTTAGGATATATTTTGATAATCCAAAAGAGAGTTTAACCACTACCCCCATAATATTCCCAACATAATTGGAACACCCCTTTGAGATTCCTTGTAATGATTCAAATAGATCTATAGGTGTTTTAATTTCATAGAATATTTAGGGAAACTCACAAGTGATATACTATGCTTCACAGACTCTAGACAGAGCTCATATCAATTATAAAATAATAGAGAATAATTATTTTTTCCTATCATCATTTTCTTAGAAAAAAATTGACCTTATTTGCTAGTAAGTATTATAATTATCTATTATAATCACGTGGATCTCATGTATTTGATCATAAAGGACGATATAAATTTTGGGATAGTGATATGGATGTTGCTACTATATGTATTCAACTTTGTGATTAAGGACAAGAATGGTTGTGAGAATCTGGTTACAGAACACATGAGTAGAATGTCTCACATTGATAAGGTAGAACTACAAAATAAAGAAAACAGGTATTAATCATTTCCTAGTGAGAAGCTATATGAATCCACTCAAGTTACATGTTATTCCGATTTAGTGAATTTCATAGTCACATCAATGGTACCAATATTATTTTCCAAAAATCAATTAATTTAATTGAAATATGAATCAAAATATTATATTTTGTAAGAACTATATTTATGGAAGATATATAGTGATCAAGTAATAAGGTGGTGTATCCCCAAATAAGTGGCTATGTATGTGATTCCTTTTTCTAGACACTTTCCTGTGGAGGAAATTATGGACCTCAATTAATATATAGAAATTTTCTAGAAATTTTATTATTTTATCCATCAAATTTTAAATATTCACATGTTTTTGAAAAAAAATGTCCAAACATTGAGTTTACTATTGGAATTCCAAAAATAAATAAAATCCCCCGAAAACATTTTATTTATTTGGAAATATTTTATGTATGAGGATTATATTTCATTGGCCCATTTCATTTTTTGTTTGGATTTTTCTTCATACATTTGGTCCTGGACCATGTTTCTAAGTGTACTAAAGAAAATTCTACTCGAATAGATGATTAAAAAACTATGATAGAGTTTCTAAAGAAAAATACTTTTTTTTATGTTTGGAATACCACAAAATATAATCAATGACCAATGAACACACTTCTATAACAACAATATGTAAGACCTGAGGAAGAAATATATAGTAGATAGAAAATGTTATAGAGCCTACCACCTACAAACTAATGTGATGGTATAGGTTTCCAATAGAGAGAAAAAAGGTATTATAGAGAAGGAAGTGTAACCTAACAAAAAGGAATAGAGTAAAAATCATTAAGATATGTTTTGGTAATATTGAACTTCAAAAAAAAACACTTAAGTATTTATCCTTATAGAATAGTTTATGAAAAACATTTTCACATGCCCATTGAATTGAAACACAAATCCTAATGTGTTATTAAGAGAGTAAACATAGAGTCTAGAAAATCTGAAGAGTAGGGGATGCTATATATGATGGATATTGAGGAGCTGGGAAGAAAATACAATGAGAAATAAATATTATATGAGGAGAAATCCATGTTTTTTCAAGACAGTTTCGTCCAAAAAAGAGGATTTAAAATTGGTGATTGAGTTTTGTGATTCTTCTCATGGATAAAACACATTCTAGGTAATATTCATTACAATTGTACTTGACTAGAAAAGGTGACTAAGATCATTCCACTTAGTGTAGTTGATATCAAGGGATCTAAGTCACAGAGCCCCTTCAATGAAAATTACCAAAATGTTAATCATTACCATGAATATTTCTAGAAAGGGAAAAATTAGGATTTCAATATCCTCCATGATTCCATTGAATTAAAAACCTCAGGTTGTCTCTTTATATTAAAGTATTTTAAATGCTTTTATTTTCAATCTATGTCACATGAAGAAAAAATCTTCCTAGAAATCTAATGGATGTGTGTCTGAACTATGTATCGGGGAGAGAATACAAATTAGTCTAGGATATGAATACATTTTTTATATTTTACATTTAGTCTCTGTCCTAAAATAAAAAAAATTAATAAAAAAAATTAAATGAAAACACATTAAAAATATATATTATTTTAATTATTGTAAATAGATCTTCTTTTTATTTTTTGATTTTGAATTTTTTTCAAATATTACTTGAGATAAATTCTACCCTACATAGTTTAAATTTAATGTTAGAGTTATGAATTTTGTTGGTTTTGAAATTTTGAGAGTTAGATGAATGCTGAGTGAGTATTTCACCACCATCATTGATAATTTGGTCTTGGAACTATGAAAGGGAGTGTGTGTGAATAAATATATATATATATATATATATATATATATATATATAATTGAAATTATAAATTCAATTCACAAGGATTTTTGAACTTAATCTTAGGTAAAGTTTCCTCTATGAAAAATAAAACCTTAGGAAATAAACTGAAAATTAGGTGATATAATTCCATTGAACAAGTAGTAAAATGTGTAATTGGGACACCATAGTGAATCTAAGAGACATTACGTACAGATTTTTTGAGTTAAAGCCACATGTACATACCTAATAATTTCCTTTTCATAGTGTTCTACATATACATGTATTGGAAAAATTCAAAAAAAATATTAACTAGATAATAGTTAAAAATGAATTCATTCTAGGGAGGGGAATCTTGAACTTAGATGAAAAAGGGGAAAATTATCAAATAAAAAATTCATTTGAGTTGTATCAATAAATTGGGAAATTTATCTCTAGTTTAAGAAAATTATTAATGAGAGATATTTGGATGTGCTTTTTATTAGAACATTGATTCAACTTAAATCTAATTAAATGCACTCCGGGTATTGGAACTTTGATTAGATTGAAGTAAGGATTGAATTGAAATCATAGAATAAGTATAATAGTTCATATAATAGAGTAACCCATGAACCACTTATTCTATGGATTTTATATTAAGTTCTAGAATGAAAAATAATATATTTGAATAAATTAAATTCAGTGATAAAATTTCTTAAGAATATAATAGTTCATGTGTGTGGGAGATATATGAGCCCAAAATTTCAAAAAAAAGACTGTTTTTCATTGAAAATTATACCTCAGTTAATTCAAATCCAATCTAAATCATTCATTTTTATAATTTATTATATTATGGGATTTGTTGAAAATTGGATTAAATATTTATTTCTAATGAATTAATAATTTTTTTATTTAATTAATCAAGGCATACACTAATTTTTCGATACACTAAATTTCATTATTTAATGGATATCAATTTTGGTTAAAATAGTTTTGATTAGTTTGGAATCAACAAGGAGAAATTGATTCATTGATTTTTAAATTTAATGGTATTATACATTTTATTTTGGAGAATCATCCATTAATTTTATAGGAATTGAGTTCAAGTGTTAAATGGATTGGATAACGATTTATAATGATTCAATAAATTATTGAATGGACAAGCCAAAATTTTAAAATTTGACCAATGAGGTGATTAACTTTTTAATATTTAATTATTTAAATTATTTCTAAATTTAAAGTGTTAAAAATATAGATCTAAATTTTATTTTAACTACTTAAATACCAAAATTTAATTTTTAATTGAATATTTAATTTTAAATTTTATTTTATTTTTAATTAGAAAGTTCATGAACTAAAAAAATAATTTTTTGTGATGTTCAGGTCCAGCCAAAATTTTTCAAAGTCTTAAAGATATTGCATGACAACCTCAAGTGACCATGAAAAAATAAATGTAATTTTGTTTAAGTCCTGATGTGACCGGAAAACCATCCTCATGTGGTCGATAAACAAATAAACAAATAGAAAATTTAATGACCATTCATTCTATTTCGTGTGAAATAAATCCATGTCTACCATAAGAAGAAATAAAAAACGTCAAAGGTGTTAATCAATCATGAGCTCTAACTTCAGAATTAACCACACCAGTCTCCCCATTTTTATGGTCGAAAATAGTTAAGCAAGGTGATCGACCGTGGCATCTCAAACACAATATTTTTTACCCTTCTCATGGTCACTCAACCAATCGACCATAAGAACTCCTCTGTATATCGACCACATATCACTAAAAATTAGTGGAAGAAAACATTTTTTAAGATAATGTTAATTCTGAATGAAATCATTCATGATGATCAATACCATGATATGTTATCGCACAATTAAGACAAACTAAGACACAAATCTCATGTGGAGCATTATAAAGATGAAGATCGGTCACACCAAATGATTTCTCGATCTCAATAATGATGAAGAATCCACAAGATTGACTGAGTTTGACTGATAATATTTTTAGAAGACTAAGGTATATTTTAACACACACCCATACACCAATCTAAAATGAATAACCCCCTAGAAGAACCGAGATATGTGAAATCCTTCAACCCAGGTAATGCAACCGAACCCTGCTAAAGGTGGGTTCACCAAGTCAGGATGATGAATTTGATAAAAAACTAAAGCAAAAACCATATCATGACCATAAAATATTGGATGGAGTCTAAAGGAAGAACGTCTCGAATGATATTGAGATCTCAAAAACATCGCATCATGGAATTCATCACTCCATGTTTGGCTAAATAGTATTTGACCATGAAAGATAAAGAATCTACAAATATTTTGTCAATTATTATAGTTTTGTTACCATTACAGATTGTAAGGAATAATGGAAGGTACCTCAGGCACTCCCAATGATCTGATATAATGTCTTTTGGGCAGCACACCCCACAGGCTCATCCAAAAACCTTAAAAAACTCAAGAACCGATCCATCATTAAAAGAACCTATAATCTACTCCAATTGAAGATTCCAAATATAGTCTAGCTACTGCTACCCATGCCTGAATAGAGAATTAGACTTTGGTCACTCTAAAGATAATTACACAAAATGAGCCAGAACAACACTTGGATCAGCATTACTGAAGAAAACTATTTTAATCTATTGATGATATATTATAAGGATGACCAACCATATAATAAGTTTGAAAAAGTTTAAAACGGAATGATAGAGTGGTAGAAATTTGTCTCGTTATCTACATTCTTTTCCATGTGCATAGATGATGATATAAGGGCCCCAATTTCATCCAAACACAATATCTATTAATCTATTTAAATGTGTGCTCCAAGTGTTCAGTTTTAGGTCCAAATGATATTTTGGTTTATAGGAAATGAACTTGAGTTACATAAGCCATCGATGAAAAAATTTGGAAAATAGAAAAACAAATCTCAGCCAGGTTAAATAAAAATAACCTGAGGAAAAGTTATATTGTGACTAACTTTTAAGAAATTATTTTACTTCTATTTGAAGTTGAGGATAAATATATGTTGAACAAGATGATCTGCATCCATGTATATTCTGTTGGAATAACTCATGTTAAGTTTGTTTAATATTATTGTAATGGGATAATGAGGGATATAATTGTCAAATTGATGGACATTGAAAGTTAATTAAATAACCACTTCCAATAAATATTTTATCCCTAATTAAAGGATTTGGTACTTTCTAATTATGTATCAATCAAGTTCTAGTACGTTTCATCAATTATTATGTAGAAGAGAAAATAGGAAAAGGATACAAAACCTTTTAAGTGGGGGAAAATCAAGGAGATTCAAATCCAAAAGATCCCATGGATCAAGATATGTCTTATATTATTTGGAATTTTCTTTATCTATGTGATAAACCCAGATTTTAAAGATCTAAAAATAAATGTAATGAATTTACATGTGGTATCAAAGGTTGGTTATGAAATCAATGTTTTTTCATATTTAAAATTGATTAAATAAATTGAATTTATAAATTGAAACCTAGATTACATTCATAATTAAATTTTCATTTCAATTTCATGGAATGAATTTTATTATTATTTAATTATGAATCCTCTGTGCATTTAATTTTAATTAGAATACGCTGCATCTATCTTAAATCATGGATTATTCTGCAATGTTGTTTTATTGATTATGATAGTTCAATTAATGAAGTAAATACTCAAATTATCATAATATTTTACATTGTATTTTGAAACCAATATAACGCCTCCTTCAATTATTCTTTAATAACAACAATCCATCATGCCTTTTTTTTCATGGGCTTTTTAAGAACCCATGAAATTGTTAAAAAAATAATGAAACAAATATTTTGTGTATTGCTGTGGATTATATTTTTCTTGTAAATCCCAATACGTACCTCTCTCATCATGATTTTACAATTAAATATATCCTCATTTATTTATTATTATTATTGTATATTAAATCTTGTGAAGTTACAATTTTTTTCTTTCTCTCTCTTCAAAACTGTAATTCTGTTTGTCAAATCTAAAATAGTTATTGAAACTCTCTTTGATTAAATTTTTTTAAATCTATCCTTATTTATTTATTATTGATATTTCATATTAATTAGGACAAACTTTATGTTTAAAAAATGGATATATTTTTTTAAGATAGTTATCACTATTTTAGAATTATTAATACACAACATGATATTTAAATTGATTCATTTAAAATTGCTGCTATTTATTATGGCTGTGAAATTTAATAAATAAATAATATGAAATTGCAAGGATATGCATTTTAAAAATTATTGTCTCTTAAAATAAAGTGTAAATATATATAATTGGATTTATGTTTATTAAAATTTATTTATATTTATATATTAGGTTATGTTATAATGTTTTATTTTGTAATATTATTGCATGATATTTTTTAATCACCAAAGTGGTCTAATAATAAATTCTAAATTGTTTAAAAATTATGTTGAAATAATATATATTGATTGTTAAGAAATAATACTACTATGACATATTATGAGTAATTAAAATTAATTATTGTGCGATATTTATTAATTTCCCAAAGTCAATTTGCATATTCTTATTATTTATGAATATAAATGTTTTAAATATATTAATGCATTATAGGATTTATTTATATATCCAAATATAATAAATAAATCTAATTGATGCATATATTATTTGAAAATAAAGTTAATTTAATTAGTATCAATTGTGTTTTTTTATTAGTGTATCACCCAAAGGAGATCACTAATACATATATATGTCAAATAATTCATATGAATCAATGTATTATTATTTTAAAGCATTAATTTTAAGGATGTATTTATTGTAGTTATATTTTCATCATCATTTCACTCACAATCATAAAATGTTCCGATCTTTAATGGATTAAATTAATTTTATTGGAGTGGGAAAATCCAATTTCACCTTGGTGTATTGGATATTGATTTATCACTTTGAGTAGAGAAACCTGCTAATAAAACAGATGACAGTAGCGATAATGATAAAGTATATTATGCATCACGGGAAATATCAAACATATTAAGTTTTATGTTCATGAAAATGAGCAGAGTGAGTAACATCAAGTCAGGTCTCCCTAAAACAGAAAGTGCTAAAGAGTTTATGAAATCTATGGGAGACTGATCTCAAACTGCTGAAAAATCACTTGCTGGGACATTAATGAGTACATTGACCACTATGAAGTTTTATGGTTCTCATACCATGCATGAGGATTTCATTGAAATGAAAAATATTGCAGCAAGTCCTAAATATTTAGGAATGGAAGTGTATGAAGGTTTCCTATCACAATTTTTCCTAAAATAATTACCGTCTGAGTATGGATCATTCCAAATGAAATAAAAGACCATCAAAGTTATGTATAACAAGAATGAATTTCATAGTATGTTAGTTCAATAGGAAACATGTTTAAAGAGTCACAAAATACACTCCGTCCATTATGTACATCATCAAGGAGGAAAGAAGCATGGAATACAGAAGCATTGAAAATGAAATGGACCATTGAAGGTTAATGATTCATTTAGCAAGAACCTACTATACACAAAAAATGATAAATTCCATTTCTGTGGAAAAGTGGGACATTTCCAAAAAGGATTTTCAGAAATAAAAGAATTGGATTGAAATGAATTGTATGAAAAATTCGTATACATGTTATGAATCAAAATAGATAAATTTCCACATAACACATGGTAAAATGATTTTGGTTGTATGACTCATGTTTCTAATACAATGCAGGGATTCCTTTCAACCCAAATCACACGACCAACTGAAAAGTTCATCTTCATGGGGAATAGAGTGAAGGTTCTTGTTGAAGCTATCAGGACTTATCATTTAATCCTTGATAGCAGATATAGTTTGTCATTATGTGAAACATTTTATGTACCTAGTATATCTAGGAATTTGGTTTCTTTGTCAAAATGCGGTTTTGTTGGATACTTTTTTAATTCTAATAATGGATATTTTAGATTTTTTAATCATACACGCATGATTGGAACTTTGTTATTGTATGATGGTTTATATAAACTAAATATTGATAATATTTAAGAAGAAACACTTATGACCTGGCATGAAAATTCTATAACTAAATGTGGTTTAGTAAATGAAAAGTCTTCTTATTTATTGCATAATCTTTTAGGTAATATTTCCAATGAAATTTTGGAGAGATTGATTATGTTTTAAATCGTTCCGAAATTATATTTTACCGACCTAAACAGTTGTGTGGATTGTTTTAAAGGAAAAAAAAACAAAACAAACAATGAAAGGTGGAAAATAAATTACTGAACTCCTTATGATCATACATACCGATGTTTTTGGACCTTTTTATGTCAATTATTTTGGTAAAGAAAAATAATTTATCCCCTTTATTGATGATTTTTCACATTATGGATATGTCTATTTATTGCATTCGAAATATCAAGCAATAAATGCCATCGAAATTTAAATAAATTAAGTTGAGAGGCAATTAGACAGAAAGGTTATGGTCATAAGGTCTGATAAGGGTGGTGAATATTATGGAAGATTTGAACAAATGGGACAAAACCCGGGTCCATTTTCTTGGTTTCTAGAAAGTAATGGCATATGTTCAAAATAAACTGTGCCAGGTGCACCACACCCAAATGGTGTGGTGGAAATGTATAATAGGACATTAATGTATATGGTTAGGAGTATGTTAAGTAATTATTCTTTACTCTTATCTTTGTGGATGTATGCTTTAAAAACTATTGTGTATTTATTGAATATAGTTCCTTGTAATGCAGTTTCAATGACTACATTTGAACTTTGGACCGGTAGGAAACCTAGTTTAAGAAACCTATATATATAGGGTTGTGAGGCACAAATAAAGGAATATAATCCATAAAAATGAAAACTAGATGCAAAAATAATAAGTGGTTATTTAATTTGTTATCCAGGGAAATCAAAGGGATATAGATTTTATTATCCAAACCATAGTATGAGAATTGTTGAAACTATAAATTCTAGAATTATCTATAATGGTGAATCCAGTGGGAGTGAAGTCATTCAAAATGTGGAAACTAAAGAAGTTAGAAAACAAGTTCCATTTTCTTGTATTCTAATATCAAATGTTGTTGTTCTTCAAATTATTGCATCACAAAATAATCAAGTAGAACAACAACAAAATGTTTCCCAAATTCAAAATGAATAAATGGTTGAAGAACCACAAGAAATAGAGTTAAGAAGGTTCCAATGGGAAAGAAGATCAACTATTCCTAATTATTATGTTGTATATCTTCTTGAAATAGAAAATAATATTGGAATTAATAATGATCTAGTTTCATATTCTCAATCCATCAAGTGTGATAATTATGATAAATGGTTAGATGCCCTGAAATATCAGTAGAATTCCATAGAACAAAATAAATTGTGGGACCTTGTGGAATTACCTGAAGGATACAAGAGAGTTGTAAATGGGTCTTAAAAACCAAATATGACTCTCTTGGTAACCTTTAACGTTACAGGGGAAGACTTTTTGCAAAAGCATTCAGTCAAAAGGATGGTGTAGACTATAAGAAATCCTTCTCACTAGTTTCTAAGAATGATTCTTTCAGAATTAATATGACATTGGTGGCTCAGTATGATTTAGAGTTACATCAAATGGATATTAAAACAACCTTTCTAAATATAAACTTAGATAAAGATGTATACATGGATCAACAAATGGGTTTTTCCATTTAAGGAAAGGAACACTTGGTATGCAAATAAAATAGTTCAATATATGGACTTAAACAAGCTTCCCGACAATGGTATATTAAGATTAATGATACCATTATATCTTTTAGATTTAAGTAAAACATCATTGATTAGTGGGTACATCAAAAGATTAGTGGGACTAAATTTATATTCTTGATTCTATATGTTGATGACATATTGATTCCTGAAAATGATCTTGGTCTATTATATGAGACCAGAAATCACTCTCTAACAATTTTGTAATGACAGACATGGGAGAACCCATGTATTTTATTGGAATAGAAAAATATTGTAATAGAACGCAAGGTATATTAGGCTTTTCTCAAAAGTCATAAATCAATAAGATTTTAGAGAGGTTTAGGATGGAAAAATGTTCTGCATCACCTGTTCAAATTAAAAAAGGAGATAAATTTAATCTCAATCGATGTCCCAAAAATGTTTTGGAATGAAAAGAGATGGAAGAAATTCCTTATGAATTTGTTATTAGAGGCTTGATATATGCTCAAACATGTACATGACCTTATATTATATTTTCATTTGGTACGCTAGGAAGATACCAAAGTAATAATGAACTTGATCATTGGAGAGATGTAAAAAAAGTTCTATGATATTTTCAAGGAACAAAGAATCACATTATTACTTATAAAAGATCCAATGATCTTGAGGTGATTGGATACTCTGATTCATACTTTTCTGGTTGTGTTGATAAAAGAAATTCCACTTTTGGTTATGTGTATCTTCTAGATGATGGAACAATATCATGGAAAAGTGAAAATCAATCAGTTATAACTGCTTCGTCTATGGAAGCTGAATTTGTAGCATGCATTGAAGCTACAATTCAGGGTCTGTGGTTGCATAACTTTATTTCAGGACTAGGAATTACCGGCAGTATCACTAAGCCCATGAAAATTTATTGTGACAATATCTCAATGGTATTCTTTTCAAAAATGACCAATATTCCAAAGATGTTAAACACATGGAATTAAGTACTTTTCAGTTAAAGCGGATGTTGAAAAACGTAAGTTGTCAATTGAACATATTAGCACAAATCTTATGACTGCTAACCCTTTGTTGAAATGATTTCTTCTCAAGACATTTATTGGACATTTTGAATGTATGTGAATTGTCACTGTGTCGGTTTCATTGTATTATTGATTGTTATGATTATTACATTTGACACATGTACTTATAAATGTTTTGATCATGTTGACTATTTTTTCAATAAGTATACATAATTGAATTGAATAATGATAGCAAACACTGTCCTTAATAAAAAAATTAGCATTATACCAATTATATATATATATATATATCCCATTTTAATTATGATAATAAAAATGTTCATATTGTAGTACATGGATGGGAGTATATTGATAGAGAATATATGATCGCCATGACTCTTGTGGACATTATCCTTTATTATGATGAATGTATTATATATGATAGAATATATATAAATTACCATAATGACCTATTCAATATTAAACATCATAAATAAACATCACAAGATTTATGTGGGATAATGTTGGAATAACTCAGGTTAAAGTTTTTTAATATTATTATAATGGAATAATGAGGGATATAATTTCCAAGTTGATAGACTTTTACAGTTAATTAAATAAACACATACAATAACAGTTTTATCCTTATTTAAAGGGTCCTTCCCTTGCTAGTTATGTCTTAGTAAAGTTTTAGTATGTTCCATGAATTTTTTTGTAGAAGGGAAAGGATGAAAATAATATAAATCATTTTAAGTGGGAGAAAATAAAAGAGATTCAAGTCTAGAAGATCCCATGGATCAAGGTATGTCTTATCTTATTTTGAATTCTATTTATCTATGTGATAAACACATATTTTAAAGATCTTGAAATAAATGAAATTATTTTACATATTCAACTATAAAATAATCCTTACATGGATGAAGATGAACCCGATTAGTGGGAAGAAACCATAATTAAATTCCAAGATTTTCTCTACCCATTTTTGTGATGCTTAGGCCCAAATTTTGGGACATAAATGACCCAATCCTGACCTCAATTAAGCCCAATATTTGGGCCCATTCTAATTCCACTAAATATCCAAATCCTTATCCCAAGACATGCATCATCTCCTTCCCTCAAATAGAATTCTACATCTAGCAAATCCATGTAGTTTAAATTCATTTCTATTTGATCCTTCATGAATAATTATGAAGATAAATCATGGCGTAAGAGTATTTTAATAGAAAATAATCACGTATGTTGATTTGGAGAAATCCCAACCATCGAGATGTGCATGTGGGATATATCTAAAGAGAAGGAATTTGGCTCGGTATTTGAGGAATAATTCAGACTTGATGGGTTCATATTAATGTAATATCATTATAATCACATGGAAAATGATAGAATATTTAAGAACTCAGAGTGTTTCTCTATAAAAGATTACTTTTTCACTAAAAACCCCTGGCCACTTCTGTGGTCATCAAACTAGAGCATTTTATGAATTTTATTTTATTATTATCATTCATTTTCATTGGTGTTAATTCTCAAGTGATGGAAAACTAAGACAATAGTGACCGACCTGGATATATTATACATTCTTCCATATAAATTAATTAAATTTTCCCATAAATTCTCTATTCTATTGATCTACAAGTAATTATTTTATTGTTTTTGTGTTTTTGGAGATCTCCTTATACTTATGAAATTTAAATTTATCTACCTTCTATATCTAGACTTCACACACAAGACACTCGTGCCCACATGACTTCACATGATAAAAAGTAGTAGGTAATGATGAGGGTAATAAAAGATATCCAATAACAATTCTAGATGAGAGTTAGGTTTACAATGACCATTATACTCCCATAATCAAGTCTAAAATTCTAGGAGAAGTTAATCTAAGTCTTGTTTCACTCAATTATAGAGAAAATATGAGAGAATTAAAATAGAATTATGATTTTACAAGCATGGTAAGGGGATAATTTATGGTTTTTCCATTATCTCCAAATCTAAATTGAAAAACAAATCCAATTTTACTACTCATTTTAATAGTGAAAATAAAAACTAGTTAAATTCTAAATCGTTGTCCCAAAATGAAAACCAAAAAATAATAGAGAAACACACTCCTAAAATTGTCTTATTTGGAGAAAACCTGAGTCCACTACTACTCCATTATATCGGGTTCAAAAATTGTTTTACCAAAGGCCTCATAGTAGGTGCTCATCGTGCAGGTCCCAAGCTCCATAATGTTTGTGTGTGAGGATATATTATATAACTAGGGTTTGGTTCAAAATCCTGAGTTTGAGTAGTTCAAGATGTATCGGGGAAAGAACTTTGACCTATATCTATTATAATGTTATGGGGAATCAATAGTATGAATTTCCTAAGATTCAAAAATCCTCTCATTCCTCACTTGGTAGTTAGTTAAGGTTAATTCATGTCCTCAGTTAGAGGTTTCTCTCCTTTCTATGAGAAATATAAGCTGTATATTAAACCCTATTTCAAAAAGTGTTCTTGATTTTTTTTAATGGTTAAAATCATTTTTTCCAAGTAATTATTTTACATTTTTGTAATGATTTAAATTTTTTAAATTGTTGTTTTTAGAGTATATGTTGATTCTAAGTACTCAGTGGTTTGTTTTAAAGGATATCTATTTTAAAGAATTCTTAGTTGATGTGGAAGGAGTAGTTGGTAAAGGATTTATTTTTAATTAAGGTGGTTGGTGTTTTCTTTCACTGTTGTGTTTGGTTTCCATTGGTATTTTATTTTCATTCACTACTTGAAATCTGACCTATACCTATGGTAATATAACAATTTTCTCTAAAACTATTATTATTGGCACCTAATTTTTTTAGAAAACCATTAGTATTGTCATTGAATGAAAAAAATGAGTCCATGTAATTGAAACTCATGGTTGTTTTTTACATTACCTATACCAATGGATTGACCAAATCATTAGTATAGGTATTTCATATGACATATACCAATTATTCAAGAAAACCATCGGTATAAGTATTTATTAATAGAATCACAACTAATGGATATCCAAACCATTAGTATACTATCTACCAATGGTTTTAGGTAATATACCAATGGTTCCAACCCATTGGAATAAAAATAATTTCTAGTAATTATTTAAGAGGTATCTATTATGGTTGTGAGGTTTTTAGTTGTTTATAAATTAATGGTAATCTAGTTTCATTTCCCGGGTTTTTCCTTGAGAGTTTTAGTAGTGTTTATATAATATTTTAGAGGAATATATACTTATTAGTTAAATAATAGGTCTTATATACCTAGTTTTTATTAAATTCTCAAGGATAATAATAATTTGAGAGGTATCTAGTGTAAAGTTACGGGTTTTATTGATCCTTTATTTTTGTTTCTAGGTATTAATGTTTTTAAGAGAAATTTTAGAGGTAGCATAGTGGGAGAGAATATGGTATTAGATGAATTTTTCATTCTCAGAATGAATCACATCATGGCCATATGGGCTGCATCCTGATTTGTTAATCGATATAGGGATGTTGGATTAGTTTAGTTTATTTCACTATGGTGATAGTCATTATTGTATGGGGTGAATTTTTGCAGCATGAGGTCTGTTCTTGGATTATTTGGTTTCTCTCTGGATAAATAGGCATTTTCAGTTTCATTGTGGTTGTTCATGTTGTAACACAAAGAATATTGGGATGATTCTTGATTAATCTTATGTGAGTTAGTTTACACTATTATGATGGTTATTGTTCCATGTAATCTTTTTAATAAGGATTCCATGGTTATGAATTTTGAGGAATCATTTCACTGTTATGGTTATGTTGCACTGTGATCATGGTCTGAGGGGTTATCGGGTTCAAAGTTAAGGACAAGGATTTTTTAGTGATCCTTAGAGATTTGGGAATTGCAATGGAATCTTTATTTTATGTTGTACTGTTATTTTTTCTATTTTTATTATAAATTTAAACATACCTCCAGATTATTGCTAATTCCATCAACAACCATTGATCATTATTCATCTAGGAACTGATCTTAGTTACTTTTACTTGTTATTTTAATATCTAATCTCTTTATTCCTTGAGAGAATTTTCCTTTTGATTTAAAGTAAATTCTAACTCCTTACCTTTACTATTGTTCCCCTATTCTCATTGGTCATAGAAGTGGTATTGTTTTGGTATTTATGGATTTTGGTTTATTGTTTAAAGGATATATATGGTGCCTTGTTATCTGTGCAGTGACACTGAGAGGCGGATGAATCTGTGTGAACCAATTTTACCAAATTATATCCTCTTTCAATTAAACATCTTAGTATTTGAACCTCTAGACCTATTATGATTAACAGATCTACTTATAAATTCCCAAAAAATAAAACCACATGCAAAGTAGTACATAAAAATGAATAGTGATACACACTATTTTTACATATATTCCCCTAATTTGGGTGATTAAATATCTTCCGTGATTGGATTCAGTATAATATAATGATATCCACTAATATCATAATGTGATTAATAGTGAAGAAGGTATAATCCCGAACCCCGAGGATATGTTATAAGAGTTATATGGTCTTTCATTTGGTTTTATATCGACTCCCATTAATTTACAATGGTACTCCCAACCTCTCTAATGAACAATATATTTCTATATACTGTTGGATGTCACTACAAGAAATGGTAATTTCTAATTCTTAAACTAAGGTCTTTGACAACCAAGGGATAAAAAACAATTTTACCATTCAATTTATACTTTCTCTCTCAACTTTATAATGATAAAAAAATATAAATATTATAATCCTTCATGTTTTATTAATAATATTTCGCATTAGATCGTTATTGTCCAGAATAAAATCAATACAGTAGAAGGGAATTGTTCTTACCTTAATTCCAATAGCATTGACACACAAAATTTGTAGTATCATATGCAGTTTCAACCTTAATTAATTATATATTTCTTCCTCTTCTTCATATATAATGATAAAAGGAATAATTTTTTGGTTGTATCCTTTTCTCTCTTCTACTTCATGATTGATTAGAATCAAATATTCTAGATCGGTGAATCATCGAATTCATAGTTTTTTTATCCCCATATGGATTTAATAACTCCTCATTCTTCATATAATCAATATTGAATCATGATAATTAATCGAAAAATTAAAATATAGAAATACCAATTTAAGAAAAAATCATAATATTGAAATTTATATTTCCTCAATAGAACCACATGGGTCTATTCCCAATGACCGTTACACTATAATAAATTAATAAACTCTTCACATGGGTTGGTTGTATGATACAATCAAAATATTCTTCATAAAATTTTCACAAATACCCATGATATTCTCAATTAATTATCCAATATTCTTAAATTCAAATTTACCTAAAATATAGAACTAATTATTTATGTTTTCATTGTAACATTCACATATAGTTATAACGTGACCTAATTTTTCGCTTTGTGAATGAATTATCGATTCTATTTAGGACTAAATGATTGCCTATTAGTGAAATAAAATGTGATGTAATTCCTCTATACATATAAAAATAGCATAGAGAATAACTTTCATGGATTATAATTAGGGCATGAATCCATCTATATGTCTCACTATATATTGAAAAATGTTATGGCTTTATTAATGTAGCATAATTGTGGAAAATAAAACATAATCTGATCCAACCTTATCAAAACATTTTAATCACCTCTACATTTAAATACATTTCGATCCTCATTTTCATGGAACAATCCTTATTCTTCAAATTCTTCTTAAATCATAATATTATGTTATCATAGCTAAACCATTTGAAATATGCAAAGCAGCACCACATTTAATTTACTAATATTTCAATTCAAATTCTTTATTTGAATACCTTTAATATTAGCTCAAAAGTATTCTTAGAAATCCCTATGAATTCACCATTGAAATAATATGTTATATCTAAAATTAGAATATTTTATTTTTATATATCCACTGAAATCTCCAGCTTAATCCTACACAGCTCAAATTTATTCATCTATAGCTACATGTTAATATAGTATTTCCTTAAAAATGTTACAAGTTAATATAACATGAATCCAACATAATCAAACACAAACTTCATAAATATTTTTTTATAATTATGAAATACACAATTAATCTGACAACCCATAAACAAATCCCATGTTAACCCCATGTAGCTCATGCAGAATAATGATTATTCTTTTGTAAATATTATTTCATTAGTTTATTTATATTTTATTCCTATTTTTTTTAATATTACAGTGGGAAAATCTAATCCAACATAACCTTTGTAATTTCTATAATATTCTTACATCAAGTATAGTATATTGTATTATTTAAAATTTCATTCCAAAACATTCAAAACTCCATTAATAGCCTTCCCAAAATGATCAAAACTCTTTTAACCATTTTAATTTTCTTAAAAATGCTTTAAATGAATATATAATTTCATAATAATATTTACAAATATTTATAATATAATTACAAATAACTTGATGCCTATATTAACTCCATTTGAGTATTTATATATAGCTTCAACAACCTGAATAAATTAATCCTTATTTTCCTGTCTGATACTCTCCATACACTATCACCAAAGTGACACTTCCAATATATGAATAGTTTTCCACCCCAAAAAGTCATGGATGAACCTAAATAATCTATGGAATCCCCTTATTATTATTTTCCAACTTATGAATGGATCTTTAGAAATAAATGAATTTAAGCTCACTTACATTAATTTCCAACATGATTAAATAAATTAATCCATGTTTTCAAATCAAATATTGTCCAAATAATATCATCTAAGTGAGACTTCCATCACATATATATTTATTAATTCCAGAAACACAAGGATAAATCTCATTAATCTTTGTAATCCTCTCATTCTTCATGGAAAACATTTAAATGAATTTATTGAAATATATGTATTCATGCTCCTTTACTTATATTTACCAAATATCAATTCCTTCATTATAACTCATCCTATATTGATTTTTCTAACTTATAAATCGCTTAATACTACTTTTAAAACAAATACAACACATAATGTACATTGGGTACTTCAATAACCCCTATTGGATTTGTTTTCAATTCTCATTTCAATTTCTAATCATGTAATATTAACTATACTCTCATTCTTATCTCTCGCATTTTTTAGTAATAAATGAAAAGGACCTTCCATAGTGGTGGTATCACACTTATCTTAAGTAGAGATACATATATTAATCATATCTATGTCCATGTGAGATATCTTAGTGTATTAAATAATATATATTGTTCGAAACATTGAAACTTTCAAAAAACATATCAATATATGATACCTACTCAAAAACACTATTCCATGGGTTGTTTAAGTAATTATTTTCAATAATCACCTACACTCACCTTGATGACACATAAATGCATTCCATAATAAAAAAATTTCTTCCTCCGATAAGTTATTTTAGTTTTTCAATCATTTAAACAAATTATCTCACTTAAAATATGAATTAGCTCACTTAAAACATAGGTTATGTAAAGTGTAAAAAACATACATCAATTTCATCATTTCCAATAAATTATGATTTTCAAATAAAATATTTATATTCTAGAATCGTGATAATATTCTCTACCCTTATCAAGGGTTCTCATACCAAAATCTTCATCAAAGAACGTCTTATTTAAAATAATCTAAGGTAATATATTTTTGATACCAATTGAATTGTTATAAGGAGACAACCAGCAAATCATTCTAGGATGGAATTCTTATTTTGGTATAATTCCATCATAAAATTGTATCTATCACCCTAATTATAATTTCTAATAATTACTTAAATAGAAAAAAACTCAAAAGATTTTGGAAGAAGTTTTTTTATCCTTTACTTGTTAATGAGAGTAACAAGTTTGAGAGTTGCTTCTCAACCCAAAAACTACAATCATCATAGCTCTATTTGTTTGAGAACTTTTAATTTTTACCCATAATTTTAGATATAAACCTCCTTGGGAGACATGGTCTTATTTATTTTCGAAATCATCTTCTCATATGGAATTGGATTTTTCATATCAATTATCAATGAATATATATTCCTTATGCTTTATTCCATATTATTTTCCATTTTGAATATTACTAGACATGTGGTAATGAATTATTTTGTATTATGATAAAAATTTATAGATCTTACACATGACTTCTAAGGATTTCTTAGGTCACTCTTATTTAGAAACCTCTCATGAAATTCAAATTATTATATATATATTTCTTCAACCATACCAATCCACTTGTTTCTTTCTCAGTTTGCTTTTATTTATTCCTCCAGCTTTCTTCCATATACATTGGTATTCACAAATTTATTTAAATGATAATGAAATGTCTTTTTATTCCCCAATAGAATGAAACTTCTTTGGTGTAGTGTGTATCTCATCAATCTTGTTGGGTGTGTCTTTCTTAACTATATTGTTTTTTACACATAATTATAGGTCATCATATTTTTTCACTGCCCTCTTATATTATGTGGTATTATTTATTAATAGCCATATTATTTTTGATTTGTTGGTGTAAACCACCACTCATCATCACAATGAACGCATGAATTTCAATTTCTATGAAAAATATAAGCTTATATTTCTATTTTTAGTAAATAAACATACAATTTTCTATAGGCCTTATCTCAAATCAGTAGGATTCATAAAAAATTTAGATATAATCCCCACGATATAGACATTAATTTTCATCCATGAATTGATATTTTGTGTAAAAAATTGTTGGATTTGTTTCCAAACATTACATGGTCCCAACAATAGCCAACAAAACTTGTTCTTTTTTCTCAGATTTCAGTCCATCCAACATGAACAATTTTATTAAGCTAAATCTACCTTATTTGTATCACACTTTGGGTAACCTCTTATATTAGTTATGATATTTTATAAGTTTGATGTTATGGTAGGTTTATCAAAAATATTATCAACCCTTATTGTTTCTATATTTTACATTATAACATTTATTATCTATTAAAATATAATTTATAAAAATAACATCATTTATAGAAAGGGTTATTTTTTCTATGATATTATAGTGAATTTATCTATAGACAATTTAAAGTTCTTATTGCCATTATATTGAGTCTTTTTAGAGATAATAATCTTATTAGAAACTTCCATGTTTGTATAGCTTTTCTCATAATTTTGGAAGTCTTGGGTTTTATCACTTCAATATTTATCAATTTTTCTTGTAGTTCAAGACACTTCATATTGAGTGTATATTTCTAAAACTCAATAGATATATTTTTTATTTTCATTACCTCATCATCTTCTCAAAAAAATATTTATACAATTTTCTTAATTCTTAAAAGGAAATTTCAAGCACTTTTTTCCTTTTTTTCTTTAATTTACAACAAATTATTCCTAACACTAATTACATAATCCAATACAAGAATATTTTTTGTAATGAATTTGTTAAACTCAAAATTCCTAGAACATTCTTTTTTAAATTGTTTCTCATCTTGGGGGAATTTTTATTTATAATAAAATTGTGACTATTCTTTGGACTAAATGGTTTTTATGAGTGTGTTTTACATTTGTATCTTTTATTACAATACTTTTTACAGTACATCTAATTTCAATTATAGTTGTTTTTTCCATCTTATAGACACCTGATAAACTTTAATACATATTTGACAAATTTACTAGTTAAATATTTCATATTATCCTTTTTTAAAATTAGAAATAAAAAAGTGATTAATTATGAACAAGATTATCATAGTTCGGTATTGATTTATTAAGAATGTGATTCTAAATAGGTGGACAGAATAATTTCCACATTTATTACCTTAAAATATTTGTTGGTACTATTTATCTTTTATGACTTATTAGATATTTCTTAACTTATTATCCCTCTTTTTCAATATTTTCTTTACGGTTTCGGATGAAACTCTATATTGGTATTGGCATGGATGGAAATTATATTAACTACTTGGAGAGACATAGAGCCTTCTTCAAATATATAATTTATGTTAAACAGATAAAAAATATTGAAAAAACATAAGATATCTAATTAGAGGTTGAACCTTAGGCTTTTATACTAGTTATAATGCCATGTGATCTTTGTAGTTTCACTTAGGGGGGATAATCAGGGTGAACTAATTTTACCAAATTATTTTTTATTTCATCTACCCCTCTTAAAATTCAAACATCTACACATATTAGTAAAAAGTGCATCAACATATGAATTTTAAACACAACAGTAGAACAAGAAAATCAATAAATAAGTAAGAGTATTAGAACATGGTATTTTTTACAATGTTTTCCCAGAAGATAGGTGACTATGTAACTGATATTTTTTGTTGAGTTTATGTAATAGATATCCACTAATATCATAATGTGAATATAGTTGGGTAAGGTATCATCCTTAATCTCAAGGTTATCTCCCAACAATTATATAGCATCCCAACTAGTTTTATACCGACTCCTTCCAGTTTCCAGTTATAATCCAAACCTCACTAATAAAAAATATTCATCTCTATTTTTGGTTTTGAATACATCAAATTATAATATTTTCTTCCACAAAAAAGGTCATAAAATACTGATGGACAAAGAACATTTACTATATTTATGTCATCCATGTTATGTTAACTTTAGGATGATCAAAACATATGAATAACATGTTATTTCAGGTTTTCTTATTCCTATTTAAATTAAGATATTCATGAACTAGAATATTACCAATACAATAGTAATACATTGGTCATACCTTAATTTAAAGATCCTTGATGCATAGAATATATAGTAGGAGTAGCAGAGTTAGTATTCTAAAATTGTCTTATGCTTCACTATCTATAGACGTTATGATATAAAGGATTCATGGACTTTCCTTATCTTCTTATTTATTCTTCATAACCATCGATGAAAATAGAATATTTAGGATTAATGAATCATCAGATTCTTAATTTTCATTTATTACTCACATGACTCTTCTTATTTATTTTTCTTTTTTATATATTTAATAAAAAATCTTCATAGTTATTGCAACAATTAAATTATAGAAATCATAATTTAGACACAAATATAGATTATAAAAACATAAACCCCTTAAAATAACTACATAGTTTTTTTATCCATGATCCCCAATATATGAAAAATTGTTGAACTAATCATATGGGTTTATTACACATTTTTCAAAAAATATATTTCACTAAATTCCCACAAAACAAATGATCTTCTAATTAAATTATCTGAAGTTATTGAATTCAATTTTCCAAAAAAATAACTTATAATTTTTTTGCAGGAAAATATAAATATGGTTATGGTTTGACCACTATTCTTTTTTGGTGAGTGAATTATCAATTCTTTTCCAGAATTAATTGTTGTGGTGTTAAAATATAAATTGTATCATAATCCAACCATCCATATCAAAATAGTGAAGATATTAACTTCCAAATATTTTCAAAATAGTGCGAATCAATTCAAAATCTTCAATTAATCTTGAAAATTGGCATGGATTTATCATTTTTACCTAGATGTACCAAATATAAAATAATATACTTAAGCCATCTAAAAAATTGTAATCATTCACAAGTTTCATTACTTCATGAACATCAGTTTCCTGATGTAATCCTTATTCTTAAACATGTTTTTGTACCATGATCTTCCATTATGATATTTAAAACATTTAAAATTACAAACGAATCATCAAATTTATTTTAATAATATATCTCTCCCAATTAAGTATTTGAATACCTATAATACCATACTCAAACTTCATTCCATGTCATTCGGTGAAATCACCATTAAAATATATTTTTATCTTATATAATGATATTTTATTCTTACATAGACTTTGATAGAATCATTTTAATCCGACATGGATTTAATTTATTCTTAATAATATAAATTTAATGTGGCATAGCCTCAAAACATACTGAATTAATCTAACATAAATCCAACTTAATGTAACAAAACTTTTACAAACCACTGTTTACACTTATGGAGAGAAATTTTAAACCATCGTTCCTAGAGAAAATTCAAAATTAATAATATGTATATTATAAAAAACCAATAATAATAATCCAAAATGATTATTTTATGGATTTATTCATATGTGATTCCTTGTATACCTTTTTAGACTTATATTAGAGCAATTTAATCCAATTTAACCTTTTAACTTTCCAAAATATTCTTACATGAATTGTATTATATTGTATTCTTCAAATATGGATTACAAACCTTATGAGACCCATTTTATAGTCATCTTAACGCCATTATGAACTTTTTTAACGGCTTTAATTTCTCTCAAATGATTATAATGGATTTATAAAATTCCTAAGATTATTTATAAATGTTTATAATTTAATTCCAAATCATTTCCATCCTATTTAAACACTACTTGAGTGTTCCTATGTATATATAACTACCTCAATAAATTCCAACTTATTTTTATATTAAATATTCTCCAAATAATATCATACAAGTGATACTTCCATTTCGTGTAATGTTATTTATTCCAAAAACACAAGTATGGGCCTTATTATTCCATGGAAGCCTCTCATTACCCTTTTATAACTTATGAATGGATCTCTAACAGTTTATGTATTGAGGATATATTATTTTAATTTTCCATACGTTGGGCATTTCATTCTCAATCATCCTATATTAACTTTTCCAGCTTATCAAGCTTATTATCTCCAATTAAAAATAAATAAAAAACTCATAATCCATTGGGAACATCAAGGGTGTAACATATATTGGTGTGTGATTCCTATACATTCATTGGTGTTTAGATTTGGGGTTTCCTTTTTTATTTTAGAATGGTGTTACTTAAGTTTCATTATGGTAGGATCTTTCTAATCTCTTTTTTTATCAAATAAAATTAGATTCGTTGTTGACTTTATGTGATTTAAATTTATTCATTTATTTATGGTTTTTGAGGATGTTGAATTTTTTAAGAGTCATATTTAAAAATAATGAATAAAATAAATATTATGAATTTTATTAAATACAATAAATGGGGGATATGCTATTTCCAAATGTTTTCTAAATTTTTTTGTTAATGATTTTTTTAATTTTTCTATTTTGTTTGATATGTTTTATTGTGATACCATGCTTTTTATTATTAATGAGACTTATTAGAGTCATAAATAGATAATCACATAAATATGGTAACAACCAGGGGAATGAAGTTCTAGAAATTTATTTTGATATTGTTAATATAATGGTGTGTTGAGTCAACATGGGGGGTTAAATAAACAAAGATATTGGTTGTTTCTTATAGTAATTTTTTATGTGGCAGAAAATGGTTGGTAAGTGTAATCAGAGTAATGATGTTAATGTGTATGGGATAGTATGAAAAAAACCTGGGTATTTAATTGTTTCTACAATTGGGGTGGTGTTGTTTTCTAATAGAGGTTTTGTTTTCGGATTTAGTTGAGATATTTCAGCACTAGGAACCATCATTTATCCATATAAATTTTCTCAGAATGGTTTAGTGAAAATTTTTATTATTTGGATAAAAATTGGATTTGATGTTAGTGTTGTGTTGACTAATGGATTGTTTGAGAGTGAGTTTTTTAAATGTGATATTTTCAAGTATTATTTTTCCTCTATTTTTTTCAAGATCAATGTGTTGAATTGATAAGTGAGTAGTTGTTCGGTATAAAAGAGTAAATTGGAAGGATGTATTATAGAAAGATTGATTTGAGTTATTTTAGGTGGTGAATAGTTAGAAAATTGAGTGGCAAGTGTTTTGGGTTATGATGTCTTCCATAATTATTTTCTGTCACAAATTAACTTGTTATCTTAGTGGAGTTATATGGTTGTGTTTGAAAGATATAGGGGTGTTTTTTTTGTTTTTTTCTGGGTATGATATGGTTTAAAATGAGAAATTAATAGGGTAAAAGTAAATGGAAATAAACAAATCCCATTAAATAACATGATGTTCAATGGAATATGGTAACTGAAATCAAATGTGTAAAGGATGAGGTTAATATGGAATGAATGGATTGAAATAAAAATAGAAAAAATTCAGTAAAATGGTTGGTGCAGTGGTTTGCTAAGTGGTGTTAGTTTTATCTTCATTTGAGTATGTTATTTTTTATGATATTTTTATGGGAGTGTTAATTTTTTTATATTAATATAAATTTGTATTATGAAATTGGTTTCATTAATTTATAAGGTAGTAGAGGATGAATGTTTATATAGCAAGTGATGGAATGTATTGAGGTTATTATTCTTATAATGTGATGTATGGGATATAATGTATTGAGGATACAATTCCAATAATATGCTTGTGATGGGATACATGGTGTGGGATATACAAGGAAGGAGTAGGACAAGAGGTTTTTGTAATTTATATGTATGTTACCCTATTATGATGGGGAATATTTGGATATGTGAATATGTGGTGGTTTTATACATGGAATTAGTAAGGAACAATGTGAATGTATTTAATGATTACATACCTTACTATGATGAGATTATGGTAATGAGCATGTGGTTTTACCTTGGTATAATGTCATTATAAAAATTATATCTTTTAATGGATTGTGGAATAGTGGGACGAGTAGTTATTATAGCGTGATTATTATTTTGGTTCTCATATTACTAGTCAATTTATGAGTGTTTTCACAATTTTAGCTTTCTACATAGTTGTGAGTTTGAGCGGTCTCTAAACTAATAGGTAAGAGTTGTGAAAATTTTCTAGGGCATTTTATTTTATTTTAATTGTTGGTGTTTATTGAGTAGATGATATTTTTTATTTAATGATTATTTATTGTATGATTTCTAATATTTTTATTGTATTGGAATATGCATTTGATTTTTGATTGGTGAAAATATTTTATAAGTAATTTAGTAAATAGAGGGAGTTTTGGAATCATAAGTTGAAAATAATAGTTGTGTGATTTATAAATTCTTTTAATTCTTATGCTTATCTTGTTTCTTTTAGAAAATTTTCAATTCTTAGTGATATCATACATGTTTAATCATTCATATTTATTTCACAAGGATGCTGATTTGATTAGAAATATGATCCTACTGAGTACTCTCGTGTCCTCACTACTACATGGGTTTTCTTGAGTTTATTTTATAGGATGAATTAATGAGGACTTAGAGGTTCTATTTGGGTAGATTGAGTAGAGTGTGATTGATGATTTTGGATTTTTTAGAAGAATCTTATAAATATGTCCCTCATTGTTTTTAACATTTAAATTTTATGTAACATTGTAGGTTGTGGAAATTGTTTGCCTTTTGTGATATTTGGATTTTATTGGTGGTTTATTATTTTTATACTCGGGTTTATAAGGTAAATTCCTCCCATATATGAGTTTTTACACCATCACTACTAGTTTTCATGGTGTGGCTTATTAGAGGGGCGATTTTTGGTTCACTCTTATCTACACCACTGATTCGAGAGGGGTTCTTATTGGGGTGGGTCATAAAAATATTAACAATAAATAAGTATAGATTATAACCAATATTTATTATTTAATTTATAATCTAATAAATAATCACAGTTTTTCTTAGGCTAAACTAAATCATATTTTATACCTAGAATGGAATTCCTCATGTGCATTGTATAAAATTTATAAGAAGTTGGTTAAAAAATTTAAACTAAATCATAAATTCGTTGAAAATATAGACACTTTATATTCACGAATATTTAACAATTATGGAATAAACAGATAAATATACAATGAAAATTTTGAAACATGATATATGTATTTATAAAATTTTCATACAAAAACAATTATAAATACATTATAATATATAAATGATTACATTTATAATATAAACACTTAATATTCATGAATATTTAAAAAAATGGAATGAAAAGATAATTGATCAATTCAAATAGTTACACATATGATATGCATTTATTAACATTTTGTAATTAAAAAAATTATAACACTTTATAACTAAAACGATCTTTTTTAGAAATGTTATAATATATAAATATAAACACTACATTTATTTCACAAATATACTTCATAATTTACATGTAATATATAAAAACATTTTCCCATTAAAATATATGATTGTCTATGAAATATAAACACTTAATATTTTATAATATATGAATACTTCACATTAATAATATAAAAAATAGTTTATTTTAATATCAAATATTTTATATTTATTTAAACCTTTGATCAAATCCACCAAAACCATTTTTAACCTGGTTTAAATTCATGTATAATATAAGTAATTTTAAGATGAATAGTTTATATTAATAATTTAGGAACATTTCATAATAAAAGATTAACTATTTTATATATTGTATTTTTTTTTGTAATTTATAAAAACTATATAAGTTGGTTTTTAATTTTAAATTGAACACCTTTTATTAAAATCATATACATATACCATATAAATTCACCCCTTTTAACATAGATTGTTGAAACCAATTTTATTGGTAAAGTATAAATCCCACATTAGATTTAGTGTAGACCCTTTAAGATAAATAAATCATTAAAAATAAATCATAAAATCGCATTCTATTTTCTTTTTTACCATAGTGTGGTTATTCATATGTGATATTCATTGTTAAATGAAATTTTATGTTTTTTGTAGAATTATTTCAAGTAAAGACTTCACGAGCCAAAATTTTAAACTTCAATGTGGTCTTCCATATATAAATCCAATTCTCACAAAAACCATATGCATTTTATATTAATGT
Source organism: Viscum album (assembly GCA_963277665.1). NCBI lineage: Eukaryota > Viridiplantae > Streptophyta > Magnoliopsida > Santalales > Viscaceae > Viscum > Viscum album. Next base: position 137,030,368 of record OY728167.1, on the reverse strand, counting down.
TATAAAGTAAAAAACTTATATTTTTAAAGTATTTTTGTTTCTAAAAACATTTAACGCAAACCATTTTTCTGAAACCATGACATGATTATATAAAAGTTTTATAAACAACATCAATTTTATATAAAAAATATTCATAGTCATCTATATTACCATTCCCAAAAATATTTTTTAAAAAAAATCATTTCTTTATAATTTTTTTTCTATATTCTTCATTTACTAATACTTTAATCTATATTAAATTCATGTAGCTCTAATAACATTGGTAGGTCTTGGTAGATAAAACGCTTTCACAAATAGGACCAAAATAAAAATTTAAAACATTTTTCATGATATTCATTCATAGTTCATTTAAATTGAATATAAAATTAAATAAAAATCATACCTTACTTCATGTAATGAAATTGGGCCTTATCTTTACATTGGGTTTATAATACGCTAAACAAAACTATCCCATAATAATATGATTTATAGAAAATATTCAATTTCATAAATTAACAATAAATATTATTAATTTATTGTTAAAAAAGATGTTTATTGTGACTTTTGAATCAATAAAAACCCAAATGGGTCATTATAAATACATTGTTAAAGGAAAAGGACCAAAATTGTTTTTTATTAGAATAAAATATAACTTTGGTCCCAAAAAGTTCATTATAGATTTCTAAATCCAATATATTAAATTTAAATACATTATTTTACTTGTGAAATGATTTATTATTTGATAAAAAGTTTTTATATATTTTTAATTCATGATTATATCAGAAGATAGTCATATAAGTTACCATATTTGTAAAAAAATGAATTTCTCACTATTCATCAAAAAATCAAATTTTTTTAAAAATCCCCAAAAAATTCACCCAGTGTTAATTTTGATTTGATGAATCTAAAAATTAAGTTCATTTTATTAAATTTAAACACTAAAATTTATAAATTTAGTTTTTAAACAGAACCTTATAACACATGGGAAAAATAATTGGAATTAAAACTACCTCCTTTTCCAAATGAAAAATCATTTTCTTATTCCATAACTTAATTAAACTACTTATAAGAATATCATAATAAAAAATTTAATATTAAAACATATTATTAACATTAATTTCCATTTATAAAATATCCAATAATTAATTAATTATTTATATAGATAAAAATACAAATCATATTAAGGAAATATATTTAACCACTAAATAAAACATGTTTTATATCATGAAGTGAACATAATAATTTGGAATATAAAATTTGTATGTATTTGATTAATAATATCTATTGAGAAATGATATAAATATATAAATTCAAAATCTTGAATATTAATAAATCATAATATATATATGATTAAAAATACATGGGTTATCACATTCTCCCCTACCCCCTAACAAAAATTACATTCTCACAATTTTTTCTTATTATCTTAAATAAAAACTCACTAATTCATAACTCTCTAAACCATATGTCTTGAAACTTATGTTATTGACATTACTTCATAAGTCCTTAACAATGAATTTTCTCCCTATAACATATTACTTCCTTCCTATAATGAGAAATATAAATCATTTTTTATGATTGATCAACCCCAATCAAACCATGTTTCCTAATTTGATCATATGAAAAACCATTATAAAATTAATTCATACAGCATATAGAAAAGAAAAAACTTCCTCATATTCATCTATGATAGTATATTTAATTCCTAGATATTTATTTGTAAGATCCCTTTGATCCCCTAGGATATCAATTTTCATAATTCCCAATTTCATTACAATGAAAATATTTTACCACTGATCGAGCATCTTAATAATTATTTAGTTCAATATTTATCACATTATTTACTTGATCATATACTATTAATTTTAAATATTGTGTAATGTATCAAAATTTATAACACTTATAACACTTATCAGGTTGCATAATACACTCACTTGGATGTTTTTTTACCACATTTAGTTCATAGTTAAATTTATGTTCCCTTTCGATTTGATTTTTTCATATCAAAACCATCTTCAAATTTATAAATCATCCATTAATTATTTTCAATATTTCATTTTTTATGAGTCAATATCATAACATAAAAATTTATTATTGACCAATCTCCTTCAAAAACATGGTTTTAAACATATGTAAAATCTATCAATATTACTTTCATGGTTTAGAACAAAATTCAGTGCACACCATTCTAATATGTTAGAATTCTCCCTATAAATAGCCACCGAGTCTGATTAATTTTACACTAAATCTATAAATTTTCTTTCAATTCTAGGTCAACGTTCTTTAGGATATCATATTTCAAATAAAGGATCTTTAAATACCATCGAATCCATAGTATCAATCACATTCTTCTCCATGGAATTCTTAATCAAATACCACCACTGATCCACTTCACATATAAGATGATAAAGAGAAATATTTACCTTATAATTATTTAAATAACCCAAGAAATCAAATATATTATATAAATAATTTATCCATTCTTCAACTACCATTAGGTCCGAGGTTCTACAAAAAAACTCAGGAGGTTGTCACATAAAACGATCCACTATTATCATGATCTTCATTGAAGAATTTGGTTACTATATTTTATATGTACCAATATATTGAGATTATTTTAATTGAGTTAAGAAATCAAAAATCTTATCAAATTAAACTCCACCAATTTTTTGTTTCATATTCATAAGAATATTATCATCGCATTTCCTTCTAACTTCATCTATCTTGTTACCTCTACGGGAAACCATTCTAAAATTGTCACATATTAGATGATGTAATATATAAACACGTAGAGTGATAAAAAACTCTCCAAAAATAACCTAACAATTAATAATAATTCCTTAATGCTATTTATGTAAAAAAATTCCAACATTTAATGTTTTTAAACCCTGCTCTAATTCCAACTATAACAACCCAAACCTAACCATCCCATGATTAAATGATTTAATGAAAATAATGGATTACTTACATTACTGTGAAATTTTATTAGTTTATTATTAAATAAAGAATATTCTTTTGTCTTTTGATGAATGAAAAAAACTAAACCGATCATTATGAAAACCAATTTAATGGAAAAATACCAAAATAGTTTGTTATTAGAATAAAATAAAACTTATGTTCCAAAAAGTCAAGAACAAATTTATAAATTCAACATATTAATTTTAAATAAAATATTTCACTCCATAAATTAATTTTTTTCAATAAAAATGTTTCATATATTTTAAATTCATTCTTATATCATAAGGATGTCATAAAAGTTATGGAATTTGTAAAAAACATTATTTTCACTATTCACCCAAAATCACCATTTTTAGAAAAATCCCAAAAATTCATTCTAAGATAATTTGGATATGATGAATAAAAAAATAATCTAATTTTAAAAAATTAAAACATTAAAATTTAGAAATTTAATTTTTTAACAAAATCATATAGCATGTGGGAAACTATTCAATTAGAATTAAAATTAATTCCTTTTCCAAATGAAAAATCACTTTCTTATTCAATAATATAATAAAATTAATTCTATGATTATAATAATAATGATTATTAGTATGTATCCATATAATTAACTTTAATTCCATTTTATAAATTTCTAAAAAATAAATAATTCTTTAAACATATAAAAATACAAATTATGTTAAGGAAATGCATTTAACCACTAAATAACACATGTTTTATGTCATGAAGTAAACATAATAATTTAAAATGATAAATTGGTATCTAATTATTATATGATATAATCTAATATATTATATTAATACATACAAATTCATAATCATGAATATTAATAAACCGTAAAATAGATATATGATTTAAAAAAACAGGGTCGTCACGTGGTTGAAAAATATTTCTCAGAATTAGTCAACAGACTCCTTCCCCCAAATTTATATTTGGGTTATATGAATATAATTATTCTTAAAATAAATTTCACATACACTTGTGTTCTACTGGAGCATTTTTATGAAAGTAAATAGATAAATGATATCTAAAACATGATTTTTTCAAAGTGATTAAATCACTACAAACATAGGGTTTCACAAGTTTGAAACCTCATTATATATACCTTCATCCAAATTCCTTGGTTTCCCAAACATCACATAAATATTATTCCATTTCTCAAACACTTAAAAAAATTATATAATGTCATAAATATTTAAAATTCTTAATTTTAAATTTAATTATTCCTTTATCATTAAAAATTTCGCAAGCTGTAATGAAAAATCCTTAAACATCATCACATGTTTTTATTACTGATATATGATATCATATAGTGGACAATGATCGAGGCATGCATTTTCACATAATGTCACGACCTCTCCTTAGGGCCCATGTCGTGACTACCCCAAGCATGCCTTCAATAGGCCAGGGGCTGGCGACTAGCACCAAAGGCGTAAATCTCTAAAATGGGAAGAAATTTCCTTTATAAACTGAAACATACACAACCTAGTACAAGATGGAAGTAAAATACTAAGAAAAGATGTATAAAAAAGAAAGTGCTGAAAGTAAAGGGGGCCAAAAATACAAGACAGTAGTAAAGTACAAGGAAACAGAAAAGTACAAGTACAACTGAAAGATGTAGTAAAGCAGCTAGTGGGTCATCCTCAGGGGTTCCAACCTGAATGGTCGGTACATATGGCCTCCTCAACACTCCACATCTGTTCGTCCATCTAGTGTACTATCAGAATGAGTGGTCCACCTTTGGGTACCATCCAGTCCTGCAACTCTCTGCCTCAGTCAGTGTTGTCTTTCATCTACAACAAACACAATGAGGTGTGGGCATAGCCCGTGCAGGGGTGAGTATAACGATACTAAGTAGAGACGCTGATACCCTAAAGGTCTCACTATGTCTAACAAGGATAAATCACAATGTATGAAATCAATGGATAACCGTTACATAGTTATATGCACATACTTATACCGAAGTTATCTAGTAAGCCATCTCAATCATAATGTGAACACAAAATTCCTTGACTCAGCTCAAACCTGGATTTAATTCTAGGGGTAGTATCAAGTAACAACCCCAGTCACACTGTCAGAATCTTGGATGATGGTTTACTCCTCCTCTATCGAGTATAGTGGGCATGTCGCAACACACAGAGGCACTACCCACTATCCTTGGGCTGCTGAGGTACTCCTCCTGTCAAGTACCATGGGTCTACTGCATCACACAGAGGCGCTCCCCATCGTGGGTATGCCGCGCTCACACAGAGGCACTCCCCCTCGTAGCCTGCTGAGGTACTCCACCTGTCAAGTATCGTGGTTCTTTCGTGCTCACACATTGGCGCTCCCCACAGTGGGTCTAGTGCGTCACACAGAGGTGCTCTCCACGGGGCTAGTCGAGTCACTCCGAGTCGAATCGGTCAAGCAGTCGTCAGGTCTTAGCCAACTATTGGGTCTCCGCACTCGGTCCACTCGCCTCTATAAGGATCCTCCCCATGATCTATTGGTCAATAATACAACTACCATGAATCCCCATGTAAAGGTATCTCAATGTTTCACCTCGTCATAGGGGTCTCGACGCAACAGACGACACGTTAATAGGATACCCGGTCTGTGAGTTATTGGCATTTCCGTCTGGGGGGCCATGTTGGATTTTAGGTTCAAACCAACCCGAACATACCCCAACTATGTCCAAACATCATTTGGGTTATGCCAAAAGAACCATCTCTCTCTAAGATCCTTGTCGCCGCAGACGGTTCGTCGATCGGACACCCGTAGCCCATGTTATGGGCGAAAAGGTGAATTCAGGACAAATGAGTCCGGACTGGGGTACGACCCGGTGTGCGGGTCCGACTCCGCCTGAGGGACCGACCCAGCCCGAGTGGGCGGCCCATCTTAAGGACGACCCGCGATGGTTTCGGCCAAATGGCCCACACTGGGTCTGGCGGCCCGGTGGCCCAGCACCCCGTGTGGCATGGCCGGCCAGCGGCTGGCGGCACCCTGCTGGGCCCACCATAGCCACTTCCAGGGGGAGGCACGCGCCCCCTGGATACCCGAACGGATGAACCATTTGGGTGGGGACCAAACCGATGCCAGGTGGCACAAGTTTTTCCCAAACGGGACCCAGTGAGGTCCCTCTTCTCCCAGCTGGTCGAGTGGCCAGCCACTCCACACCGCCAACGGCCAGCCCAACACCAGCCACCTCTGCCCCTCCATCACGGCCTGCCTTGGTCACAGTTCTGCTTCTCCGCATGGCGGTACGGTGCCACGCCCCTCCGCCACGACCCACCCTGGTCGCGACTCTCCTCCTCCATGCGGCGCGATGGAGCCGTGCCCTTCCACCGCGGCCCGACCTGGCCGTGACCCCATCTCCTCCACGTGGTGCGACGGCGCCACACTCTTTTGTCGTGGCCTGGCATGGACATTCCCCCTTTCATCCATGAGGCACGATGTTGCCACGCCCTTCTGGCGAACCGGCAGCCTTGCGCCACTGGATTCTTCACGATTGGCCTGTCGCCAGTCCCCGTTGCTCTGCCGCGGTCCACTTCTCCGGCGGCGTCGTTGCACTGCCGTCGTCATAAAATATGAGGGGAAATGAAGGGGGAGGTTTGGGCCGTGTTCGTGTGGCCTGAGCCTTCCACTTTATGGTGACATCAATTGTCAAAAATCATCACCCATGAATGAACGATGTTGAACTGAAAAAAATTCAAACTCAAATCATAAAACAACCTATACCTCGTATTGTTTTTCGTTGATGATATTGCGGAAAGGCGGACATCATTTAGTTGTTTTCCACATTCGTCACACAATCCCATTTTCAAGATCGTGCATCGAAAACTGTCTGGGGTAGAAGACTGAGGAAGAAGCGTCGTCGGCATTCTTTGCATTCTTCATTGGGAGGATAATTCTCCAAGGGTTCTCCCAAGCGTCCTCTCCTCTTCCAATTCTCATCCCGCGAGGGTTGCAGTGTCAAATTAATATAGTTGAGTTTATTAACATAACACATATAGTTGGCACATTATTTATGTTGGAGTTGGCACAATTAATTATAATGGATTTGGCACAATTAATTTTGGAGGAGAGAAACCAAGGGCCATCTCACATTCAAGAGGGAGCTCAAGGTTTTAAAATTTTGGTGGTCCCCACCTCATTAATTGACAAGAGGTGATTAATCCTTGGATGGGCCCCACCACCATAACCTCTAATGGGAGGTTATAGTGTGGTGGATCCCACCTCTTACCTCCCCTTGGAGGCTCTAACAACCACAAATAAAAATAAGCTAACACTTTATTTTTATTTGATTAAAATTCAAAAAACTATCTTCCATTCTTGACCAACTGCCATAAAGGTGAAAGTCTTTTCAAGAGAACACCAGCACTACGAGATCAACGGTGCTATCAGATTTCAATTCCAAGCACCGGTTCAAATGTTATAAAATCCTGCTCACACTTTTACTGAACGTACCTGAACAAAACTTCAGAAATTGATTCCAGACACACCGGGCGTCAGAATCAAGCGCCATCAATTTTCAAGGACTCCTAAAATTCCCATGTATTTATGAAAAAACATTTCCATACGAATTTTAGGTATTTACATTCTCCCCACCTTAGGTCTTTGCATCCCCGTAAGCTACAACTCAAACTAAAAAAACAAAGGGGGTACTGAGCATGCATCTAAGCCTCCCACTCCCATGTGCTCTCCATGAGATTCTCGTGCTGCCAGCGAATGTGTACCAGAGGTATCAACCATCCACACAAGACTTGCTCCTATCAACGCTAAATCTTTACTAAGACCTCTGGGAATGTCACCCCATCATCGATTTCTAGATCTCCATGGTTGATGATGTGGGAAGGGTCATGCACATATCGCCTCAGCTAGGATACGTGGAAGACGTCTTGCACCCAGTGAAACTGAGGTGGAAGAGATAAGTGATAACCCACCTCACCTACTCTAATGAGAACCTAGAAAGGTCCAATGAATCTCATAGATAGCTTCTCGCCTCATCCAAATCTCTGTAGACCTCGTCAAGGTGAGACCCATAGAAGGACATGGTCTCCATCCTCGAACTCTAGAGGCCTCCATCTCCAGTCAGCATAAAACTTCATTCTACTCTGTGCAGTCTTCATCCACTCCTGGATGATCTGCACCTTCTCTGTGGTATCCCGTAACATCTATTTTCCCACTAGTGTTGACTCCCCTAGGTCTTTCTAGCATAGTGGCGATCTTCAAGGTCCACCATACAAGGCCTCAAAAGGTGCCATACCGATGGTGGAGTGATATCTATTGTTGTAGGAAAACTCCACCAACAGTAAGTGATCCTCCCAGATGCGACCCAATTTGAGGACACAAGCTTAGAGAATTTCCTTGAGGGTCTAAATGTTCTGCTCAATCTGACCATCTATCTGGGGAGGAATGCGGTGCTCAAGCAATTCTGTGTCCCGAAATCCTCCTGAAACCCCTTCCCTAGCCGGGAAGTAAACTGTGCATCATAGTCAGAGATGATAGAAGAAGGTACTCCATGTAAACATACAATATTATGCACATAGAGGCGTCCCAATATCTCTACTAAGCCGTACTCTCTGATCGGTAGGAAGTGGGCCGACTTGGTGATTCAGTCGATGATAACCCAAATCGAGTCATGACCCTTGGATGTACGTGGAAGACCCATCAAGAAATCCATAGATTTCCCATCCCACTTCCACTCTAGGTCCTCTACGGAATGAATCAAGCATGCTGCTACCTAGTGCTCCACCTTCACTTGTTGACAAGTGAGGAACCGTGAGACAAACTCTGCTACTGCCTTCTTCATACCTGGCCACTAGTGTTGTCGTCGAAGGTCCTGATACATCTTCACCACTCCTGTATGTACCGCAAAAGGGGAAGTGGGAACACCCTCAACACTTCCTCTTGAAGATACACTAGTACCATAGTACTTCCTCTAAAAAGAACGATGTGCTTCCCACCTTCAGAGAATCCATCAGGTGCCTGACCTATAGATATTTGAGAAAGTCATGTCTCGCAGTCAGAGTCCCCACATTGTGCCTCCCTAACTCGCTGAAGAAGTGGAGGAGTGACTGTAAGATACTGTAGATAGGCTGCTCCATCCCTATCCATAATGGATATCTGTAAGGCAGCCAGCTGCTTTGTCGCCTCTCCTAGAAGCTGTATACTAGATCTCCTGCTGAGTGCATCCGCAACAACGTTCCCCTTCCTAGGAGTATAGATTATCTCGAATTCATAGTCCTGGAGGAACTGAAGCCAACGTCATTGTCTCAGGTTCTGGTCCTTCTGAGAGAAGATATACTTGAGACTCTTGTGATCAGAATACATGGTAAAACATTTTCCCATCAGATAATGCCGCCAAATCTTCAAGGTGAGGACCACTGCTACTAACTCTAGGTAATGGGTAGCTTAGTTATGCTCGTGCTATCTCATATTCCAAGAACCATACGCGATCATATATAGCTCCTGCATTAGGAAAATCCTGAGTCTGGTCCCTGATGCGTCATAGTAGACTACGTACCCTAAACCTTCCTCTGGAAGCCTAATGATGCGGGCACTAGTCATCCTATGCCTCAGCTCCTGAATTCTCTGCTAGAATCTCTCTGACCACACGAAGGGTTTCCCCTTCTTCATCAAGGCTAATAGTGGTGCTGCAACTCTGGAGAAGTCTGGAACGAATCTCTGGTAGTATCTAGCCAAACCCAGGAAACTCTGTACCTCCGTCACACTCCTGGGTGGCTCCCAAGCTAGTACCACCTCAATCTTCTCTGAATCTACTACAACTCTAACCTACGAGATAATGTGTCCCATGAAGTGAACCTCTCAAATCCAAAACTGGAACTTCGAGAGCTTACCATAAAGCTGGTGCTCTCGGAGTATGTCCAGTACTACCTGCAAATGGTAGGCATGCTCCTCCTCAGTAGTCAAGTAGATCAGAATGTCTTTGATGAAGACCATGACAAAGTGATTGAGGTAAGGCTGGAAGATCCCATTCATCAGAATCATGAACACTTATAGAGCGTTTGTTACACCGAAGGGCATAACCATGAACTTATAGTGGCCATACAAACACCTGAAGGTCGTCTTCTACACATCCTCGTCTTGAAATCTGAGCTGGTGATAGCCTGATCTGAGGTCTATCTTCGAGAACCATCGTGCTCCCTTGAGCTGGTCAAAGAGGTCATCAATCCTAGGGAGTGGGTACTTGTTCTTCATGGTCACCTAGTTCAGGAAACGATAGTCAACATAGAGCCTCAAGATTCTATCTACCTTCTTGGAGAACAGAATCGGGGCTTCCTAGGGAGAAACACTAGTCCAGATGAATCCCTTCCCCTGCAAGTCCTCCAGCTGTACCCACATCTCATGAAGCTCTGCGGGAGCCATCCGATATGCTGGTATAGATATTGGTGTCGTCCCGGGGTACAGGTCAATGTATAAGTCCACTTATCTGCGAGGAGGTAGTCCTGGAACATAATAAGGGAAAACATCTGTGTATTTGTCCACCACTACAGGATAACTCGGACTCTCCATATCTACTGCTCTGAGGGTATGTTAGGCCAACTGATGAGTGATTGGCTGCACCCTCATCTGAGTAAGTCTGTCCTGTGCTGCAAAGGTTCCCTTCTCATAGGTGAAGGTGAACCTGATCCCATCTATGCGGAAACATTGCACTTTGTTCCTAATAAAGTCAATCTAGGAATGTACTTTAGATAACCAGTCTATACACAAGATGAAGTTGTAAGGCCTCGACACCGCTACGAGGAGATCCCAGCCAAAGCTCTCTCCTCCTAGAGTAAGCTCACACTATCGTAACTAGTGTGTAATCATCGAGTCTACTCTCATATGAGTTTCTAGTCGTAAATATCGAGCCAACAGCTCCGTCGAAATCTGCGAGCTCAGAATGATGGTAGTGGCAATGAAAGAGTGACTGGCACCTGTGTTTATAAGAACTGCAGCTAAGGTTGAGTTGAAATAGATCGTACCTTGAATAATCTCCGGAGTTTCATGCTCATATGACTCAGCTACCTGAAGCTAGGATCTCCCCTTTCCACCTGCTCCCTGCGGTTTGGGAGGACTTCGTGGTGGCGGTGGCGGTAGCACCTCGTAACATCGTCCACCGCCAGCTGCTCGACCATCTCCTCTTCCACGTTCGCTTGCACCCTATGGACTGCCTTGATCGAACCTATGCCTTTGTCTAGGAGGTCTCTCAACTGACAGCTGGTCATCTGAACTGCATTTCGGACAATGATGAGCCATGTTACCCTTCCCGCCACATTAGTAACACTGTCTGCTCCTGGAAGGTAAGTCATTACACCGGGTGCCCCACACAACCGACCCTGAGTCTTGCGGTCGCCCACCCGTGGGTCTGGTACTCTTGGAACTCTACTTCATATGTCTACTACGAGCTGTAGAAGAATCTATTGCATGTCGACTAGTATTGGGTCTCGCTGCTGGTGACTGTTCAGCAAAGAAACACTCCCCTAGGAGGGCTCTCTCTAATAACCCTTCCTGCGTCGGGATGCTGAGGGAGATCATTGATGCCCTAATATCTCTTCTGATCCCCTGCTCGAAGATCCGGACCCTGAAGAATGGGTCCCGTAACATATCCATGGAATAGCGCGAGAGGTCGGTGAACCTCACTGAGTACTGTGCTATTGTCATGCTGCCCTACTACAAATGAAGCATCTCTTGTATCCGCACCACACGAAGGGTTGTTGGAACAAACTCCGCCCAGAACAGGCTCCTGAAGTCTACCCAGAAAAGCGATGCCTCGTCATGGACTTGGAGCCTCAAGCTCCACCATCTTCCTACTGCTTCCTGAAAGAGGTTGGAAGCAAGGATCACCATGAAGTTAGCTGGTTTCCCTACTGGCCTGAAGACTCTCACCACAGCCTCCAACCAATCCTCAGACGCCTGTGGGTCCATCTCTCCCTGGAACCTGGGTGGCCTCTGGTGCTGGATCTCATGCAACGCGCTCAAGCAACATGAATCGTCTACTACTAGGACTGGTGGAATCGGTGGTCCAACGGGAAGTGGTACCGCTGGTGCCTCCGCTAGAAAGGGGCCTTACACCGAGGCCTCATTGCTCGGTGGGCTGTTAGAGCGTACGACTCCTGGGGCTATGTGGGGAGGCATCCAGAAAGAAACAGATGTGACATAGTCAAAAGATTATACCTGGTGAGATGATCTAGTTGATATGACTTAAGAAAACTTTTAAAGACACACACACAATCAATGTTTTTGTTCACTATGTTGAAAATCAGTAGTCAGGGTCCTGGTGTATGGATACGTCGGCTGCCCACCCCAAAATTGGACTCCCAAAATTGATGACCACACTTAGTACCCTTAACACTATTTCTTCACAGAAAAGAATGACCAGAGTCCTATGTTCTACGGTAGAACCTCCCTATGATACCAATTTGTCACGACCCATGCTCGGGGCCCGTGCCATTACTACCCCAAGCCCGGCTTCCATAGGCCAGGGGCTGGCGACTAGCACTAAAGGCATAAATCCCTAAACTTGGAAGACATTGTCTTTATAAACAGAAACACACACAATAGAGTATGAGCTGGAAGTAATATTCTAAGAAAATATGTATACAAAAGAGAGTGCTGAAAGTAAATGGGTCCTGAAATACATGACCAACAGTAAAGTACAAGGAAATAGAAAAGTACAAGTACAAATGAATGATGTAGTGAAGAGGCTACTAGGTCATCCTCTGGGGTTCCAACATGAAGGGTAGGCACAGATGGCCTCCTTAGCACTACATGTCCATCCATCCACTCTGTGTACCATCACGTAGAGTGGTCCACCTCCGGGTACTATCCAGTCCTGCTACTCTTTACCTCAATCAGTTTCATCCGTCTTCTACAACCAATACAACAAGATGCAGGCATAGCCCATGCAGGGGTGAGTATAACGACAATCATTAGGGACCCCGAGACCCTCGAGGTCTCACTAAGTCCAACAAGGATAAACCAAAAAGTATGAAAATGATGGATAAGAACTATTTATGTGTATGCACATACATATATCTAAGTTATCTGGTAAACCATCTCAATAATTAGGTAAATACAAAAGTCATTGAATCACCTGAAACCAGGATTTAATTCTAGGGGTAGTATCAAGTAACAACCCCATTCACACTGTCAGAACCTCAGATGGTGGTGTACTCCTCATCTATCAAGTACAGTGGGCCCACCTCATCACATATAATTGCTTCCCACTATTCTTGGACTACTGAGGTACTCCTCCTATCGAGTACAGTGGGTCTGCTGCGTCAGACAGAGGCGCTCCCCACCATGGGTCTGCCGCGCTCACACAGAGGCGCTCCCCCACGTAGCCTAATGAGGTACTCCTCCTATTGAGTACAGTGGGTCTACCGCGATCACACAGAGGCGCTCCCCATGGTGGGTCTGCTGCGTCACACAGAGGCACTCCCCACTCAGCCAGTTGAGTCACTCCGAGTTGAATCGATCAAGCAGTCGTCAGGTCTCATCCCACTACTAGGACTCCACACTCTGTCTGATCGCCTGTGGATGGATCCGCTCCACAAGCTATTGTTCGATACTACAATTGTCATGAAGTCCAATGTATAAGTATCTCAAAGGTCCGCCTCATCATAGGGGTCTCAACGCAACAGACGATGCGTCAATCGGACGCCCGGTCTGTGGGTTAATTGCATTTCGGTCCCACAGGCCTGGTTGGATTTTAGGTTCAATCCCACCCAACCATACCCCAAATGTGTCAAAACCTCAAGTGGGTTATTCCAAAAAAAAACATTCTTTCTCTATGCTTTCTGTCTCTATAGACGGTTCGTCAATCAGATACTCGTAGCCCAAATTATGGGCTAAAGGATGAATTAGGGTCAAAAGGGTCCGGACTAGGGCCTGACCCCGCCCAAGGGTCCGACCCCACACATAGAGGCGGCCCTTCCTGAGGGGGCATCCCGGATCAAGGGGGGACTAGCACAAGGGCATCTCGGCGGCCCGCGCTGGGTCCGGCGACCCGTGTGGGCTGGCCGACCAGCTGCTGGCGGCACCCTGCGGGGTCCGCCCTAGCCATGTCCAGGGGGAGGCGTGCACCCCCTGGATACCCGAATGGAGGAACCATTCGGGTGGGGACCAAACTGGTTCTGGTATAGCTCATGCATGACCTAGAGGGGTCCCGCTTCTACCGGTTGGTCGAGCAGCCAGTCACTCCGCACCGCTGGGGGCCGGACCGACACCGACCGCCCATGCCACTCCTTCGCGGCCCACCCTGGCTGCAGTTCTGCTTCTCTGTGTGGCGCGACGGTGTCACACCCCTCCTTCGCAACATTCATTGGCCGTGGATCTCCTCCTCCGCGCAGCGCGACTGTACCACACACTTTCGCCAAGGCATGGCCTGGCCGCAACCCCCTTCTCCACCGTAAGGTGCGATGGTGTCACGCTCCTCTTCCGTGGCCCGGTCTAGCCATAACCCCTTTCTTCTGCTCGGCACGACGGTGTCGCGCCCTTCCGGTGACCCAGCGGCCTTGCGCCGCTGGTTTCTTCATGGTCGGCCCGTCGCAAGCCACCGTTGCTCCGTCATGGTCCACTTCTCTGGTGGCTCTATTGCGTCGTTGTCGTCATCAAAAAACTAGGAAAAACAAAGGGGGAGGGTCGGGTCATGTTCATGCGACCTGATCCTTCCACGTTATGGTGATATCAATCGAAAAAAATCATCACCCAAGATTGAACGACGTAGAATGGAAACAAATACAAACTCAAATCATAAAACAACCCCTACCTCATATTGTTGTTCGTTGAAGATGTTGCGGAAAGGCGGACGTCGTTTCATTGTTCACCGCGTTCATCACACACTCACAATTTAATGCTCGTGCATTGCAATGTTTCTGGGGTAGAATTCCGAGGAAGAAGCATCGTCGATGTTCTTCGCATTCTTCGTTAGGAGGATAATTCTACAAGGGTTCTCCCAAGCCTCCCCTCATATGCCAATTCTCATCCTATGAGGTTTGTGGTGTCAAATTAATATAGTTGTGTTTATTAACATAACGCCTAAAGTTGGCACATTAATTATGTTAGAGTTGGCACAATTAATTATGCTGGAGTTGGTACAATTAATTTTGGAGGGGAGAGACCAAGGGTCATCTCACATTCAAGAGGGAGCTGAAGGTTTTAGAAGTCGGGTGGTCCCCACCTCATTAATTGACAAGAGGTGTTTAGACCTCGGGTGGTCCCCACCACTATAACCTCTCATGAGAGGTTATGGTGTGGTGTCCCCCACCTCTAGCCTCCCCTTGGAGGTTTTAACAACCACAAATAAAAATAAGCTAACACATTATTTTTATTTTATTAAAATCCCAAAAACTATCTTCCATTCTCGACCAACTGCCATCAAGGTGAAAGTCTTCTTTAGAGATTATTGGAACTACAAGATCAATTGTCCCCTTAGATTTCAAATTCGAGCACCTATTCAAAAGTTATAAAATCCCTCTTAGACGTTTACTGAACCTAGCCAAACAAAACCTCAGAAATTGATTCCAGATATACTGGACCTCAGAATCAAGCGCCATCAATTTTCGCGGACTCGTAAAATTCCCATGTATTTAGGAAAAACAATTCCATGGGAATTCGGGGTTCCACTCATAACTCATGTACTTCCATGTGCATATTAACAATATATTGACCTTCATGATGTCATGGTTTTCTTTGGTAAAAATAATGATGTTTTTAAATTTATCATGTCATGGTTTTTCATTAGTGCATAAGTCATTTAGAAAAATATTAAATTATATAAACTAAAAAATATGGTTATTTATATTTCTTTTTTGGCTGGAAGTTGGGTTAGTAAAAATATAAGTGAGGAGTCTTGAAAGAACTAATATTAAGGGATATAAGGTACCTATACCTACAATTTTATTAAAATTCATTGAAAAATTTGATGTCTAGTATACACCTAGAATTACACAGAATATATTAAAATAGATTTATATTTTTATGTTAGAAATAACCTCTAATTGTTGTATTTTAATATCCTTTTGGATGTAATTTTTAATTCAGATTATATTAAATGATTTTGGGAGGGAATGTGAAGGAAGTAATTATACTCGGTATTAGGATAGCACCGTGTGCCCAGAAGTCATTTACGGGCTACTTGGTGGTGTTTAGTGTGATGTAGTAACTTTGTTATCCCCATCAGTTACTTTGTGTCTATTACTAAGTACCTATGGAATTTATAGATTTTTTATATTAAAAAAAATTAGTCATTTTAATTGAAAATAAAATTCATAAAATTCCCCCAACTTTTTTCTCCCTCATCTTCAACCATTCCCCCAACTAATCAAATACAACCCCTCTATTTTTATTCCTCTTAAGAAAGATTACAATAAATATTGGTTGAGAGTGTCCCAAAATCTTTACATAAACTCATATTTGGTAAGAGTTGAGTTAGTGCTCCCTCTAATATTCTCTTCATCCTCTTCTCTTCATGTCATCTACTATAATCTAATAAACACATAAAATAGGTCTTGTAACTCTCATTTATTCCTTTTGTATTTTCTTCATCTAGATAATATGGGTTTTTAGCCTAGGTGAATTGAAGGTAATAATGAATTTTTTCCCTCTATAATTCTTCTCATGACATGGTTTAGATAATGAACCAAATATTTTACTATGTAGTGAATTTTTTTAGTTCTAGTGGTAGTATATCATCTCCCTCTTGACCTAAATAAATCATTTTTATAATTTTGGTAAGTTAATCTTTATTCCTCTCATACTCATAGAGTTTTGGTCTAGAAACCATTTTTGGTTAATTTAATTTAAATTCAATAAATTGTCCACAATTAACAAAGTATTCATAAATCATTTTTTGAAATATATAAATCTTTTTAGTTGATTCAACTTATTCTTATCAAGTTATAATTCCATGACTACCAAATATAATATTTTATCCTTATATGTTACCTATAGATATTTATTTTCATGCTAAAAATTCTAGTAATATGAGTGAAAAATATTCCCCATTTTAATATATTGGTACCCATAATGATTTTAAATGATATATTAATTATAATATATGTTTTAGTTATGATTATTTTTTCTAAAGTGAGTACTACGTTATATAAATAATTTGATAATACCCTCATGTGATGAATATATTTATAGAATGGGATCAGCTCAAAATAACATGACTTTGTATAAAACTTCCTCTATTACTAGAGGGTTGAGTCACAAGATTTCATAGACATTGTAAACATGATTCCCTTTAAAGAACCTTTGTGATGTCTTCCTAAATTTTTTTTATATTTACTAACAACTCACTTTTATAAATAATTCTTTGGTTATGTGGGGATAAGAAATCTTCAAAAACGTTTTCTAAGAATGTTTTTAATAATAATTTTTTTTGAGGTAGAGAGAATTTTGAAAAGAAATTTCATTAACAAACTATCTTACCAAATCATATGATGTTCTGTTATTTGTTAAAATATTCCCACATCATGAGTAATTCATGACACAAGAAGATATTTTTATTAGAGAATATAAGTAAAACTATTTTTTGGATGAAATTTGCTGAACATACAACATTCAGATTACTCGAAAAACAATTTAAATAAATAAATTTATTTATTTTTTCAAAATGGAATGTTTTGACAATGAAATCAGAAAAAACTGGTTGGATGAATTTTGAGTTTTTACAGGTTTTCAAAAATGAGAAAGAAGTTAGAAGATTAAAAATAACTAAAAATATGTTGAAACCAATGTTTTGAGATGGGGAATTTTTATGTGAAGGAAGTATTTAGAAGTTGAAATAATGTAGTCGACTGTCCATCATCCAAAGTAGAACTGATGAAAGAGAATATGTGTAAGATATATCTGATAATGAAAATCCATATTAATATTTTATTATAAAATAATTTGATAAATAATTTAGCCAAATGATGAAAAGTGGAGAAGTGGTGTTTTTCAATCATATGAATTGTTCTTAAAAGTTTGCTGGACAAACAATTTTTTGAGGGATTTTTCTTAATGATTTACATAACGTTTTAAATCCAAAAAAATTAGTGATGTTGAAAATATGATTTCTATTGTTTTGTTATTTATATAGTTTTAATTATTTTTAGGAAGGTTAGAATTTTAGTAGGATTCATGAAGCTTCATGAATGATCTACAGGGGTAGAGAAGTTTACAATATATTTTTTTCAAAATTTAGGCAAGAATGATTAATTCTAGAATTGTTTGAAAGGGAAATTGAAATTGGTTTCCCCTTATTTCCATTCTAGGATCACTAATATAATGGGTTGTAAACTATATTTTAATCAACATTGTTCATACATATGAAAAAACTGAAACACTGCTGAATTTGTGCCTGTCTGATTTTTCAACTGAATTTTACATTTGTGTTAATGAAAATAACTAGATAATGTATTGATTAAATGAATTATATAGAGTTTTAGTTCAGATAAACTGGATAAAGAAATTAGATTGATTTTCCATGAAATAATATGAGGTGTAGTTGTTTTGATAGTCAAACCTAATTTATGTCATAATATCAGGTGTATTTTTTAGTGAGTTTCACTGGATATATATTCATTAGATTTCGAAAATTTTACACCAAATGAACCTTTCAGATGTAAAAATAAGATATAATTTCATGATGAACATTTGTGTGGAGCTTTTTTTTACAAAATTTCATATATTTTTCTTTATAATAAAAACATTACAAACCAACAGGAGTCATTATAATTATAACTATTGAGAAATTGAATGAGTCTAGTAGTAGCTTGACCAAAGTTATATTCACTAATTTCTAATAGTGAATTTATATGGACCCACAATAGAGGCCATGGAAATGATGTAGTTTCTCACCCTGAGGTCAAACCTTATAAATATTACAAGCCTTGTTTATTTTCTTATCATTTCATGCTTGTGATATTATTATAAAAATTGATAAGGAAAGTAATTATAGTAATATTCATGGGTTAAATTTCATAATGATTTTTAAAAAGGAACCCGCGAACTCAACCTCCCCTGCCTCCCCCTTAGTGGTTCAATAATATTATGGAAATTAAATTGGTATCAGATCAAATATTTCCTTATTGATTCCTTATCCTGGAAAATCACAATACAATCAAAAGTTGAGGTATTCATAAATTTGATGGAAAAAAAATTATAGTGGTAGGAAAAATGGAATGATACCCAATATTCTATCACTTGTCCTAGAGGTTATAGATACATAAAAAATGGGTTTCTACCAATTGAAAAACATTATCTTGTGACTTTTACAGATATAATAAACATTGATGTTGATATAAAATATATAAATTCTATTCATATGTATTTATTAAAAACATTGATGAAGGTTATGGGTCTCAAAATAGCTAAATAAAAATGAGACTAACTCAAAATCATCTTCAAGGGAAACACTGAAGTGAAGGAATCAAAGTTACAAAATTGGTGTAGCAAGTTTGAAGATATCAAAATGAGAAATGGTGAAATTTTTGATGAGTTTTTTATTAGAGTTAGTGAATTTTTGAGAAACATAAGAGGATTTGGATATGTCTTGGATGAATGTACCATTTTAAAGAAACTCATGAGAATCTTTATGGATAGGTTTTACTATAAAATGTTTCCCTTATAAGATAAATATTCTTTATCAATTTATTAACACCATAAAATTATTTTTGATTATGAGATGGGGAAATATTCGGAATTTAAAAAGAAAACAAAGGATGGAATGTCTTTTGAATCTATGTGAGTGATGAAAATATATGATACTTGGAATGCTGAACATAATGATTTGAAAGAAAAAGAATATGATGATATGAATGAAAAGATAATTCTTTTTATCTCTAAAAACTATAAATGAAGTATAAGAAAGTATAGATGAAAATATCCACTAAAATATTTCAAGTGTAGAGGATTGAAATTTTTTGAAATGAATTTCTAGGAGAAGAAAGTTTTATAAAATAAATATCATTCTAAAGAAAACCCATAGTGGAATAATTTTAACAAAACTTCTCAGGAAGATAAGAAGTACCGTCACAATATGAAAATTTGAATGAGAAGTAGAAGAAGCCTGTGGATTAAGTAAATAAAATATAAGTCTATTCTAAACAATTCTTTCAAAGATGAAAATTTAGAAAAATTATAAACCTTCTTTCAAAATGTTCATAAAATGTAAGACTCCTAAAATAGTGAATAATAAGAAGGAGATGAAAAATATTAAATAAAACAACAATTAAAATATGAACATGTTACATTTTTTGATAAAAAATCAAGAAAGAAATCAGAATGAAAAATAAAGGAGTTAAAGAAAATAAAGGAATGAAATATGTCATTAAACACGAATGTGAGTACATATAGAAGATTATAAAACTCAAATTTAATGTTTCTGAATGAGGAACGATAGTGGAAGATCTCATTATGGAACTTGCAGCTAAGGAATATGTGGTTTGTGAAACGCAATATAAACCTCTTGAGGTTGAAAGTTCCATAATAAAGATGAATAAAAATTTCATCAAGGATTCAGAAGTAAAAGCTGAATCATCTCAAGCTATAGTGAAATCTCATTCTAAGAATTAGGTAAAATATTCACCCACTAAATGTAAAAGTTCATCTTATTTTAATAAAAATATAGGTGTTAGAAAACATTTCTGTAAATATTATTTTGATAAGGGACATTGAAAATCTATCACATCAATAAAAGTAGATAAAAACCCATAATAATGTTTCCCCATATCATGGGGAAACATTAAAAAATATGATTTAAACATCAGAAAACTAAATACAGGGAAGGATCATATTCTACAAAATAAAAATATTCAGTTTATATTATTGTTGTTTTTTTATATTTTTCCACAAAGCTTATAAATTTTGGCACAAAATTTATCTTCCTAGAATAAGGAATGAAATGACAGGTATAAATAGAATAAGAAAAAGTGATAAAATTTCCTAATCCATGAGAAGTTGGAAAAGAAATATCCCAATATGTCAGAAACTTTATAATGAAAAATCAAATTTATTGTCTAGAAGAAGTTAGTGGAAGATGCGGCCAAGATGGAATACTTTAGGAAGAATGTATGAAAAATAATTGAGGAAAAGTTTCTTATATAAGGAATGAAAATTAAAATTTAATAATAAAGGTGAAGAAATATCCTTTTTTTGTTGAGACTGTTCTAAAAGTAAGAAAAAGGAAAAAACCATTGATTCTTGATAGATTTTTTTCTTACAAGTGAAATGTGGAAAAGAATATTGATATATATTGAAAATCATGGAGGATGAGTAGTTACCTTCGAAAATAACAGTTCCTTACAAATTATAAGATTGATAACTGCTGAGATTAATAGTCAGAAACTGAAATCCATGGAAGTATTATTTTTTAATGTCCTCAAAAACAATTTACTTGGTGCTCTCAATCATGTTGATAAGAGAAAATAAGTAAAATTTATTAAATATTCATGTTCCATAAGAATTTTGGAATATGTTAAATTTTTTACCAGTTGAGAAAGAACCATCATAAATCGATTTCATAATGGAGAACATTGTAAGTCCAATTATTTTAGTCCTAATGATGAAAACAATATGTGGAATCATAGGATTGGTAATCTTGGCCAAAAAAATATGAACAAACATTGAAAGGTATATTCTATAATAATATACGACAATTGAAAATGAATAAAGATGATGTTTTTATAACATGATATAAAGGTAAGAGAATTGGTAAAATCCATAAAAAAGTTGAAATTCAATCTACCAGATATCTTGAGCTTATTAACTTGGGTCTTTTTGGGATAATGTGTCATCAATCAATGAAATCATATGTTTAATTTATCATTTTTATTGATTAATTCACTATAAATACCAACATAATGTTTATAAATCATAAATTAGAGGTTTTAGATATTTTCATATATTTCAAAATGGATATTGAGAGAAAAAATGGTGTTTGTATACTAATTTTCATAACTAATAATGGAAAGGAGTACACAATAAATGATTTTGAGTTCTATATGAAATATCATGGAATCAAACATAAATACCAACATTTTTATACTCTTCAAAAAAAAATGGAGTGGCATAAAGGAAAAAAGGTTTTTGGAAATTGTAATAATAATATTGGATTAGTATAGAATTTTAATATTTTCATGTATAACAGTTGTTAGTACTATTTTAAAAGTAAAAAATAAATGTTTTTTATGACCAAAATCTGGCATGGCTCCCTATAAATTTGGTTTAACAAAAAAACATTCAGTTAATTACTTCAAGGTTTTTTGGAGTCTCATATTACAAAATATCAAAAATATAAATCTTGAAAATTTTGAAGAAAGAGAAGAGGATAAAATTTTCATGGGAAATTCATCATATAGAAGAAGTTATAAACGTTAGAATAAACATTTTCCAATGTTAATGGATTCTTATGATGTGAAAGTTGTTAGAAATTAAAACTCCTCAACAAAGGTCATTGGGAATGTTGGTTAAGATAATTTAAAGACTTCCAATGTGAAAAATGTGATGATGAAAGTGATTCAAAATAGGTGGCTGAAGATTCATAAGAATCTTGTAATGGGGAAATTGAATCATGAAGAAAATCTCTAAAATTTTATGCCGTATATAAATGAGTTTAATCTAAAAAAATATTTGAAATTATAAATCTATAGTTCATGCTAGAAAGAAGTTTATATTAGAAAATAAAACATCACTTATCTCCTTGTTTGTTCAAGAATTAGTTTTAGTAGTAACTATACATAAAGAATATGTATAATCTATGAATGAAGAGATTGATCAGATAGTTAAAAATAACATCTTATAAATTTTTCCATGTCTAGTAGGAAATAATATTTTTTCAATAAAGTTGGTGTACATAAACAAGTTGAATAAATATGGATAAGTTTCAAGAATCAAATAATGACTTGTTTGTAAAGTATATTTATAGGTGGAAAGTGTGTATTTTGAATAAAATTGTTCTCCTATTGTAAGATTGGAAACTATAAAAATATTCTTATCCGTAGCTTCAAATCATTGTTATAATATTTATCATATAGATATAAAGTCAACTTTCATAAATAGATAAATTAAAGAAGAACTTTATATTGACCAAACTTATGGTATTTTACTTGATAAAGATAAAACTATGGTGTACAAGTTGAAGAAGGTCTTGTGTAGCCTGGAATAAACTCCACAAACTTGGTGATCCAAATTAAATAGTTTATTGATAATATTTAATTTTACTATAGGGAAAATTGAAATCAAATTATATATAGAGGAGATGATCACAGGTACCCTGATTGTTATTCTTTATATTGATGGTATAATTTTTATAGGGGATAGATAAAATTATTGTGAAGTGTTTTTTGAAAAAATATTGAAAAAATTTGAAATGTTAATGCTCAAAGAACAAAATTTATTTCTAGGAATTCAAGTGAAACAAAGGGATGGATATATTTTTCTATTTAAATAGAATTATTCTAAAGAGTTGTTATAAAAAAATTTCCTAGAATATTATAAATATTTTTATACTCTAATTTTAGGTGGAATGATGATGAGTAAGGATGAATCTGGGAAAATTGTGAATCATAAAGAATTCTGAAGGTTTTTAGGAAGTATTCTCTATAATATAGCTTCAAGGAATGATATTTTTTATGCAGTAAATTTGTGTGTGGTATATTAGAGTGAACCAAACTAATAATATCTGTTGGAAGAAAAAATAATTCTTAGATATGTAAAAGTAATATCTTTGTATACATTGTTGTATAAAAGAAGTAATGATATAAATATTCAAGGGTACATAGATGCAGATTAGGTTTGAGATTTTAATGATAGAAAAACAAATTTAGGATGAAATATTTCCTATGAGCATGTTGTGTGAGATGACATGATAAGAAAAAGTGTTCAGATACTTTAATCATAGAAAAATCATATAATGTTGTCGCAACCCAAGCTTGGACCTAGATGATTCAGGTAAATGTTAATCTACAATATTTGAGAGTAAATGTTTGTAAAACATTGAAGATAATTAGTGATAATCATAGTTTCATTAATCTTTCAAAAAATATTTTCAAAAATTCAAGATCCAAACACATTGATATAAAGAATCATTACATAAAGAATAAAGTTTCTAGTGGACATGTAATGACGTATTATATTTCTAAAATATATCAAATTACTGATATTTTCTCAAAAACAGTTCCAAGAGAAATATTTTTGGTTTTTTGGATTCAACTTCATGTTCATCCATCACAAAAGACTTCCTAAAGTTTGCAAGTAATTCCCCCTCCATGATTTAGATTATGTGGAAAAAGGGGGAGAATGTAAATAAATTTATCTTGAAAGAGGGATAAAACAAAATTTCTTAAAAAAGGTATAGTAAGTATAATTATTTCAAAAATTAATCTAAATTTTTGGTTATCATAAAATGGGGTAAAATAAAAAAATGAGATAATAATAGAGAAGCTAAAAATTGAGAAACATTGATAAAAATAGAGAAGATACGAAGTGTGGGGGATTATCGTAACATCAAAAGAATTTCTTATTGTCTAGGGATGTAATTCCATAAATAATTTACTTTTTAAGTATTATGGTTTTAGAACGTTCTCTATAAGAAAGGATATATTTGGGTAAAATTTTAGAATACAAAAGTTATTACAAAAATGAGTTGTAAAACATGTTAATGAATTTTTATAAAAAATAAAAATGGGGAGATTGAGTATAATTTGTGATGGTTTCCTAATTTTTTATCAACTCACTTTTTTAAAGAATTATTTTTTTAATAAGTGAAAATAAAGCTACTGAAAAAAATTTAAAAACATTTTATTATGATGTTTTTAGAGGAAGCAAGAAGTTTGTTAAGAAATCAGATGATGCTATTTTATTCATTCAATGATTATAATATCATGAAGATTTCATGACACAAGATGAATTTTGTAGAAGAGAATATATGTAACAATATTTTTTGAATGAACCTTCATGGATGTACAAAATGTAGATCACAAGAAAATTATTTTTGATAAAGAATGTTTTTAAAATTTGAAAAAGGTCATTTTTTATACAATGATATCAGACTAACATTTTTGAATGAATTTGAGTTTTTATGATTTTTTAAAAATGATAAATAAAAAATAAGTGGTAAAATAATTTAAAAGTGGTTGAATCCAAATTTTTAAGACATGGATTTTTCATGTGAATGAAATCGTTAGATGTTTTTATGATGTTTTCAACCATATTTAGTGGGTCAAGAGAAATGGATAGAGTGTGGTTTTGTTATAGGATGAGGGAATTTAAAATTTGCGAAAAAATTAAAATTATGTTCTGAAATAAATCCATCAATTGAACATTGATGATGAAGTCCATTGGTTTAATTTTTTTTTGAGAAAATGTTGTATAAAGTTTGAGTTAAGGAAAATTGACCTTATAGAGAAATGCCAATCCATTAGAAAAACATTTGTTATGACCATCAACCAAAGAATAACAGGAAAATGTGAACCTATGTAAGAGATATCAGAAAAAATGAATCTAGATGAAGATTTTATAATGAATTCATCGGATAAACAGTTCAATTGGATAAAGGCAAGTATAGAAGAATATTTTTGTGACTAGATGAAATTAATATAAAGGTTTTTAGACATTTAATTTCTAGATGAATATTTTTTAGATTATTTAGTATATTTTAAATCCCATAATTTTGATGAAGAAATTTTTTTGATTTAATTTGGTTTTTTAATGAGCTAATTTTTATAAATATTCAGAAATTTTTGTATTTTGGAGGATTCATGAAGCTTCGTAGATGTAAAGACCCGGAAATTTCAAGGAAAAGTATTTCTTAACATTCTTTGGAATTTTACGAGTCTGCGGTTTCTGACGGCACCTGATTCCGAGGCCCGGTGTGCCCGGAATCAATTTCCAAATATTAGCTCGGGTACGTTCAGTGAACGAACGAGCTGGTTTTTCTAACTATTGATCGGGTGATAGGAATTGAAATATGAGGGCACCGATGAACTCGCAGCGCTGATAATTTCTTAAGAAGACCCTTTCTAGAGATGCGTTTGCTCGGGTGTGGTTATTAAAATAATGGGTGAAGTAATGAATAAAAAAAATTGTACAACCAATTTTATTTTTATATCCTTGTGGTTTAACTTCCATGTGAGGGAGTTGGGGTGGGACCCACTAAAATCATAACTCTCGGTAAGATAATAGTGAGTTGGGGCCTACATGAGTCCCCACCTATTCAAATTCTCTAACCCTCCAAAACACCCATTAATTTTGTAACACACCCACACCCCCTTAAATGAAAAATTCAACTCATTAATTATTTAACTTATTCAATGTAATTAATGCGGGAATTCAATTTGAATTTCAAAAGGGTTGGTATGAGAAATAAAATATGGGAAAGCCTTATTTTATTAGGGTATTTTGTTGTGCGAGAAGCTTTGGGAGAGGTTTTGCTCTAAGTCTTGAAGAACGTTCCTCCTCCTTAAAGAACGCGAAGAACGCACCGTCGCCGACGAAGAATGCCGACCTCCAACGAAGGATGACGAAGAACGCCGAATCCTCAGAGATCGACAATGCGACGCCGTGTACCGTGACGCCGACGGTTCTCTTCTCTGAGATGTCGATGACGCTTACGAAACCTTGTCCTGCAACGCCGTCTCCCGCGATGATTATTTTCCGCGACGAACCTTCGTTCGACAACACCTTGAGGTAGGGGTTATTTGTTTTTGCCTGTGGTTTTTCCTTTTTCATTCATCATCTTCTTATTGGGCCACCTGTTATCATAATAACAGGAGGAGGTCGGACCGCACGAACATGGCCGACCCTCCTCCCCCATTGTTGGTTATACTTGTTGCGGCACGAGCAAAGGCGGCGCAGTGCAACAGTACCGCTAGGAAACGATTAATAACAGGCGATGAAGTGCAACGCCATCACACCGGGCCGTTGCAGCGTTTAGAAGGCTCCGTAGTTTGATTAATTGACGGAGGATCGATGACATTGATGGAACGGGCCGCAGAATCACTTTTGATGATTCTGTAGTAAAGTGCGAGACCCGAGGCAAACGCCGATGCATAGAAAATCGAAAACGGACCATCGCTGGACACCGGTGGCCCGCAAAATTCATCGGCGGTCAGAGGCGGCGGACGGCCGCCCAGAGGCGGCGGTGCCCAGTGCGCTGCCAGGAGGGACTGCCGCGGCTTCAGCCGCGACGACAGGCATCCGGTCCCGCGTCCGTGCGAGACTGAGGAGGGGACGCGGCGCTCGGCCGCGTCCGCTGGCAAGGAACGGCCCCCACGCGGGGGCCACATCGGAAATCAAGGGGTAGCCGCCCCCTTTGCGCGGCCGCTCGGCCTACGCCGAGCCGACCCCGCTCGGCCTAAGCCGACCCCGCTCGGCCAGCGCTGAGCTGCCCCGGGCCGGACCGGCCGCACTGGGCCGGGCGGCCCTGGCCGGGCCGGGCCGCGCCGGCGGTGCCGGGCCACGCCCACCGAGCCAAGCCGTGCCCTAATGGGCTGGACCCAGACCCAGTTTGGGTCGACCCGGTTCGGGCCGACCCAGGGGGGTTTGGGCCGGGTCGGACCGGGCCCAGACCCCCATTTTCAGACCACTTCCGGTATTTTGTTTGTATCATGGTCTACGGACCTCCGATCAATGTACCTTTAGTTGCGTTGCGATCCTTGGATCGAGTCGGTTGTTTCGGTATATTACACTCAAAGTTTTGGAGAACTTTGAGTATGACCATGTTGGTTCTGATACGAAACCAACTGGGCCCTCGGAGCGTAAACACTTATATCTTGAGTTCCGAACGTCCGATTGATGTGCCGTCGACTTTGTTGGATTCCTCTTGATCAGACGGAACTTTTGGAATACTTCTACTGAGGTTAGGAAGAAGATGTATAGTGTCCGGGTTGGATTGAATCTGAAATCCAACCGGGCCCCTAGAACAAAAAAGCTGAGAAGTTTCAGATCGAACGTCCGTTTGACGAACCGTCAGCGGCCTTGGTGATCACGTTGAGAAACAGTCCCTATGAGTATAACCTATGAGAGTTCGAGGTATAGTTGAGATGTGGTCGGGTTGGTTCGTACACGAAACCAACTGGGCCCTTGGGATGAAAAGGCTAATAACTCACAGACCGGGCGTCCGATTGACGCGCCGTCTGTTGCGTTGAGACCCCTAGGACAAGGAAGTCCTTTGAGATAATTCATCGTGGGACTTGATATACTTGGATTATCGACCTTTAGCTCGTGGATCAGACCCTCCCGGAGATGAGCGTACGGAGTACGGAGACCGTGTAGCTGGCTGAGACCTGAAGACTGCTTGTCCGACTCGAGTCAAAGTGACTTGTATAGGCCAGTGGGGGAGCACCACTGTGTTTGGGTGGCGGAACCACGGTGGGGAGCACTACTATGTTTGGGTGGCAGACCCGCGGTACTCGACAGAAGGAGTACCTCTCCTGGCTGTTAGGAGGGGTGCACTACAGTGTTTGGGTGGCAGACCACGGTGGGAAGCATTACTGTGTTTGCGTGGCTAGCCTGCGGTACTCGACAGGAGGAGTACCTCAGCAGTCTTAGGTTAGTGAGCAGTACCTCAGAGTCGTGACATGATCACTATACTCAACAGAGACGGGGCTCTTCAGCAGTTATAGTTTCGATAATGAAAATCGTCGTTTGATCTGAGTCTATGACCTTTGTGTTTACCTCATGATTGAGATGGGTTACTTGATAACTTAGGTATATGTATGGGCATATACCTAGGTAGTGGTTATCCGTTGATTTCATAACCTTTGTGTTTCCTCATGTTTGAGATGGGTTACTTGATAACTTAGGTATATGTATGTGCATATACATAAGTAGAGGTTATCTGTTGAGATATTTCTTTTTGGTTATCCTTGTTGGATTTAGTGAGAGCTTGAGGGTCTCGGGGTCCCTACTGAGTATCATTATACTCACCCCTGCACGGGCTATGCCTGCACCTCATTGTGTTGGTTGCAGATGACGGGCATCGCTGATAGAGGCTGAGTGTTCGAGGACTGGATGGTACCCGGAGGTAGACCTCACGACGAGTCAGTATCCAGAGGTGGACTTCACGATGAGACAACACTCGGAGGAGGTCGACGGGAGAGAGCGTTGTGGAGGATATCTGTACCTACCCTTCAGGTAGGATCCGTGGTGGACGATCCAGGAGCTGCGCTATCTGTACCTACCCTCCAGGTAGGATCTGAGGTGGACGACCCAGGATATGCTTCTATTTCTTCCAGCTGTTTGTCTTTTCTGTTGTACTTTCGTTCATTTATAGCTGTGTTTTCAGTTGGGTTTGTATTCTGGACCACTTACTTTTCGGAACTTTCTCTTATACTTTGTGGTGTTTTCTTTACTTTTATAAAGGCAATTCCTTCCTAGTTACCAGGATTTTACGCCTTTGGTGCTAGTCGCCAACCCCTGGCCTATGGAAGGCGGTCTTGGGGTAGTCACGACATGGGACCCAAGGATGGCTCGTGACAAATTGGTATCAGAGGACGTCGGTTCAAACGCATAACTTATAACTCTGATATTCCTTTTCTGTGAAGCAATAGTTTTAAGGGTACCAATTGTGGTTTTCAGTTTAGTGAGTCTAGTGTTGGTGCGAGCAGCTGACATATCCATACACCAGGACCCTGACAACTTATTTCCGACTCTGTGCATGAAAACACTGATTGTGTGTGTGTTTCTGAAGGGTTTTCCTTAAAACAGCTCAAACAATGTCAGCTCACCAGGTATAAATCGCTTGACCGTGTCATGTATGTTTCTTTTAGGATTCCTTTCTACGGACGATCAGCTAGAGCCCCGAGAGATGTATGTACTGACAGCCTACTGAGCAACGAGGCTTCGGTACAGGGCCCTCTTGTAGATGAGGCACCAGCGGAGGCACTAGCGGTACTACCATATGTTGGGCCACCGATGCCACCAGCCCCAGCATCAGAGAGTGCACGTCGCTTGAGCACGCTGCACAAGTTGCAGCGCCAGAGGCCACCCAGGTTCCGGGTACCCACAGGCATCTGAGGATTGGCTGGAGGTTGTGGTGAGAGTTTTCGGGATTGTGGGTACACCAGCAGACTTCATGGTGATCCTTGCTGCCAGCCTACTTCAGGCAGCATCAGGCAGGTGGTGGAGCCAGATGCTCCAGTTTTGTGATGAGATGACCTTCACTTGGGAAGACTTTGAGACCTTTTTCAGGGTGGAGTTTGTACTAGTGGCTATACACCCTGAGCGGTTTCAGGAGCAGCTGCCTTTTCCGCATGATTTTCCATCAGTATCCAAGTCAACTGTAGGCAGTAGACATATGATGCAGAGGTCCAAGAGGACCAGACCCAGCTGCATGAGGAGTAGGAATTGTTATGAATGCGGCATGAAGGGTCACCTGGAACGTGAATTTCCGACCCCCCGTACAGTTGATCTGCAGGCGTTGGAGGAGCTACCAAGACAAAAGCAGTGGCGGGTTCTTGAGAAACAGCCGAGTAGTGGACAAGGGAGTAGAGCTCCGGAAGCAGGTGGACAGGAGTGGAACTAGTGGAATTATTTTTTCCCTTAAACTTCTCGTTCCATGTTGTTGTTGTTGTTGTTTTTGTGCCTTTGTACTATGAGCTGCTATAATAAAAGACACTTATCTTTGTGTTGTTTGCTTTCCGGTCCTTTTGTTCGGTTGACACTGAGAGTTCCCAGTTAAAACTGTTGACTTGACCCTCACTTTCGAGATTTATACTGGAGGAGACCCAGTGACCTCACACTAATTCCGACAGTGTGAATCGACCCTTGGAGGAGAGAGTGACGGTTGGATCTCTTGGTAGTAGCATCAAGGCCTTACGGCATCATACATGGAATGAATGCATCATTCATGTCAAGATTGACTGTATTAGGCAATGGGCGTGGTTCATCCAGAGGATGAGATCGAGTTTCTCTTTTTGACAAAGGAGAAATCTTAGCAGCTCTTCCAGATCGTAGGGAAAGAAGGTGCAGATTATCCAGGAGCGGATGAAGACTGCACAGTGCAGTAAGAAACAGGAAACTGGTGCCAGTCTTAGAGATGCGGGCATGTTAAATGTTTCAAGAATAGGAAGCTTTAAGGAGAGATGAGTCTGCGAAGCAGCAGACGTGTAGGTAGATTTAGGAGAGCAGCATGAGGTGGTGTACATTTTAACATGCTACAACCACCCACCTTAGTTGTCCCCACCAGGCTCATGGATCTGGAGAGAAGGGGAAGAGTGCACCTACATGCGGTCAAAGAGTGTGACACAATGGCTCTAAAAATGATTCAAGGGACTGGCTGTGTCCAATACTAGATGCCATAGTAATAGACATTAATATGAATCCTTCCTTACTTCCATGAATATTGTCCCATACCTATAGTTTCCGGTAAACCGTGGACTTGACCCTCACGTCTGGAGATACCTTTGGGAGGAGACTCGATAATCACACTTACGCCGACAGTGTGATCTGACCCTCGTGGAGAGAGTTTCGGTTGGAATATCTTGGTGGAAGAATCGAGGCCTTATGACGTTGGTCTTGGTATGAATTAGATTCACAGTTCATGATCATATTGACTGTATTAGGAAAAAAGGTTGTGGTATAACTACAACGTCGGGATGGGTTTTCCTTGGTCGGTGAAAAGGAAACCCTAGGCAAAACAGGATGAACTCATGCATAGGAGGGTTTGGCCTATAGTGACCCATACATTACATACATGGTTAATACTTCAAAATCGACGCATACTTATTACAACATATAACAAAACCATTAAAGGACCGTATAGGTATAGTGTCTTTAGAAACTGGGAAACATAATCAACTGGTTCATAAAGAATCTACACTGTCTCCCATTTATTTTATCATATCTATAGTCCCTTTTGGAATATCTTACTTAATAACCTTCTTCTTGACATGGGGAAAGAAAACATACAAAAGGGTGAACTCAAATGCTCAGTAAGGGTAAAGAAAAGAAATATCAATCACATCATATTCACAAGAACATATCATTTTGGAAATCTTAACCTGCAAAAGATATCATAATTTCATAACATGGGATAAATCATAGAAGTGAAATGTAATCCCAATAATCATAAAATAAAACATGAAACTTTGTGACATACAAACATAATCATAGAGAATCATTTCTTAGTAGTCAAGACTTATAGCCAAGACTATCTTAACGGATAAAGTCCATTTTTGAACCGAGTTCACTCCTCGTTTCAGTCCTGTTTCACTGAACCAGTTTAACCTTCCATTCCAGACATGTCTATCTCATGAGATATAAATCTTTACCCAATGCATTGTAGGGAGATATAGGTCCCACCCATCTTATAAAGATACCATTCTTATGTGTTACAAAAATCATAAACCATACATCATATCATAACCCATGTAATAAAAATGGGATTCTTAAACATCGTGACATCATAAATAAATTCATATAAGATAAAAGAATTCATAAAAATAATTCCATCACAACGTAATCAAATCAATGTAATAATAGGGATAGAAATAGAACCCTATATTATCTTAGATGAAAAAATATTTTGATAAAACACTTGAACTCCATTCTTGAGGAAAATATCCTTTCTACTTCAAAAACATTTTCCTTTTTTAAAATGTCATATAATTTTGAACTAAAAGAAGTTGATTAAAAATAATCTTGAAAACATGTAAAGGAAGCTTCATAGAAATTCTGTTCGAAAAACTCCATTCATGTTGTATAAGTTAAAAAAACATTCTTCCCGTACTTTGGCCGGAAAAGTCAAAAAGTACCTCGTACAAAAGATGACAAAAGATTCTCTTCATATATTTTACTAAAAACTCACCGAAGGGTAAAATTGGATTTCAAAAATTATTGGAGGATGTAAAAAATATTACATATTGAGGAAACATGGATTTGAATGATAAATAATCCCCAGTAAATTATGAAGTATAAACAATCTCAGATAAAAAAATGAGATTGCGAGATTTTCCCTTACCTTAGGTCCGATTGGCTTCGTAAGTGTCCCAACCTCCTGTATAATGATTTAAATAATATCATTGACTTATTCCAGAATCATACTCATTTTATGATATCATATATGGTCATATTCTTAGATTCTTATTAGTAATATTTCATTGCTACTTGTTATTCGGGTGTTTATTACTTTTTGTTCTTATGCGTGTTTTTTCGAATAAATTCTAATTCTTATTTTTAGGTTATAGATACCTAATTTACAGAATAGTATTAGTGTAATATATATCATATTTATTCACTCAATTCATTTATGTAATCATTATGCAATAAAAATCATGTAGAACGAGTCACATCACATCGTGGAAACAGTATTCCGTACGTACGCACGAGCGATGATATCATTCCCATGATCGTGGAATTGTATTGGAGTGTATGTATACTATTTCAGAATCAATATCACTTTAAAATAATCATATATATTTATTATTTACACCATTATACCCATCCAAATAAGGTGGTGGTGGAAAATAGATTACACCACGGCGTGGAGACGATATTTAGTACGTACGCACGCGCAGTAATTTCATTTTTCGTAGGATGGACAGATGGTGAAATAGGGTTGTTTCATACATATAATAATATATCAGTATATTAGTGATACTGATTTTATTAATTCATAATGAAACAGCTAAAGAAGAATAAGTGGAAAAAGAAATAAAGTTGAATGATTCGGTAACATACATTACCTCTTCTTTAAAGCGCCTCTTTGAGACCTCCTTTTAGGGAACTAAAATTGGACTTTGAAGAAGACCAGGATCTCTAGGATGTTTCTTGGGAATTGGGGAAGTGAAATGGGCAGGGGTTGTCCGATCATGAAGGGTCAAATTGGTGTGAGTAGGAGAGGGAGGAGGTTCCCTTTTATAAGGGAGGAGAGGGGCACCTTTGGAAATATAAGATATATTAGTTTATATTAAATCCCAACCCCACTTAAAAACCTCCAAAATGACTCATATCCAAATATTAGATGAGATAGGTTTGTAATCTCATCAACCAATAAAATTTAGACATGTTAGGAATTTATTATAAACATTATCAACTTGATTTATCCTTATTTATCAATTTATTTTTATTTGTGGTAATAATATTCTAAATTTTAAATTATTATAATTAATTACATATCTGTTGTGAATTTTTCATAATTTGACAATTAATAAAATTTTAGACCATATAAATTTTAATTTATAATTTTTAAATATTTTTGTGATTTTTAAACAATTTTATAATATGTTATTTTTATAAAATAACAATAGTGTCAATTTTGACACTATTCATTTATTTGAATTTAAATAAAATATATACAGAATATATGTTCAAACTAAAAGCTTTAATAGATTCATAAAATGTCATATGTATCTAGAAAATTATTGGATCACATTAAATAGTTCATATAATATTTATTCTAATATTTTTAAAACCATTTATTTAATATTTTAATTAATAAAATAATATTAACATCACTATTGTGTCATAATTAATGATAATTATTTAATCCCAAAAAATTCTAAATAAATTCATATGATGTAGATAATTTTATTAGATTTCTTGATACTATTCATGTTTTAAGTTTTATTATGTTTATCACTAAATTAAAATTATTATTCTTATAAGATTTAAGAAAGTGACATGTTGTCACATTCTTTGGTTTTAATAATAATTAAATTATTGTAATGGAAAAAAGTCCATTAAATGAATCTAACACTACTGTAAAACTAACCTATACCAACGGTTTGGAGAACCGTGGTGAAGTAAGCCGTTGGCATAGGTAATATGAAAATCTATTACAAAGGTTATAAATCCGTTGGTATATGTATTTAAAAAAAAATACATTCGGTGTGATTTGATCCCTGAACCCCTCGTTTATAATAGAACGACTTAATCACTAACCTAATATGACTTTTTTAAACATAATTTCATAAATATATATATGTATTATAATAATTATTTAAAATTTAGATTTATATAATCTTCTCGGGCAGTAGACCTGGGAAAAAAATCGAAGAACCTATCCCAACGGTTTGCAAAACCGTTGGGATAGGTGCATATTTTCTTTTGGGGTGTATGCTGGATTTTGGGGCACCCTTTCCCAACGGTTTGGGAGAACTGTTGGGAAAGGGGTGGGTCTTTCCCAACGGTTCTCCCAAACCATTGGGAAAGGGGTGTTTTGAGCTCCCTTTCCCAACGGTTTGGGGGAACCGTTGGGAAAGACCCACCCCTTTCCCAACGGTTCTCCCAAACCGTTGGGAAATGGGTGTTTTGAGCTCCCTTTCCCAACGGTTTGGGGGAACCGTTGGGAAAGACCCACACCTTTCCCAACGGTTCTCCCAAACTGTTGGGAAAGGGGTGTTTTGAGCTCCCTTTCCCAACGGTTTGGGGGAACCGTTGGGAAAGACCCACCCCTTTCCCAACGGTTCTCCCAAACCATTGGTATAGAAGTGTTGGGAAAGATCTGATTTCCAGTAGTGTAATCCGACCCTTAGGTGATATGGGTCGACATTTAGTCATCCAATAGGATTTTTTCAGGTGTTAGGGTAATTTTATAATCTTATATTTACCCTTAATTACCCGATTTACCTTTAACTATGGTAAATAAAATTTACCGTAGTTACTATTCATAATGCCCAAAATTAAAAAGTAGCCTATTAACATAATTTGGACCCACTGATTCCAAATATGGAATCTATTTTTCAAAATTCAAAAAACATAAGTTGCAGTAATTAATTTAAAATTAATCCCGTTATTAAGAAAATGGTATTTAGAGGTTAAAACATTACCAAAGATTGAAATGTTTTTACCTATGAATTCAATGTGAAATTATTGCTAATGACATAAATTATATTAAATGTTAAAAATATATTATATTTATAATTTAAAACCAATAAATATTATAATTTAACCATATATATTATCTCAATTAAAAAATTTGTTTTTAATTAAAAATTAGCGTATATTTACTATTAATCAAAATATGAAAGTTATCAGAAAAATATCAAAAATTTATCCAAAGTAAATTTTTATATCCTGATTCAAAAGAAGAATTTTATTTTGTCAAATTGAACTTATAAACATGTAAAAAACTATATTTAACGTGGGTGCTCCATCAAAAGGCGGCAAAACTGCATTTTTTTTTGAAAAATACTTATTTTACCCGAAAAATTTATTTTGTTCTATTACCATGTTCTAGAAAATGTGTAAGATGTTATAAAATTCAAAATGTAGTTAATACTATTCATAAAGGCTAGTCCATAATAATATATCGTTGTTTAGTGAAACCCGATATTGCGTACTGCACACGCTATCGAGGAAGGTTGTGATTGCGTGTAATGCAAGCCAAGTCAGTATTGTGTGCTGTGAAAGATTAATTTGATGTTGTGTATAACATAAGACATAAAAAAATATTTCTCATAAAATATCAGGGTGTTACATTCTACCCCCCTTAAAATGAATTTCTCTATCAAAATTCATCACTTCATTACAAACAGATGAGGATACCTCTCCATCATCATATCCTCAAGTTCCCATGTAGCTTCTTCTAATTGGTGGTTCCTCCATAAAACTTTCACCAAGCGAGTGGTCTTGTTCCGTAGGACTTTTTTGCTTCGATCCAGAATCTCTATCGGTTGTTCTTCATAAGAAAGATATTTCTCCAGTGGTACAACTTCTGAGCTGAGTACAAGTGAAGGATCCGGTATGTACTTTCTCAGGAGAGATACATGTAACACATTGTGGACTTGAGAGAGATTCGGTGGGAGCGCCAATCGGTAAACTACCTTCCCAACAAGATCTAGAATTTCAAAGAGACCAATATATCTAGGGATCAACTTTCCCTTCTTTCCAAATCTCATGACCCTCTTCCAGGGAGATATTCGTAAGAACACTTTATCACCCACTTCAAACTCTAGGTCCATTCTTCGGTTTTCGGCATAACTTTTCTGTCGACTCTGAGCTACTCTTATGTGTGGTTGAATAAATCTCAACTTTTCTACCATTTCATCAAAAAGATCAGGTCCTAATAAATTTCTTTCCCCAACTTCAACCCAGCAAGTTGGAGTTCTACATTTCTTTCCATAGAGGGCTTCATAAGGAGCCATCTGAATACTGGATTGAAATCTATTATTATAAGAAAATTCCACCAAAGATAGGTGTTGATCCCAACCACCTTTGAAATCCATAGAGTAAGCTCTCAACATGTCTTCTAGAGTTTGAACTGTCCTCTCAGACTGGCCGTCTGTCTGAGGATGGTAAGTAGTGCTGAAACTCAACTTTGTATCTAGAGCATGCTGAAGACTTCTCCAGAAATTCGAGGTAAACCTCGGATCCCGATCAGATATAATGGAAATTGGTACTCCATAAAATCTTACCACTTCCTTTACATATATCCTGGCAAGCTGATCAAGAGAAAAATCTTATCTAATAGCAATGAAGTGTGATGACTTCGTAAGATGATCAACTATAACCCAGATAGCATTATTTCCTTTGGATGTTTTAGGAAGTCCAGTGAAAAAGTCCATAGTGATGTTTTCCCATTTCCATTCTGGTATGGGTAATGGTTGTAACATCCCCTTAGACTTTTGTCTCTCAGCTTTAACTTACTGACAAACCAAGCATCGAGAGACATATTTAGCAACATCTCTTTTCATGCCATCCCACCAGAAGTACTCTTTCAGGTCCCTATACATCTTTTTACTTCCAGGATAAATAGAAAATGAAGAACTATGAGCCCTTCCAGTAGCTCCTTCTTTAATTCTGGGATGGGAAGAACACATACCCGATTCCTGAACCTTATTATCCCATCACAATCAAGGTTGAATTCAGGAACATTTCTCACCTTATTTTGTAAATCTACATCTTCTTTCTGTGCCTCTTTAATCTTCACGTGTATAGATGGTTGAACATTCATTTGAGAAAGATAAGATTTCTCCCCTTCCATTATTATTCCATGATCCATCCTTTGTAAATCCATAAATATTGGATCTTTGTTTATCCTCATCATGGATAAGCTAGCATGGTCTTGTCGACTTAATGCGTCTGCCACCTTGTTTGCTTTCCCAGGGTGGTAATGAATTGAGCAGTTGTAATCCTTAATCACCTCCAACCATCTTCTTTGACGCATATTTAGCTCCTTTTGTGTGAAAATATACTTTAAACTTTTATGATCAGTATAAATATCACACCTTTCACCATAAAGGTAATGCCTCCAAATCTTTAATGCAAATATTACCACAGATAACTCCAAATCACGAGTTGGGTAATTGTGCTCATGGATTTTCAACTGTCGTGAGGCATAAGCTATCACCATATCATTTTGCATAAGAACACACCCCAACCCCTTCTTGGATGCATCACTGTAGATCACAAATCTTTCTCCACTACAGTGTAGTGTGAGCACAGGTGAACTGGCTTACCTTCTTTTCAACTCCTTGATTTTCTCTTCACATTCCTCCATCCAAACAAACTTAACTCCTTTCCCAGTCAACTTGGTGAGTGGGTTAGATAACCTTGAAAAATCTTTCACAAAATGTCGGTAATATCCAGCCAAACCAAGAAAACTTCGGATCTGAGTTACTGTTGTTGGTCTCGACCATCTTTAGATAACCTCTGTTTTTGCTGGATCCACAGATATCCCCTCTTTTGAGATTATGTGACCCAAAAATGCAACTTTTTGAAGACAAAATTCACACTTGGTAAATTTGGCATAAAGATTCTCCTTTCTTAGGGTCTTTAATACAATTCTCAATTGATCTTCATGTTCTTCCTAGCTCTTTGAATAGACAAGAATATTATCTATAAAGACTACAAAAAACTGATCAAGATAGTCTCTAAAGACTCTATTCATCAGATCCATGAAGATAGAAGGGGCATTAGTAAGACCAAATGGCATCACTATAAATTCATAGTGTCCATACCTTGTACGGAAAGCCGTCTTTGGTATATCCTCCCTTTTTTCCCTTAATTGATGATACCCTGAATGAAGATCAATCTTGGAAAATTATTGAGCTCCACGTAGTTGGTCAAATAGGTCATCAATTCGTGGGAGAGGATATTTGTTCTTGATAGTGATCTTGTTAAGTTCTCGATAATCAATGCAGAGTCTCATTGATCCATCTTTCTTCTTAACAAACAGAACAGGTGCTCCACAAGGTGATGCACTAGGGCATATGAATCCTTTATCAAGATTCTCTTGGAGTTGCTTCTTCAATTCCTGCAACTCAATTGGGGCCATTCTATAAGGTGTCTTTGAAATAGGCAAAGCACCTGGTACGAGTTCTATTGAAAACTCAACTTCACGATTTGGTGGGAGACCTAGAAATTCCTCCGGAAAGACATCATAAAATTCCCCTACAATGGGAATATTATTAATCGTGAGTTTCTCTCCAACCATTTGAGATAAATAACCTTCATTTAGTGGAATCAAGACCCATAAGATGGAAGAAATTTCCACTGGAAGGTTATGTTCATCCTTGCATCGATAGACGATCATAGATTGATCTGGAATATGAAATGTGACTTCCCTTCATTGGAAATTGATATGAGCTCCATATAATTAAATCCAATCCATGCTAATAAGCACATCAAATTCCACTATATGAAGGATCACAAGATTTTCAGGAAGCACTTTCCCACAAACATCAATAGGAGAAGAATTGTAAACATTCGATGCGACTGTTGTTCCATTAGGAGTTGTCACAGCCAACTCAACATCTAATTGTTGAGGTAATAAGGCAATACCCTTAGAAAATTATTCAGAAATAAAAGAGTTGGTGGATCTAGAAACAAATAAAACATTTTCATCTTTAGAGTGGATGGTAAGTGTACCTCTCACCACATCGTTGTCGTACTCCACATCGCCGATAATAATTGCATGTGACATTCCTTTGTCTTTGGCCTTAAGAGTTTTTTGACGTCGATCATCATCATCAACCCTTGGATTTGGGCATTGATTGGCATAATACCCCATCTCCTTGTACTTGAAACATTGAAGTGTAGTAGGTTCATTCTGTGTATCCCTTCCTTTGTTTGCATCATTAGACATCTTCTTCCCATTATTTCGACATTAAATTTTCCGATGACCTTCTTTTCCACACTTATAACATTTTCTTGTCCCCTTAAGACAATTTCTTCCATGTTTCTTTTCACACTTTGAGCATAAGGGAAAACTCATCTTGTTTTCAGTGTGGTCTTTAGATTTTCCTTTGAATTCCATTTTCCTCTTCTTATCAAACCCATGTGACTGATAGGTTACACCAATCTCCATCTCAACCTTGAGAGCACATCAAACAATTTCCTCATAGCTATTGAAGTCCCTTATGGATAACGCCCTTCGAAGACTTGGTTTTAAGCCACTAAAGAATCGATCGATCTTACTCTCAGGTTGGATAATAATTCCGGAAGTGTACCTTGCATGTCTTGTAAAATTTGCTTCATAGGTACCAACAGATTCATCATCCTTTTTCTTTAGTTCAAGAAACTCCTTCTCCATCTTTGTTCGAAGAATATGATGGAAATACTTATTGAAAAATAATTTCTTGAACTCATCCCATTCCCTGGACTCAATTTCATCCCTTTGCCTCATATTCTTAATAAGATTCCACCACTGATCAACATCACCTTCCAAACGATACACTGCTAAGATGACTTTATCATGTTCAGAACATTGAAGAACTGAAAATATCTTTTCAGTGGTACTGATCCATTGTTTAGACACTAATGGATTAGAAGACCCGCTGAATGAATGTGGACACTGCCTCATGAAGGATTCAACAGAATGTTGCTCCTTACTTTTCTCATTTGGATGTCCTGCATGATTCATAGCTTGAGAAAGTTGTGTGAGCATGGCTACAAGATTTTGCATTCCAGCTCCCATAACGTTTGGTTGCTCAGGGGGACAATCATTGCATTGCCCATCGCATTCCGCATTAACACGGTTCCTTCGGGTTCCAACCATTGACTAAAACCAAGAAGAATAGTGTGAGAAACAATAATTAGAATAGGAAATCCACATAATCAAGAATAAACTTTCACACTTAAGGTATTATCATAGGTGGTTCATGGCCATTTCAAAAACACTAAGATTGTGTTCTATGCTTAGACATATCCATAGGTTTCTTACTAAGGCTTTCACATCCTAGTTTCCAAAGGTTGACTATACATTTCCTCTGATACCAACTATAGCGACCCATAATTTACATACATGGTCAATACTTCAAAATCGAAGCATACTTATAACAGCATATATAAAAACCATGAAATGACTGTATAGGTATAGTGTCTTTAGAAACTGGGAAACATAAACAACTGGTTCATAAAGCATCTACACTGTCTCCCATTTATTTCATCATATCTATAGTCCCTTTTGTAATATCTTACTTAATAAACTTCTTCTTGACCCGAGGAATGAAAACATAGAAAAGGGTGCGATAAAATGCTCAGTAAGGGTAAACAAAAGAAATATCAATCACATCATATTCATAAGAACATATCATTTTGGAAATCTTAACCTGCAGAAGATATCATAATTTCATAACAAGGGATAAATCATAATAGTGAAATGTAATCCCAATAATCATAACATAAAACATGAAACATTGTGAAATACACACATAATCATAGATAATCATTTCTTAGTAGTCAAGACTCATATCCAAGACTATCTTAGCAGAACAATTCCATTTCTGAACCAAGTTCACTCCTCGTTTCAGTCCTGTTTCACTGAACCGGTTTAACCTGTCGTTCCAGCCATGTCTATCTCCTGAGATATAAATCTTTACCCAATGCATTGGAGGGAGATATAGGTCCCACCCATATCATAATGATACCATTCTTATTGTGCCACAAAATCATAAACCATACATCATAACATAAGCCATGTAATAAAAATGGGATTCTAAAACATTGTGACATCATAAAACAAGTCTTATAAATAAAGGAATTCATAAAAATAATTCCATCATAACTTAATCAAATAAATGTAATAATAGGGATAGAAACAGAACCATATATTATCTTAGATAGAAAATAATTTTGATAAAACACTTGAACTCCATTCTTGAGGAAAATATCCTTTCTACTTCAAAAACATTTTCCTTTCTTAACATGTCATATAATTTTGAACTAAAAGAAGTTGATTAAAAATAAACTTGAAAACATGTAAAGGAATATTCATGGAAATACTGTTCGAAAAATCCATTCATGTCGTATAAGTTAAAAAAAACATTCTTCCTGTACTTTGGCTGGAAAAGTCAAAAAGTACCTCGTACGAAAGACGAAAAAAGATTCTTCTGATATCTTTTACTAAAAACTCACCGAAGGGTAAAATTGGATTTAAAAAATTATAGGAGGATATAAATAATATTACATATTGAGGAAACATGGATGTTGATGATAAATATTCCCCAGTAAATTCTGAAGTATAAACAATCTCGGATAAAAAAATGAGATTGCGAGATTTTCCCTTACCTTAGGTCCGATTTGCTTCCTAAGTGTCCGAACCTCCAGTATAATGATTTAAATAATATCATTTAATTATTCCAGAATCATACTAATTGTTATGATATCATATATGGTCATATTATTAGCTTCTTATTAGTAATATTTCATTGCTACTTGTTATTCGGGTTTTTTATTACTTTTTGTTCTTATGCGTGTTTCGTCGAATAAATTCTCATTCTTATTTTTAGGTTATAGATACCTCATTTACAGAATGATATTAGTGTAATATATATCATATTTATTCCCTCAATTAATTTATTTAATCATTATGCAATGAAAATCATGTAGAACGAGTCGCATCACATCGTGGAGACGGTATTCCGTACGTATGCACGAGCGATGATATCGTTCCCATGATCATGGAGTTGTATTGGAGTGTATGTTACTATTTAAGAATCAATATAACTTTACAATAATCATATAAATTTATTATTTACACCATTATACTCATCCAAGTATGGTGGTGGTGGAAAATAGATTACACCACGGCGTGGAGATGGTATTCCGTACATATGCACGCGCGGTGATTTCGTTTTCCATAGGATGGATAGATGGTGAAATAGGGTTGTTTCAGACATATAATAACATATTAGTATATTAGTGATACTGATGTTTTTAATTTATAATGAAACAACTAAATAAGAAGAAGTGGAAGAAGAAATAAAGTTGAATGAATCGGTAAAAGACATTACCTCTTCTTTAAAGCACCTCTTTCAGAACTCCTTTTAGGGCACTAAAATGGTCTTTGAGGAAGACCAGGATCTCTAGGATGTTTCTAGGGAAGTAGGGATGTGAAATGGACAGGGTTTAGACGTTCTTGAAGGCTCAAATTGGTGTGAGGAGGATAGGGAGGAGGTGCCCTTTGATAAGGGAGGAGAGGGGCACCTTTGAAAATATAAGAAATATTAGTTTATATTAAATCCCAACCCCACATAAAAACATCCAAAATGATTCATATCTGACGATTAGGTGAGAAAGGGTAGTAATCTCATCAACCAATAAAATTTAGACATATTGGGAATTTATTTTAGACATTATCAACTTGATTTATCCTTATTTATCAATTTACTTTTATTTGTGGTAATAATATTCTAAATTTTAAATTATTATAAATAATTACATATGTGTTGTTAATTTTCCATAATTTGACACTTTATGACATTTTCGACCATATAAATTTTAATTTATAATTTTAAAATATTTTTGTGAGTTTTAGACAATTTTACATTATGTTATTTTTATAAAATCACAATAGTGTCAATTTTGACACTATTCATTTATTTGAATTTAAATAAAATATATAAAGAAGATATTTTCGAAATAAAAGCTTCAATAGATTCATAAAATGTCATATGTATCTAGAAATTAGTGGATCACATTAAATAGTTCATATAATATTTATTTTAATATTTTTAAAACCATTTATTTGATATTTTAATTAATAAAATAATTTCAATATCACTATTGTGTCATAATTAATGATAATTATTTAATCCCTAAAAATTATAAATAAATTAATATGATTTAGATAATTGTATTAGATTTCTGGATACTATTCATGTTCGAAGTTTCATTAAGTTTATCAATAAATTAAAATTTTTATTCTTATAAGATTTAAGAAAGTGACATGTTGTCACATTCTTTGGTTTTAATAATAATTAAATTATTTTCATGGAAAAAAGCCCATTAAATTAATCTAATCTGACCCTTAGGTGAAATGGGTCGACTTTTAGTCATCCAATTGGATTTTCGCAGGTGTTAGGGTAATTTTATAATCTTATATTTACCTTTAATTACCCGATTTACCTTTTACTATGGTAAATAAATTTACCGTAGTTACTATTCATAATGCCCAAAAATAAAAAGATTCCTATTAACATAATTTGAACCCACTGATTCCAAATATGGAATCCATTTTTCAAAATTCAAAACACATAAGTTTCAGTAATTAATTTAAAATTAATCCCGTTGTCATGAAAACAGGTTTTAGAAGTTAAAACATTGCCAAAGATTGAAATGTTTTTACCTATGAATTCAATTTGAAATTAATGTTAATGACATACATTATATTAAATGGTAAAAATATATTCAATTTATACATTAAAACCATTCAATATTATAATTTAACCATATAAATTATCTCAATTAAAAAAAGTTGTTTTTAAATAAAAATTAGCGTATTTTTACTATTAATCAAAATATGAAAGTTATCAGAAAAATATCAAAAATTTATCCAAAGTAAATTTTTATATCCTGATTCAAAAGAAGAATTTTATTTTTTCAAATTTAACTTATAAACATGTCAAAAACAATATTTCACGTGGGTGCGCCATCAAAAGGCGACAAAACTGCATTTTTTAAAAAATACTTATTTTACCCGAACAATTTATTTTGTTCTCTTACCATGTTCT
This sequence comes from Viscum album, assembly GCA_963277665.1. Classification (NCBI taxonomy): domain Eukaryota; kingdom Viridiplantae; phylum Streptophyta; class Magnoliopsida; order Santalales; family Viscaceae; genus Viscum; species Viscum album. The sequence continues at coordinate 136,985,561 of OY728167.1, read as the reverse complement.
AGAAAATGTTTCAGATGTTATAAAATACAAAACGTAGTTAATTATATTCATAACGTCAAGTCCATAATAATATATCGTTATTTAGTGAAACCCGATATTGCGTTCTACACACGCTATCGAGGAAGGTTGTGATTGCGTGTAATGCAAGCCAAGTCAGTATTGTGTGCTGTGAAAGATTCCTTTGGTGTTGCGTGTAACATAAGACATAAAAAAATATTTCTTATAAAATCTCAGGGTGTTACATGGCCGATCACTCTTGGGTCGACCAACCTTACCCTCGTGGCAGCAGGAATTTTGATTTTCAAATCTAATCAGGAGGTGGATGCCTCTAGTGTTTGAGGATGGCGATCGCGTCCTTAAACGGGTCTCACCTCGACGTGGTTTATGGAGATGTGGCTGAGGAGAAAAGTTATCTCTGAGGTTTAACAGACCTTTCTAGGTCCTCAGCAGGGTATGAAAGGTGGTTTACCGCTTGACCCATCCACCTCAGTTGCACAAGGTGCACGACGACTTCCACGTATCTCAACTGAGAAGATACGTGCTTGACCCGACGCGTGACATCGTCCTTGGGGAACTGGAATTTGGAGATGGGGTGAATTTTGCGGGGTTCCAGTAGAGGTTGAGGATTGACAAGAGCAGATCCTACGAGGATGGTCGATTCCTCTTGTGCGCTTTTGTTGGCAGCACAAGAACCTCCAGGAGAGCACATGGGAGCGGAAGGCTCATATGCGTGCTCAGTAACACTTTTGTTTCCCTAGTTTGTGTTATATCTTTACAGAGACGTAAATACCTGAGGTGGGAGTAATTTAAAGACCCAAAAATTTCAAATAAATTCTTTTCTTATTTTTATTTGGAATTTTACGTGTCTTCGGGTTCTGACGACACCTGATTCCGAGGCCCGGTGTGCCCGAAATCAATTTCCAAAGTTTAGCTCGGGTACGTTCAGTGAACGAACGAGTGGGTTTTTATAACTTTTGATCAGGTGATCAGAATTGAAATCTGTGGGCATCGATGAACTCACATCGCCAATAATTTCTTAAGAAGACCCTTTTTGGAGTTGCGTTTGCTCGGGTGTGGTTATTAAAATAATGGGTTAAGTAATGAATAGAAAAAAATAAAATTTGTGAAACCGTATTTATTTTTATATATTTGTGGTTTAACTTCCATGTGAGGGAGTTGGGGTGGGACCCCCTAAAATCCTAACTATCAATAGGATATTAGTGAGGTGGAGCCCACACGAGTCCCCACCTATTCAAATTCTCTAACCCTCCAAACCCCCCCATTAATTTTGTAACACACCCGCACCCCCCTTAAATGAAAAAGTCAACTCATTAATTATTTAACTTATTCAATGTATTTAATGAGGGAATTCATTTTGAATTTCCAAAGGTTTGGCATGAGAAATAAAATAAGGCAAATCCTTATTTTATAAGGGTGTTTCATTATGCGAGAAGCTTTGGGAGAGGTTTTTCTCTATGTCTTGAAGAACGTTCTCCCCCCTTGAAGAACGCGAAGGATGCACCATCGCCGACGAAGAATGCTGGCCTCCGATGAAGGACGATGAAGAATGCTGAATCCTTAGAGATCGATGACGCAACGCCGTGTACCGCGATGCCGATAGTTCTCTTCTCCGAGATGCCGACGATGCATACAGAACCTTGTCCCGCAACGCCATCTCCCACAAAGATTATTTTCCGCGATGAGACTTCGTTCGACAACACCTTGAGTTAGGGGTTATTTTTTTTTGCTTGTGGTTTTTCCTTTGTCGTTCATCGTCTTCTTATTGGGCCACCTGTTATCTTCATAATGGGAGGAGGTCGGACCGCACGAACATGGCCGACCCTCCTCCCCCTTTGTTGGTTGTACTTGTTGTGACACGAGCAATGGCGGCGCGGTGCCATGGTACAGTGCAGAAACGATGAAGAACGGGCAAAGATGCGTGGCACCTTCACGCCGCGCAGTTGCGGCGTTTCGAAGGCTCCACAGTTTGATTAATTGATGACGGATCGACGGAATTGAAGTAACGGGCCTCAGAGGTGGTTTTTATGATTCCATAGTTAAGTACGAGACCTGAGATGAACGTCGGCACAGATGGAATCGAAAACGGACCACCGGAGCGACTCCGGTGGCCCGCGGAATTCACCGGCGGCACGGGTCACCGGCACGGCGGTGCCCGACACGCCGCCAGGAGGGACCGTTGTGGCTGAAGCCGTAGTGGCAGGTGTCCGGTCCCACGGCCACACGAGACCGAGGAGGGGACGCGGTGCTCGGCCATGTCCGCTGGCAAGGAACGGCCCCCATGCAGGGGCCGCAACAGCAATCAAGGGGCAGCCGCACCCTTTGCGCGGCCGCTCGGCCAGCGCTGAGCCGACCCCGCTCGGCCATCACCGAGCCCCCCCGGGCTGGACCGGATTCACCGGGCCGAGCCGCCCAGGACGGGCCGGGCCGCCCCCTAATGGGCCGGACCCAGACCCGGTTCGGGTCGACCCAGGGGGGTTGGGCCGGGTTGGACCGGGCCTAGACTCCCATTTTCAGACCACATCTAGTCTTTTGTCCGTATCATGGGCTACGGACCTCTGATCGATGCAAAGTCAATTGCGTAGCGATCCTTGGATCGATACGGTCGTTTAGGTATATTAAACTCATGGTTTCAGAGAACTTTGAGTATGGATGGGTTGGTTTGGATACGAAACCAACCGGGCCCTCAGAGTAGAAACACTTATATCTTGAGCTCTGGACGTCCAATTGACTTATCATCAACATTGTTGGATTCCTCTTGATTAGACAGAACTTTTGGAATACTTAGGCTGAGGTTTGGACGTAGATGGATAGTGTCCGGGTTGGATTGAACCCGAAATCCAACCGTGCCCCTGGAACGGAAAAGCTGATAACTTTCAGACCGGATGTCCGTTTGATGAACCGTCAGCGGATTTGGTTATCACGTTGAGAAATGGTCCCTATGAGTATAACCTATGAGAGTTCGGGGAACAGTTGAGATGCGAGCGGGTTGGTTCATACACGAAACCAACCGGGCCCCTTGGACCAAAAGGCTAATAACTCACAGACCAGGCGTTCGATTGATGCACAGTCTGTTGCGTTGAGACCCCTATGACGAGGCGGTCCTTTGAGATAATTCATAGTGGGAATTGAGATACTTGGAGTGTCGACTAGTATCTCATGGATCGGACCCTCCCGGAGATGAGCGTACGGAATACGGAGACCGTGTAGCTGGCTGAGACCTGAAGACTGCTTGTCGGACTCGAGTCGGAGTGACTTGTATAGCCCAATGGGGAGCACCACTGTGTTTTCGTGGCAGACCCATGGTGGGGAGCACTACTGTGTTTAGGTGGCAGACACGCGGTACTCGACAGAAGAAGTACCTCTGCATGCTATTAGGGGGGGGGGGGGGTGCACTACTGGGTTTGGGTGGCAGACCCCGGTGGGAAGCACTACTGTGTTTGGGTGGCTGGCCCACGGTACTCGACAGGAGGAGTACCTCAGCAGTCTTAGGTTAGTGAGAAGTACCTCGGAGTCATGACAGGATCACTGTACTCGATAGAGATGGGGCTCTTCAGCAGTTACGGTTTCGATAATGAAAATCCTGGGTGGAGTTGCGTCTATGACCTTTGTGTTTACCTCATGATTTAGATGGGTTACTTGATAACTTAGGTATATGTATGGGCATATACCTAGGTAGTGGTTACCGTTGATTTAATAACCTTTGTGTTTCAACATGTTTGAGATGGGTTATTTGATAACTTAGGTGTATGTATGGGCATATACCTAACAAGAGGTTATCTGTTGAGATCTTTCTTTGTGGTAATCCTTGTTGGATTTAGTGAGACCATGAGGGTCTCAGGGTCCTTACTGAGTATCATTATACTCACCCCTACACGGGCTATGCCCGCACCTCATTGTGTTGGTTGCAGATGACAGGCAGTGCTGACAGAGGCCGAGTGTTCGAGGACTGGACGGTACCCGGAGGTGGACCTCATGACGAATCAGTATCCGGAGGTGGACTTCACAATGAGAAGACACTCAGAGGAGGTAAATGGGAGAGAGCGTTGTGGATGCTATATGTACCTACCCTTCAGGTAGGATTCATGGTGGATGATCTAGGAGCTGCGCTATCTGTACCTACCCTTCAGGTAGGATCCAAGGTGGAAGACCGAGGAGCTACATCTATTTCTTCCAGCTGTTTGTCTTTATTGTTGTACTTTCGTTCAGTTATAGCTGTGTTTTCAGTTGGGTTTGTATTCTGGCCCACATACTTTTCAGCACTTTCTCTTGTACTCTGTGGTGTTTTCTTTACTTTTATAAAGGCAATTCCTTCCCAGTTATCGGGATTTTACACCTTTGGTGCTAGTCGCCAGCCCCTGGCCTATGGAAGGCGGGTTTGGGGTAGTCACGGCACGGGCCCCGAGGATGGGTCATGACATTAGATGTTCTAGAAGATTTGTGAAGCAGCCATCATTTTTAGATTTATGTAGGACTGGTTATTTCTAGAAGTGTTTGAGTGGGAAATAGAAATTGGCTACCCACCATTTTTACTTTAAGAGATCCTATATAAGGGGGTTAAAAATATATTATACTCAACAATGTTCATACATGAAAAAAATAAAAAATACTACAAAATTTGCGTCAGCTAATGTTTCCAACCAAATTACACTTTTTTATTTAAGAATAGAACAGAATAATGTTTTGATCAATATCATCAGAAATATTTTCATTTTAGAGAAACAAGATAATGAAATTAAGTAGATATTCCAAGAATAAGTTTTAGGTTTAGTAGTTTTTATAATTGGTTATATTTTTTTCAAAATATCATGCATATTTTTCAGGGAGGTGGACGGGACAAACATTCACCGAACATAGAAAAGGGAACACTAGACAAACCTTCTGGATGAAAAATTTTGGATGAAAATTTGTGTAGAGCTATTTTTACAAAGTTTCATATATATTTTTGGATCAGTTTTATAAATAAAACATTATAAAATGGAATTATTAATTATAATAAATCATATTTGGAGATACAAAGAGTCTAACACGAGTTTTCTCAATGTTTTATTAACGTCTTTCAAATAGTGAATTTCCCTGGACCCACGGGAGTGGCCATGGAAAGGATATAGATTCTGACACTAAGGTTGAACCTTATAAAATTTTCATGCCTTGTTTACTTTATTATCTTTTCATTATTGTGATATTGTTATAAAATTTTAGAAGGAAAATAAATCTAACATGTTTCGTGGGTGAAATTTCTTAAGATTGAAATTTATAAAAAGAAAACCACTAATTCTACCCCTCCCCCTCTTAGTGGTTCAATGAACATTAGGAACATTTCCCTTTATCCCTAGTGGGATTGGAATTAAACCTTTAATCAGTTGTATTTAGTTGTCTACAATTCCAATATTTGTATCAATGTATATATAATGGGCGTAATGAACTGGCCCAGATGACCTAACATATCACTTGACCCATCATACCACATGGCCTAAAGGAAATTCCTAATCACTATGGGTTGGAAATGGGTTCCTGGGTATCAAGAAAACACAATTGAGAATGGTTTCGCCCTTTCATAATAATAGTAAAACCAATCAGTGTAATATCTACTAATAAACTGGTATGAGGTTTCTATACATTGGACATCCATGAAAGCACAACAATATCTAAAAAAACACTCCATGTAATGCATGATGGACATAAAAATCCAAGTGAATCCTAATCAATAAAGGTGGCCATTCTCATCCAAAAAACATGAAATTAAAACAGTTAAACATCACTTAATAATACACAATTGAAACTAATAGATCACATAAACTAAAATAGTAAAGTCTATGAAAAAATGAAAAAAAAAGAAAAAATGGATGAAGTGCTTGATACAAGAACATACTGAGAATAAACTACCTGCACAAATGACTATGTCACAATTTCATCCCCACACACCAGTCAATGAACTAAGAAAAACATAAAAAAATAGGACCAAAAATTGGGAAACTAAGATAAAACATGAAATCCACATACACACACACACAGTAGTGTATATGAACTACTAAAAAAACGGGCAAGGGAAGCGCTACACTTTTATCACCGCTAAAAACAGTGCTGAAAAAGGGGACCCCTTTATCAGCGCTTCTTTTAGTAGCGCTGATAAATGAAGGATTTATCAGGGATTTTCCTGAGCACTGATAAATGTTATGTTTCAAAAAAAACATTTCATGAAAAATAATATTTTGTTATATAAGTATATTTATATTGATATAAATACAATATATATATTTTAAATATGTTATAGATACGTATAAATAGACTATTACATTTAATATATAAGAAATTTAGTGAAAATGGCTTCAAAATATTTTTAAAAAATATTATTAATTAATAATTTCCGAATTATTATCGATTAAAAATCATTTAATTACAATTTGAGGACACAAAAAAAAACAAAACAATTAATAAAAGATCTAAAATATGTTGAAAATGTAACTCAAACTTCAAACAGCCATAACTTTTGATTCGGGTGTCCGTTTGAGCTCTACAGTATATCAAATCGAAGCCTGCGATGAGATCTACGCGATTGCGACCCAGGAAAAGTCACTATCACATTTTTCGATCCCAAAAAGGCCCAGAAGGCCTCCAAAAATGAGTTTTTAGCCGGTATACCTCGATATTTTAACATTCAAACAAGTACAACTTCTGATCCGAATGTTCGTTAGGCCTGTACCACATATCATATCGAATATTGTTTCATTTTCTTCGATTGGACTGGTTGTAGAGTTGAAACGGGATTCTAGATTATATGTTATGGTCATTTTAACAATATATGGATTTTCAAGTACACACACACATATATATATATATATATTTATTCGTAAATATATATTTCTCTCTGTGTGTGTGTTTCTATGTGTGTGTCTATGTGTTATATATATATATATATGCATTTATTTATTTATTTACTTATAAACACACATCAAAAACATATTTTTTCATAATTGTATTTATAAATAATATTATAAGTTATGGTCATTTTAACAATCTATGGATTTTCAAATACACATATATATGTATTAATTCGTAAATATACATATATGTGTGAGTGTGAGTGTCTCTGTGTGTCTGTGTGTTGTATATATCTATGTATGTATGTATGTATGTATTTATTTATAAACACACATAAAAAACATAATTTTTCATAAAAATATTTAAAACTAATCTTATAAGTATATATTAATATAAAAATAAGTATACATATAAAAAATTGTAACTAAATATATATATATATATAAATATATTAATATAAGAATTAATATATATTCTAATATATGAATAAATATATTTATAATAACATGAATCTATATCAATATATGAATAAATATAACAATATATATATAGATATATCATTAAATACAGAACAAAACAAAATGGCTTAGTGGTAAAGGTGCATCCGTGAAAGGGGGGAGGTCGCAGTTTCGAGTTCGGGTGGAATCGAAGGGGGTGCGTGCGTATGAGGATGCGCAGGAAGGGAAACGCGCAGGAGACCTCCTAGCACTAATAAAGGGGGTTTCAAGCGCTGATAAAAGCACTCCATACATTATTTATTTGTTTTATTTGTTTTAATTTTTTTACCTTTATCACCGCTAAAAAAAGCACTGATGAAGGCCCCTTTTATCATCGCTAAAAAAAGCGCTAATAAAGGGGAAATTTATCAGCTCTTTTTTTAGCGCTGATAAAAGCAGCCTTGATCAGTGATTTTTAGAGTACTGATAAAAGGGACCCTCTATATTAGTGCTAAGCTTTAAAGCGCTTTTTTAGCACTATTAAAGCCCGTTTTGAGCGCTGATATAGGCCGTTTTTTAGTAGTGATGCAAGGTGTGAGCTAAAAATTTCTATTAATATTTAAATAAATTTAATATGTAATTTATTGTATCAAATATTTCACAGATTCTAGTTTGAAATATAATTTTAAATTAATTTTTCTATATATAAAAGTATAAATAAACCTATCACCCATTTTACCCATTTTAAATAAACATCCATACCTTCTTCACAAAAAAATATTAGAACTATCAGTTAGAGTATAAAAGTATTCAAAAATAGGAATTAGGACCTTTAAATTTAAATATTAAAAATTCAGACAATGTGCCCCAAATAATCTTTCTTCTCTCAAAACCCTTTTAGAAACACATTAGGCTAAACCATTTGAAAATGGAATACTTTCACCATTATGTTATTTCATTCAAAAAAACTTTTAAAACTTCTCTAAAAGTAATAAAAGTCTTGAAATGAATAAAAAACAACTCAGGAAGGAATACAAATATCCAATAAGCATTACAAAGGTAAAAAATAATAAATTCGTAGTTCCATAAAACCTAAATGGGTTAAATGGGATATAATCGATAATAAAGTTGGAAATACCCTAGAATCCATAATCAAGGACCAATAATCATACAAAAATCACGACGATCTAACATAAAATGATAGTATACCTAATTCATGGATCACTAGGGCCTTATATGGATCGTTAAAAATACCTCATTTGGATTCCCATGCTGGTATTGTCTTGTAAAAATCCCTATCAGGGTGTGTCCATACCTTGGGAACTAGATATTATGTATAGAAAAATATAGTGTAACTTGCATAAAAAAACTATTTATCTACCTATGGTAAACATCATATAACTCTATTGGAGGTGACCAAATAAAAAATACATAAGATCACCACATGGTCAATAATAAAACATAACAATAAATCTCATGTGACCTCAAACACCCTCGTAAGAAATAATTCCTTTTATCAATTCAGGAATTAAATAATAATATCCCAAGGGGAAGCTACACATTTAAGAAAACACATTATATGACTCACTAAGCAAGGGTGTCTCAATATCAACTAAAAACTTTTTTCATAATGTGATTTATGGGACTTTAAAATCAAATTGGAATGTAAATTCATTTTATCTTTTTTGAAAAAAACTTATAAAAACATACTTTAAAAATTGAATCATGTTAATAGCCATTGAGATACATTTATTAATCAATACCTTTCTAGAAACATCCAAAAAAATTAATGGCAAAATAGTCTTAAAAAAATCCGTGAAAATTTGAGATCCCTTTTAAAAATCAATCAAGTGTAATTTTTTAAAAAAATACCAAAATCATTTTAAAAGAGGCAATCAAACATTTAAGAAAAACATGGTATGAAAAAATATTTACCATGGAAAGATAATCTAGAAAACCATAAAAAATAAATTTACTCAAAGTATGAAAATTATTGATACTATTTTACTAATAAGTCATGGGTGTCACATATAGGTTTAAATATAAAGAAAAGTCATTGAAAAAATACCAAGAATTCCATGACATGTATAAAAAAATTAATTGTACAAAACACCTACCTAAATAAAGAAGAGAAAATTCACCTTCTATGGTTAAAGAAAAACTGAGTAAGATGGAATTCATTATAAGACCTAAAAATCCAAAAAACTATGTTTAGACTAATCCAAGGCCTAAATTAACCCCCCATAAGAATCAGGGTTCAAGGGAGGAGAAGGAACAAAAAATAATGGGAAGGAAAAACAGAAAGGAAGGGAAAACGAGAACCTTCCATCCAAGTCCACTTGGAATCAATGCAGAACTTGAATTGGAAGCTTACATAAAGAGGGGAGAAGCTCACATAATCTCTCCTAGGAGAAACTAATGTTAATGATGAGGTAGAGGGGGTCTAATCACCTAAAAATAAAATTGGGGTGAAGTTGTAAAATCTGACAATTTAAAACTAGGAAAGGTAGGTTGTGGTGTGACTATTCCTTTCATGGAATGATGCTCCTCACCCTAAGATCAGGATCTTGCACAAAATTCCACATCATAGTGTAACCTACCCTTATCACATCAGAATTCACATCCCTAGAAAATAAACCCATATACCTGTGTCTCATTATTATGTGACACCCCACTCTGAAAAAATAGACCCTCTACCTAGGTTTGGTTACCACATATGATCCCTCGGTCACGCCGCAACCCATATAGTTTAGAATAATGGATGACCCCAAAACATATAAAACAGCATAAAATAAAACAAAAAGAGCCCCAAATTTTCAAAAATTGAGGAAAATTTTATAAAGTAACATTAAGAAGTTACATGTGTGTGCCACAATTCTTAAGAGGTTATAGGGTAAGGTAAAACTCAATAAGGCTCCCAAGAAAAGGAAATATTGATAACAATACAATTTCTTATGAGAAATAGAATAGTTCCTGAAGAATCATCAGGTAACTTCATGAATGACCCAATTCACGACCATCCAACATGAAGATATACGAAAATGAAGACCAAATATAGAACTCTCCACCAATTATAATTAATATGAAATGGTTAAAAAATATAAACATCCCAGTAGAAGATGATATCACCAAAAATACCATATATCTATAAAATATCTATGGAAAAGATAATTTTCTACTAACTATAATCAGTCATCTTGGAGAACTGGATTACAATCTCTAAAAGGAAACTCAACTGAATAAACAACTAATCTGAGCCATATTTTTACATCACATCCCATAATAATCGATGAAACAAACCAATCAAAAAAACTACACAACATCTAATAACATGTCTATAATGTCATGTCAAATGATGAAATTAACAGTAATTTGGGACTACACTCAAGGAACAACAACTCATGGTGAACCCACCAAAAATCCAACCAAGCACTAGAAAGTATATAAACTAATCCATTATAACACCCATCCCAGTTAACCACACACTAACCCAAGGTTTCACCCATGTTAAAAAAATAAAACCAAAATATCATCACAGAACTACCATCACATATAAACAAAACTAAGAATATATAATAAACAAGGCATGGGAATAAACAATGATAACCAATTTATCATTAAATGATCATCCAAGGAGGTACCCCCAATGAATACACCAACCATGAATTGCATCAAAATATTAAATCATATCTCAACTCATTATGAATAAGTCAAAAAATAAACTATAACCTAAATCTAAGTTATTTCCAAGGATTCCTCTCATGATAACTCAACTTACAAAATATTATATTATAATACAAACAACCATAAAAAAAACAAGTTCTTCAAACAAGCTTAAAATAACTTTAAACATTGAATTTTCAAGAGTTTCTAGAGAAGTAAATATTTATTAAACCCTTTTAACCAATCAATCACTTCAAGCAGGATTTTATCCCCATGGAAATGAGACTTTAATAAATTCCTAAAGTCTTGGATAATAGAAAGGATATGAGAAGATACGAAGACCAACACTATGTTTTGATTTTTTTAGGGCCAAAAAACAAAGGAATTGAACCTAAATGATAATAGAAACCACTCAAAGGTTTATTCCTTGAAACAAACATTCCATATTTCATCAAGTCTATTCTAGGAGGCCTAATCTGATTTACACAAAACATGAACATGATCAATTTATTCTTTAAAATCAAATCAAATTTTCTTATTAATAATCAAGGGAAAAATATAACTGCACAAATAAAAAAAAACCATTTCAAAAAAAATTAAAGCACAAGACTCTTGAAAAATATCTTAAAATCTAAATTAAAAATAAAGTACACTTTTAAAATACACCAAAATTTTTAAACATTCCATATAATTTGTAAAACTAAATGAAATCCATTTCATAATCTCTAAAAAGTTGTAACACCGACATTCCTTAAAAAAACCATAAAATCCCCTCTATTTAAACAAAAAGTTCTTGATATTTCTTATGAAATCACCCAATTTTGTTTAAAATGATTGACACAAGTCAATATGTTTTCAAACATAAAGACTAGTTTTAAAATGAGAAAAATTTCATGAAATCCACACTTTCATACACAATAAATTTATAATAACCATATATATAAATACATAGAGTAAACTTCTAACAAAATCCAACCCATCACTCATCAAGACATCATAAAACCCCATTGAATTATACTCAAATGTATTATAAAAATCATTTGGATAAATTTTAGAGTTAAAGGAGGGTGAAAAAATACATATGGGATGAAAACATTTGTGGGTCATTACTATATAGTTTGACAAACCATTCTCCAATTATGAAAAAACCTCTAAATGTCTCTTGATCTAAAGGTTTTGTCTCTACATGGTCGGTACGATTGTGTGAGATAACCATGATCATTTTATTATTTGTACATTTTAATCTAAAACCTCATGAAACCCCCCTAATGTATATGATATAACTCAATGGGTATCAAAAACTACCAAAAATAACAAAAAAGAGACTAAAATTCAAGATTTAAACCCTGACTACTCATGGTAAATAAAGGATCAAGACGAGTAAATTCTAGAATACACTCATCACACATACCTCTCAGGTCCTAAAATTATAATATTAATACTAAAAAAGTTAATAAACAATAAGAGGCATATTTGAGAACCTAATAAATTCAGAAAACAATTCATTGATTCCATTTGTAATAAACCAACCAAAACTAACCCAACATGTCACTCAACATAGCCTACCACTAGGCCTGAAGGGAATTACTGATCCACATCAATTGGAAACATATTTCTGGGTATCAAAAAAACGTTCTTATGAATAGATTCACCCATTAATAGAAATAATAAAAAATATTAGGGAAAACATTACCAATAATTCTATATGATGTTCCCATACATTGGAATTATGTGTAGAAACAATAAACAATTTAAAAAAATAATAAAAAGGCATAAAAATACTAATAATTCATAATAAATAAAAGTGAATATTATCATCTAGAAATACAGTAAACAAAAATTACTAAACAACACATAATAATACACAATAAAAAATACATCATATATCATAAAATTGGAAAGGGTACAAATAAAGGAACAATTGGATGAAGTGGTCGATAAAATAACATATTGAGAATAAATTACAAGCTAGAAAAAACTACGAAAGGACCTCCATATGACCTATGATCACCACCTCATCCCCACACATCTATAAAAAACTAAATAATTAACTTCAGTTAATGGGATCAATACCAAGGAACCTCAAATAAAGCATGAAAGACACACACACACAAGCACACAAACACACACACCCACATATATGTAAGGTGTGATCTAAACATTCATAGTACAATTTTACTAAATATTATATAGAATTTATGATATCAAAAATTTCATTAATTTTAGTTTGAAATAAAATTTGAAAGAATGTTTCCCATATGTAAAAGTATAATGAAAACAAATCATCTATTTTCCCTTTTTAAATAAAAATTCATCTCTTTTTACAAAACAAAAGTGGAACCATAATTTAGAGTGTAAAATAATTAAAAAATATAATTGAGTACCTTTAGGTTTGAATAAAAAATCAAAATATGATACTCTTTTCAAAACCATTAATTAAAATCCATTTAGAAACCCCTGAGGAAAAACCATTTGAAAAAGGGAAACTTTCACATTTATGTTATTTATTTAATAACAAATTTAAAAATAATTTTACAAATGTACCAAATCATGAAGAAAAGAAAACACAACTCAAGAATGAAACATAATATAAAATTAGTATTATAATAGTAAAAATAAAAATTCTTGGTGACATAAAACCCAAATGGATACAAGAGGATACAATCGAGCATAATGTTGGAAATCCCTAAAAATCATCCATCAAGGAACAATAATCATGAGAAACTCTGTCAGTTAAAACATAAAATGGTACCATAATTTATTCTCATATCAATATGAATCAATGTGCATCCTATAAAATACCTTATCCAGTTTCACATTCTAGTATTTTCAAGTAAAAATCTCTATGAGGGTGAAATCATACCCGTATCACTAGTCAATATGTATAGACTAATATAGTGTATAACACATCCAAATATTTCCATTAGCTTTATATGGTTTCCATGATATAAGTCAAGTGGAGGTGATAAAACTAGAAATTCATAAGTTCATCACATGATAAATAATAAAACATAATTATAAATTTCATCTTACCTCCAACACCCTCAGAAGAAACAATCCGTTTTTCATCACATAATGAATCACATAATAATCTATCATGGTTTAAAACTACACATTTTTCTTAACAAAAAATTAAGATTTCAATAACTAAGGGTATCTTAATATCAAGTAAAATAATTTTTTATAAAGTTCCAAATGATCCTTTAAAATAGGGTTATAATTCCAATTCATTTTCCATAATTTTTAAAAAAAGTTAAAAAAAACATACTTCAAAAAATCAATTTAAAACCCTTGAAATTAATTTAGAACCCAATAATTACCATTAAACATAAAAAACTATAAAAAATGGGTCTTAAAATATTTGTTTTAAACCGTGATTTTAAATTTTAGAACTCAAACCAATGTAAAAAACCTCTTTAAAATTCAAAAAACCTATTTAAATAGACTCCAGGGAATTTAAGTATACACTTATCCAGGATAAATATTTATGTTGGAAAAAAAATATAGAAAACTATAAAATTCAATTTATGAAAAGTATTAAATTCATTGAATCTATTTCATAAATCAATCATTGGTATCACATGTGTGCCTAAATTGTATGTAAAATCATTATGAAAATACAAATAAAATTTTAACATATTCAACAAAGTAATTTCACAGAAACACTTACCTCAATAAAATGGGTACAAGTCACTTTTGATGGTGAATTAAAAACCCAGTGAGGTGATGGAATCTACAATTCCTAAATATCCAATTCCACATGTTTAGACCAACCCATGACCTAAATGTTTCCCACTTGGGCATTAAGGTTTATTCGAGGATAAGGAATAGAAAATAAATGGAAAGATGAAGATAAATGAAGAAGAATTGGGGAATTATCATCCAAATAGACTTGTAATGATTGATGAATAGGGCTTTTAATCTTAATGTAAGAGGGAAGAATCTCCCTTGAGCTCTCTCATGAGTGGATGTTGTGAATGTGGGAGGGTAGGAGGGCCAACCACCTAAAAACTGAAGAGTGAAAGGATGGAAAATAATAAAAATTAAAATTGGGAAAGTTAGATTACAATTTGACCTTTCATGTCATGAAGATATGTACCCCCCACCCCCCAACAGGCTCCACTACTATGGTGCACAACAAAACATGGACTCCCCTCATCACAAAATAATTAAATTCCTTATAAAAATAAACCCTAAACATGGGACTCATCAAAAGGTGACCTCATCTCATCACAACATGAATCCCCTTCCTAAAAGTACAACCCCTCATCCTTTCTCTTATCATAGGTTGACCACTATTTTTCATTACACCACTCATGAAATCTAGAAGAGTGGATTACCCCAAACACCTAAAATGATATAAAATAAAAGAGAGGGTAAAAATTTACAAAAATAATACAAAAAATATATAATATAATATTCAGTAGTGACATTGGGGTATTACAATCGGTTTGGACCCTCCCTATATTGGGGATTATCTATTATTACTTTTTCTTATGCATTATTTTTCTAATATACCATGTTGGATATTATTGTATGATTCCTCCATTTTTACATTTTTTTCATATATAATCTATTTTATAAAATGTTATAAGTGGTTGGTTAGTGACTTCCCACAGAGTATGTTATGACCACACCTTGTATGTTTCATTATATAATGTAATCATATTATTTCAAACATGATATGGGTATGGTTTAGGCCTTGGGGAATGGGAACTAGTCAGATGTTGAGTGTGATGTTTGGGTGAACTCTTTTTGTAGATTTTGTTGGATGGAACAACCCTCAGTGTTAGGATTTTCCTATAACATCTTCATGGTGTCTCATAGTTATGGAACTCCCTATTTGTGGAATTTATGGATGATTTGGCCAATGATCATATAATATTTCATTTTCATTTAATTTCATTCATTTATTCTTTTTCTATTATTCTCTTACTTTCATTCCTTAACAAATTACGTACTTGGGGTACTTAGTGGTCAAGTTGGTCATTCCAACTATAGATGTGTATTTTATATAGTATAATATAATATTATAAGGTGGAAAACCATCTCCCACTAATATTTCATTAAAAACCTATCATTTATTCCCACCTCTTGTGATTGGGAGGCATTCTTGAGGTGTTGTTGAAAAATGGTCTCATACTATTTGGGTACAAATGTTAAAATCATTACAAAATAATATTAGAGGCCACTAAGGTCAATTGGGTATGGGGATTAAAGTATCCAAGAGGTAATATCATCATGAATAAAGACAGTAACCCATAAATATGTACGATTAATATAATTATAGTGAAATATTTGGTTATCACAAGTAGTCATGGATTTATTTTTAATTCTTCCTTGAGTCAATCCAAAATCCTCATGTCTCATGAATCATGTTAGGCATAAATATTTATGCATACGTAGGATATAATGTCATGTTACATTATTAAATGTTCTTGATTGTATACATTAATATTAAAACCAATTGAAAATTAAAATTAATTGAAACATAAATAATAAATAAATACTGTTTTCAATTATATTTATTATTGACGGGTAGGTTAATATGAACTCATAATTGATTTAATTAATTTAGAAAACTTCATTTTTTATATTGATAACTAAACATTTCTTTCTTATCTTTAAAGTATGTATTAAACTATTTTTAATTGATATTATGAAGCATTCAAAAAATATTTTAACTCTAGTTAAAATACATAATGGTCATAGTTTTTTATTATATTATAAAATATTTTAAAAATATGTTAAAATTTTGATTTTAATAAATAGAATAAATATAGGTAAGGGAATGGGGTTAAACCTGACCTTTATAATGTGGTTATTAATGTTGAGTTTTTTATCCATGGAAAGAAGGTTTTAATATCCTTATATACATTATTTTAGATTATGTTTCCTAGATGTTCATCTTCTTCTATGTAGGAGGTGGATGATCATTCACAACCAACTTGACCTATAGATGATACTCAAGTTTTGGAATCTATTTTTAAAGAACCTAACTTCTCATACATAGATAATTCATCTTATTATATGAATAGTCATCCCATTTTACATAAAAACAACTTAGTACTATAATGTTTTATTGTCTTTTGAAACATCAATATTTAAAAAACTGATTTATAAGTGAACTACTTCATATTCCGCTATTTTTTTTATAACTATAACACTTCTTAGAAATATTATAAAAAATCCATTCTTCGTAACCTGGGGAAAGGAAACAAAAGAACGTGTGAGCTCAGAATCTCAATGAGGATAAATAAAGGAGATATCAATGATCACAGAATCATAACATGATCATAACGGTATGAGAACATGATAATAACATTTTAAAACCATACCTTGCATAACATCGATCCTAAAATTGTGTCATGGAATAAATCATGGAAATTTCTTAGACATGAATCATAATGGAATCAAATAATATAATCCATAAGAACATAAAATTGGAATAACACAAAGATTTTGGGTATACACATACTCATATAAATTCATTTCCTTATGTGAGATCCTGAATTTTTATGTGAGGTATGATTTATTTTAATTTTTTATTAATCCATTTTTGATTTCACTTTTTTGATTAAACTTTGTAACCATACATTAAGGATGGCCATTTTTATTCTTTTAAGGAAGGTTTCAGGGGGGATAAAGTCTGGCTACATATCAAATATACAATTTTTATTTTAAATACATGGCATGTACTAAATAAATGATGTCTACTTGTCTAGGAAAAACATTTTCATGATGTTTAATGGTTTATTCCAAGAGGTAAAAACCCAATAATTCAATGGAATGTAAAGATTACATGATGTGTATTTTCCTTGGGTATGTTTTTTTAAATGTAGTTAGGGCATATTACCCTGACAAAATCCAGGCCTCTACTATCTCTCTCACACAAGAGCTCCACCATAGTAGCTCCTCCTTAAGTTTGAGGCTAGGCTTTGATCCTGTATCTCCATCTAAACTTTGATTTTATATCTATCTATTAAATTGGATAGCCATTGGTAATTTCTACACTCCTTTAGAATCATCTGTTGTTTTTCATTCTATCGATGATGTTATTTTGGTGGAATATCATTTGTCATATTTTTATTGCATTCATCTGTTTCTCTATTTTCTTGAGATCTGGACCGAACCAAAGGCCGATAGTGGATGAGTATTCCTCTACAAAATTAATTTAGGTGGTATATAACTATTTCATAGGTTTATATTTTCTATTTGACTATCATAAATATTCTACATGTCCATCCATATAGTCATTACTTCTAAATCTAATAATAAGCCTTAAATTAATTACTGCACCTTGTTTGGGTTTCCCTTGTAGCAGTAAATCATGGTTGGAGGTTGTCAACCTCTACCTGGGCCACCCATGTGGTGTGTTACTTTAACTAATGTATGTTACACCACCCATTTTTTTATGTGATCTTTCCACCATTATAGTGGGAGTCTCTATAAATTAAATGAGATAGTTGGAGAGGGACATGCCTCCTTTTCAATGTTATTAAATTCTATTAAATGGTTAAATGGGTTTTAATGAAATTGTGAAATGATATGGATATTATCTTGGTATATTCCTCTTTATATGTATGATTGATACTAGATATGGACTCTAACATATACCATGAAATTTTATATACTTGTATGATGTTTTCCATATCTTTTTTTTGGTTCCTGGTGCAGCAGAAGTGTGCAGATCTGGGTGATATATTAATTTTTTTAATAATCCTTTCTAAAAACCAAGAGAGGGGATATTTTACATCAAATTTATAATTAATTTAGTTAATATTTTAATTAATAAATACTTGGTCATGGGAACTTTGATCATTGGTGAATTTTGATCATCGGAAAATACCCTTTTGGATTACCTTAATTGCACGGTAAGGATCCAAGTATAGAATCCCTCTAGTGGTGACACACAAGTGCTCCTATGATCTCCAAGAAACACTACTCAATATCTATGTTCTATCATGGTGAGTCAAATGTCTTGTGTTGTTCATTCATGATCACTCATTATTTAATCTTGATTAAATTTCCATTGGAGTTTCCGTTCTTGAGATGGGGAGAGTAGGGTGAGATGAGAGAGAATTCGTTGTGCGCAAAAATTATCTATTCTCAATTTTTTGTTTTTCTTCACAATAGACATATTCACCTATTTACAGTGTTGGGATTTAAGTAAAAATATTATTTAATATCATAACATCCATTAAATAACATTTATTACCTTTAATAAATCTCATGCCACATAATAATAACTATATAGTTATTATTTTTTGGTGCATGCCAACTTGTGCAATAAAAAATATTATATAATGGTCTTGTTAATTAATATTTGTCAACAGACTCGATATTGGTACTTTGAAAATAATCTATCATTTATTGGACAAATAAATAAATATTTTATTCATAAATAAATATTTTATTCACAATCTAAAGAATAAATATTTATTAAAATTTTCAATAAATATTTATTTAATTTTAGGGATCAAGGTAACTTGAGTAAAATTATTCCTCAGACTTGGGAATAATATTTATTCCATTATTTAAACTCAAATAGAATTTATTTGAGATCAGTGGAAACACATAGTGTGTGACCCTTGCAGATACTTTTTTGTTGGCATTACGCCGGCTTTCCAAAAGTCCAAGATTACTATTTAGCAATGAGTCAAGGATCCTAAGAGAATGAACTTACTGTCGCAACATCAACAAAAATATATGAATGATCACTGTGTAATATAATACCTTTATCACAATATCTCATCAAGAAGGTTTCAGACCCGTTTCACTGACCTATATGCTTGATAAGTCTTTCTTTGACTATCTGAAATAAAAACATTGTTACACCATGGCCATAGAATATCATGTGGTGGTTCTATTCTAATCAAAGGGCCAAGATATCAACTTCTATAAATATGGAAGGGAAAAATCCTTCTATGACATATTCGTTAACAAAAATCCACTCATGATGCACCCAACATATCTAGATTCTGCATTCATAATAATCTTAAAGCCTAAGAACCATCACACATGTTCATAGATATGAATATCCGATGACACAAAAACATGAGGAATTCGTACTAGCATGTATGTTCTCATAATCTCCCATATTAGAGATTAGAAAGTGTGAACTTAATGAGATGAAGTCACATCTGCTTATGATTACTCACACTTAACCTTATATGTGTTATGTTTCCCATCATAAAACGTTATCATACCACAAAAAATTATTTGAGAATATGACCATAACACATAAAGGTTCTCATCGTAGAGGGGGGGGGGACTAATATGACCTTATCAATGAAATTTATACTCTAGGTAATTATTACATTAGAGTCATTTAGAACAAAAAACAATATGTAATAAGAAGTTTTATTAATATTCAATAAATCAAATATTTTTGTAATCAATGTACAAATAGTTGGTATTGTAACACCTACTCAAAAAAACTCCCACTTGGACTAGATCCAACTGCCTACGACCTTCAGTCCTCTATAACTCACATGATAGTCATGTTTTTGTTGAGTCAAGGATTTATTCAATGGGTATACCACATTTTGTTCCATGGAAACACTTCTCAGTACAACATCAACTCTTTGAGAAAAATCCCTCAAGATATGATACTTCCAGAGTATGTGTTTCACCCATGGATGTGACCTTGGATCTTTTACAAGATCCAATACAATAGTATTATCATAATAGAGTGTGATTTGATCTTTAATGATATGTACCAAATCCAGATATTGGATAAAAGTTTACATCCATACTACTTCTTTAACTACCTTAGAAGACGTAATATACACAGACTCTGCTATATAATATGTAGCCATTACCTGATTTGAGCTCTTATAGCTCATCAAACCTCCATTCAAAATGAAAATGTATATCGTTTGTGACTTCATTCTATCTTTATCATTTTTAAAACAATAATCTTCATATATCCTGATGACTATTTCCTCATATCCTCCATAAACTAGAAACATAACCTTAGTACGCCTCGTATACTTAAGTATAGTCGTGAATTCCATTCAATGGTGGTCACCTAGATCAGCTTGATATCTTAATACAACACTTGATGTGTACGTGACATCTATCCCAGTACATAGCATAATATACATGACTGAACCAATCATTGAATAATATGGAATCCTTGTCATTCTATTTCATTGCTCATGTATATGAGGACACATTTTCCTAGAAATATGAATGCCATATGAAGATAGAATCTATCCCCTCTTAGATTGTTCCATACTGAATCTCTTCAGTATCATGTTAATGTATGTACGCTGATTTTGGATGAGCAACATCTTAGATCTATCACGATTGATCTTGATACCAATAATATATGATGCCTCACTCAAGTACTTCATAGATAATAATTTATTCAACCATTCCTTAACATACTGAAAGTCTGATATTTCATTTTCAAAGTGTAAACTTTCATTAACATATACTGTTAAGAAAACGAATTCACTCCCACTAAATTGTTTATAGACACCCAATCACATTCATTATTTGTGAAACCAAATTCTTGTATAGCCTCACCAAAATTAATGTTCCATGACCTAGATTCTTGATTTTATCCATAAATGGATCTTTGTAACTTGAATAACTTGTTGGCATCCTTTGGAGTTACAAAACATTCAGGTTGTTTCATATAGAAATCTTGCCGAAGGATCCCATTAAGAATGTCTATTTTGAAATCCATTTTCAAAATCTCATTATCGTGGAAATATGTAATAGAAATAATAATTATTTTGGATTTCAGAATTGTAACTGGTGAAAAGGTTTTTTCATAGTAAATTCCTTGGCATTTTTTAAACCATTTTCCAACCAGTAATGCCTTATAGGTACCGACTTGCCCTTCTATATCCAGTTTCTTCTTGAATACTCATTTTCATCCAATGGGCATTACATATAATGAATGGTCAACTAAAATATAGACTTTTTTGGCCCATGGAATCCATTTTAGAATTCATGGATTATTTCCAATTGGTAACATCAATGCCACATACCAATTCTTTATAGGTTAGAGAATCATTTTTATCAACTAATAATGAGTCACCATCCTCATTGACTAGAATAATATACCATTATGATTCTCTATCCTCTCTAGTAATCATATGTAGTAAATGTGTCTCTTGAGCAATTTTTTTTTCTTCTCTTGGACATTGTGGAAGTTGTTTTTGTGCCAAATCTTATGAATCTTGATCATGGAATTCATAGAAGTCAAATTCTCTTGCACTATATCTTTTAGAAATAAGATCCTCCTCAATAAATATGGTACATGTTAGAACAACTATTTTTTATAATGGATTGTATACGTAATATATTATTTTTCTTTGGGATATCCTAAAAAGATACACTTTGTTCCTTGGGTATCCATCATGTTACCTGAAGAGGTCTTAACAAATTCATTCCAACCCCACACATGTAAGTAAGACAACACATGTTTCTTTTGATTCCATAATTGTTATGGTATACCATTTGTTTCATTACATGGAAATAATTTTAGTATGAATGCTATTTTTTATCACAAGTATCCCCAAAAGGATAATGGTGGACTCACATGACTCATCATTAATCTCACCATTTCAAACAAGGTTTGGTTCCTCATTTCTCTTACACCATTCCACTAAGGTGTATAAGGATGAGCGAGTTGAGATAAAATCATGAACTCCAATATATAATAAATGATTTCTTGGTTAATATATTCCCCACAACGATCTGAGTGAAGTTTTTTAATCTTCCTACCCAGCTGGTTCTCAACATAATTCGTGTATTCCTTGAAGTTATCAAAAGAATTCGACTTATACCTCATTAAGTATACATATCCATATCAACTAAAATAATTAATAAAAGTTACGAACTATGAGTACTCTCCCCTAGCTTCTATAAGAAATGTTCCACATACATATTTATGATCTAATTAGATAAGCTCTTTATCCCTTTCTCCTTTCCCACTAAATTGGGCTTCAATCATTTTTCCTTGTAAACATGTGTGACATACACCAAGTGGTTTCAGTTCGGAAGAATCTAAATATCCATATTGATGTAATTTAGTCATGTTCTTATAATTTACATGACCCAGGTAGTGATTCCAATGTTGGGTGTGGTATGAGTCATGTGAAGTTAAATTGTTATCATTTTCCATTATTTGGTTTGTGTAATCCAACACATAAACACCATTATTTAAATGTTCCTCACAATATCAAATGATATCTTTATAAAAGAAGAAAAATTTATTCCCAAATTTGAAAATAAATCCATCTATATCAATTATAGATTAAAAAATAATATCATTTTAAACTGAAGTCACATAATAATAACCCTTTAAAACCAAGATCCTTCTTGTTGGAAATGTGTGGTGGTAATCCCCGATAGCTACAAAAAAAGATTATCACTATTGAATTGTCAATAATTTACCTCAACCCAGTTATTCTTTTTAAATCTACTTAGTTTCAATATTTTAATAGATATGTGAGCTCCAAAAGATGTATCTAATACCCAAATTGTAAAAATAGATATATTTTACTTGATAACGAACACATATAAAGCTTATCCTTTTTTCTTTGGTTGGGTGTAGTTTTTCTTCTAGAGGAAATTATTGACACATTAAAAATAGATATCATCATGTTCCCTTGCATGACCCTTGATCTTATCTTCTTGGAAGGGAGTGAAGATGAATTGGGCTTAATACATATTGATTTCCCTTTCTGTTAGTTTACTATAAGGATGGAAGGTTTTCATGATTCATATCCTTATCCACTTTTTGAAAAAGAGTAAGAAGATCTAGTAGAGACTTTTCAATATTTTTCATATTAAAATTCACAACAACATTGAACAAGCTCTTAGCCAGTGATTTCAAAATGATTTTAGTTCCTAGTTCATCGTGGATTTTAAACCCTAGAACCTCTATGAGATAAATGTATCCAATAGTATTTACTACATAAGGAATAGTTGGGGAACCCTCGACATTATTTTTCGAAAGGAGTGCCTTGGAAATTTCAAATTGTTCCTATATATCCCTCACTTAGTAAATACTTTGGAGTTACTCAAGCATGATATACATATCTATATTTTTTTGAGATATCATTAGTTCACTAGAAATCGATGAAACAAAAAACATTGAATGTCGACCATATTGCAAAAATGTTTTTCATAGACATGGAACTCTTCATCACTCTCCTTTTTAGCAAGAATATCATGTGTTCATGATTCTAGCATGTCAGATTACCATTCATGATATTGCACATCCAAAAGACATTTAAAGGACTCATAGAAGTTACTGCAACTTAGGAGGTTTTCTTTCACCGATATTTATTGTAGGGAAAGTGTAGATGATGAACCTATCATTTTATTATATAATTTAAAAGGTAAGATTATTAGTACTTTTCTTTATAATAAAATAATTAAGATATAATAAATTAAATGATTTTATTTATTTATTTATTTATTAAATCACCAACTATTTTATCAACTCTGAATAGCCCTCACCATTGAACTCAAAATGTGTAGTTTCATTAACATTATAGTGGAAAGGATACCCATTAATTTTATTAGTGATCCAGAATTTGGCCATAAAAACCATAATAATGTAATTAGTTAGGTGGTCTTTCCAACTACGGACTTTCATGTCCTTGATCCGTTGAGTGGATTCCACTATCCTAAACTCAAAATATCTAGTTTTTAAAGGGGTTTAAATAAATATCCTTGGACATGAAGGTCCTACATAATAATGGATGGAGGGATGAATCAAAGACCATAATTTAATTTAATATTAAATAATTTCAAACTCAAGCAATAAATAAAATTAAAACATCTAATAAAGACACATTTCTTGTTTATGCTCATGAATGGTCATACATGCAACGAAAACAAAAAAATAAATGGTTATCATTCACTTATTTATTCATTCTTTTATTATTTAATATAAAAGTGCTTTCATTAATTAATTAATTAATTAATTACTTCCATTTCATCTTAATGATAATAAAATCTTATTTAGAGATATCCATCATTAATATAATTAATGGGAAATAAATAACAGAACCAATAATGACATATTAATTTCAATAAATTAATTTAACATTCAAAATTATTTAAAACCATTATTAGATTTTCAAACACATAGTGGTGTTTAAATCAATAAAATAAGGTCTTAATTCACAATTTCAAATTTAATTTAATTTTAATTTTTTTCAATAATAAGAAACTACACGGTGCATACATGCATCTTAACATCATGTACCTCAGTTTTCCTATATCCAAGTCACATGCATCGGGCTTCAACACATTGACTCAGCCAAACTACATGGTGTGTACAAGCTAGTTACACACCCTGTATCTGCTTTCCATGTTCTAGGTTGGCCTAGTCAAAACACGGTGTGCAATAAAAGCATCACATGTAATTAATTTCTTGGTGCATCTAAATACAATGTGAATGGGTATACGACAAGTGCCCCAGCCTCACGCTATATAACCCAGTTTTATCGGCCAATTATTTAGCACTTCTTAATGAAATCTCCGATCATTTTTCATTTTTTCTTAAACCTATAATAAAATTAAGCACTGAACGAACATGATTAATATGGTGATAACATGTTAATTCAAATTTAATTAAAGAAGAAAAACATGGAATGAAAATCTAACCACAATTGCGCATTTATCAATAATCAAATAAATAATTATATATTTAAATTTGATCACTTTGATACCACTTATTGGTTCCTATCACAGTGGAAGCGTACATAGGTGGGTGATATATTAAAATTTGTTTTATTAACCATTTCCCAAAACCAAGAGTGTGGATCTTACACATCAAATTTACAAGTAATTTATTTAATATTTGAGGAAATAAATAACTGGGCTTTGAAAAATTCTTTTATTGTGAATAATGATTTTTTGAAAAGACCCTTTTGGCTTACCATTGTTTCACTGTAAGGATCTAAAGATATAATCCCTCTACCATGATCCACATATGCTCCTATGATCTCCGAGCAACACCACTCAATCATTGGGTGCTATCGTAGAGAGTAAAAAATCTTACGTGTTTCATTATTGAACTCTCATTCAATGGTATTCAAGAAATATATATTTAACCTGTCATTCTTGAGAGGGAGATATTAGGAAGAGTTTTGAATAGCATTCGTTGTGCGAAACAATTTTCTATTCTCAATTTTTGGATTCTCTACACAATAGACAAAGCTGCCTATTTATAGAGTTGGGATTTAAGATAAAATATATTTTAACTGCACACAAGAAATTAAATAATATTTCTTATATTTAATAAATCTGAGGCCACATAATAATAATTATATTATTATTATTATTTTTGTGCACACCAACTTTTGTAAAAAAAATATTATATTAGAATCTTTTTAACTAATATTTGTCAACAGAATTAGACATGGATCATTCAAAACCCTCTATAATATATTAAATAAATGAATAAATATTTTATTCATAAATAAATATTTTATTCTCAATATATAGAATAAATAATTATTTAAATATTCAATAAATAAAATAAAAATTTTACTCACATATCAGTGAATAAATATTTATTTAATTTATGCAATCAATATAAATTAAATAAAATTATTCATCGGGCTTGAGAATAATATTTATTACATCAATTAAACTCAAATATTATTTAATATATTTCAACGGAAACACTTAGTGTGTGACCCTCTAGGATTTATTATTGTTGGCATTAGGTGGGCCTTCCTAAATTCCAATATTACTATAGAGCAATGGGTCAAAAAACCCAAGAGAAGGAACATAATATTGCAACATCGACAAACTTATAAAAACACTCACTATGTTATATAATCCCTTTCTCATAATATATCATCAAATAGGTTTCACATATATGTCACAAACTTATATGCTCGATATGTCTTTCTTTGAATATTTGAAATCAACGAATCGTTTACACCACGGCCCTAGAATTTAATGTGATAATTCTATTCCAATCAAAGGGATGAGATATGATCATTTATAAATATGGAAGGTGAAAATATTTCCTTGTCTTATTCACTTATGACATGTCACTCGTGATGCAACCAAAGTATCCAACATCACCAAGAACTATTATCATCATGATTTACGAAATACATCTATGTATGTGAGTTGTGAAATGTATTAATAATAATCTTTAAGAAGGACAATCACACAAGATCATAGTTAGGAATATCTGATGACACCAAAAAATGTAGAATTCGTACTGGAAATCATGTTCGCATAATCTCCAATAGTGGAGATTTCGATGTTCGAACTTCCTGAGAAGAAGTCTCATCTGATGATGAGTACCCACACCTGATAGTATATGTACTATATGTCCCATCATAGTATGTTATCCGAACACATAACATTATTTAAGAATATCTTCATAGCACATCATGTTTTTCATCATAGCATGGAACTACTATGACCTTATCAATGTAGAATATACTCTAATACATTATTACATTAGTGTCAAGGAGAAACATTAAAAATATGTAATATGAAGTTTTATTAATATTTAATTCATCGAGTATTTATGTAATAAATGTGAAAAAATATGGTCCTAGGACACCAACTCCAACATAATTATGGAAATGACTTCTTATGAAGGTATGGAACCTATTTCATTACGGTATGGAATCTACTATGTGATCTAGGTATGGAACCTGCGATCTATAGTTACTATTAACTACGATATGGAACCGATTACGGGATCGATGTATGGCACCTAAAACCCCTAGATTTGATCTTATAGGTTATGTAATTTATTAGGATATTTGCGATATGGAAGCTACGACTTTAATACACATTTACATATTCAGATATAGGTTTCCCTGGTTATATGCCTTGGGGCTTGGACCATCTAGGTGTATTCATATTTTCATATATGGTGTATGTTGATCTGGTTATTACCTATTGTTGTCACATTATATATATTGATTCTTATATGTTATACCTTATACCTATTATATCTTTTGTTCATGTACTTTTAATATCTATTATTCACTTACATATTTACAGGTTATATCAGTACACAGTTTGGGTTTATACGCACATACTGGTTTTATTACATAGACCATTGGTGGTGGCCTACTGAGTATATCTCAAAACCTATTCAAGCCTCCATTTGGTACGTATAAATTCATCATGGATTCATATAGGTATAGGGTAATGCACTTAGTTGTTGATGCATGATTGATTGTAGTATGGGACTGAGGAGCACGCGAATAATCTATGGATTGTGATACTATCTGGAGATATTATTTGGTCCTTTACGTTCTTTTGATGTAATTGAATGTATGTGTTTCTGATTCCATGTATGCATGTTTCATTTCGGTTTAGAGACATGAATTTTCATCTTATTTTATATATTACTATATAATGATATTGATGACTTATTTATTATTATCATCTGGATCTTTACTTCCACTGATGTAGTTTTCATTTATTATTCTTCCATTATTATTCCTTTATTACACCATTGTGTTAATCTGATTTTGTGGGTATAGTCTCCCCACTATACCACCTTATACTTTCACTTCTAGTTGGAAACCACTAGTATATAGGATGGCGTGCATGAGGCCTTATGGCCAATTGGGTTCTGTTACTTGCAAGTAAATTGGGTCTAAGACATATCAAATTGTTATCAGATATTTATTTTATTTTCCTTACTCATTTGGTATAGTAGAAAGAATACTAGGGCATGTTAGACTTTGGTAATGAGGACTTGTCTAGGAGTAGCTAACCCATGTATAGTGAAAATACAAATTACTAGGGATGGGAATTTCTATTTTTGGATTATGACTATTACAGTTGATTTGATTCCACCATTGGGTGACATACATGATAAGTGATATTATTATTAATATGATTGTGGATTTTGTTTTATCCTTGGCTTGGTATGGGAAGGAAACATTGAACATGCATCATTTTAGGAATTTCATAGGACTAATATGTCTTTCATTATTCCATGGAAAGTTGGTTTCATTACCTAACCACATGATACTTGTTATATGTTCCTTGAGTGATATATCTATTATGAAACTAATGTTTCTACATGGAAAATGAGATTGAAATAATTGGTTTTTAAAGTGTATGTAACTACCTAAACTATGTTTTTCGATATAGTTTGATGATATAACCATAATTAATAAATTATGACATGTTTTAGTTATGTAATTGTGGTTACATAGAATAAAACATTAGTTTATTTTGAATATATGAATTTCATTTAAAATTTAAAGAGTGCATCTACCTTTAGAAATTTGGAATAAATATTTATCTATTTAGATCTGCTTATACTATTGGTTACATTCTGCTATCAAATGTAATGGTTAGGATATAGTTATATGAACAATAAATTTCAATTTATAAAGAATCCACTTGTATAAATTAGTAATGTTATTTCAAATAATTGGTAAGATATAAAAATGTTAGAGTTGATAAATCATAAATTCTAATATAGTCGACATTAAATGGGGGTTTCCAATTGAAATTTAAAGGGTGTTTTCCTCTATAACTCGAAATTGGTAGTCCATATACCGGTACCCCTAACTAAAATTGAGATCTTGACCCAAAACCTAACTTAGTAGTAGGTAGTACAAGGTGTTTCTCATGTTGTTTATGATCATTCCTATCACCCAGACCTGGATTTTGAAGCAGATAGAGGGGTGTGACTCTTGTATATAAAGAATTTGTCCATGTTATATTAGTATACTCATGGTATATGTTGTTATTAATAATATATGAGGTATGTAAAATTCATTTGTAGAGTTATACCACCATAAACCCCTTGAGTTTTTTGGAATGAATTTGGCGATGACCATGCTCTAGAGGTGGTGGGCCCTGAGCTACCAATGTTACCTATAGAAGTTCCACATGTGGAACCACTTTTTGTTCCCAACATAGGTGATGATACCTGATTTCAAGGGGAATTTATATGGATTATACAGACCATACATGGATCTCTATAATACGACTCTTCTAAGGTAGAGTATACCTGAGAGTTCCGATAGTATCATCCAACCACGTTTTCAGTGGACGGTGGTCCTTAAGCTACAGATTCATGGCTATAGTCCACGATGACTATATTTTATCATCATGAGACACATCTTGAGAGTAGAGTGAAACATTCCACATATATTTTTGGAGACTCTGCCAAGCATTGGTGGGATTTCACCTCTCAGGTTGATCTTCATCAGGGTATTCCCTGGGCTGGTTTTCAGACAGTCTTTTATTATTATTTATTCCCCAAGACCTTGAGGGATAATCATTCCAAGGATTTCATGCACCTATATTATGATTCGATATCTATTATGGATTACTCAGTTCATTTTATAGAGCTTCAATGCTTTTCCCATATATATCTACTAATGATTAAATAAAAGAAATATTTTTTGAGGATAGACATCCACATCCTATTCATTCTCAGTTGAATGTTTTCTAGTCGACTACATTGCATGGTGTAGTAAAATAGGCTCTTATTACCGAGAATAACCTATGGGAAGCTGGAGGTATGTATCAGAGTAGATCGGTTTCTCGACCTAGTAGTGCTATATATGGGGGAAAGAAGTGTCTCTTAGAGACCTATCATGAGGTAATTACCAATTAGAGTGAATATATTTGTAATTTTATAGTCTTTTATTAGTATTAAAATAAGGGGCATGTGAAAAATCAGTATGAGTGGGCCCCAATTGAG
Source organism: Viscum album (assembly GCA_963277665.1). NCBI lineage: Eukaryota > Viridiplantae > Streptophyta > Magnoliopsida > Santalales > Viscaceae > Viscum > Viscum album. Next base: position 136,954,925 of record OY728167.1, on the reverse strand, counting down.
GGCTGATCCTACAGAAGGATGTTCCATTTATAGAGGTTTTGTGGAATGCTCCCTCCAGTGGCTAGTGAGAGAGGATCAACAGCGACCTTATGTCCTAGAGTAGTATCATCTGCTTTATGATAGGTTGGGAGCTGGAGTGCTACCAACCGATCAGGCTCAAGAGGTGGTAATGTCCATGGTATCCAAACACTAGTTTCTCAACAATAGTAGATCAATCCTATTCAAGGAAGTCATGTTGTATCTCAGGGATACTGCAGAGAGAGGGTTTATGTAGTGTAACATGTGCTGGGGGAGCATAGTCTCAGACCTTATACACTTCAAGGTATGATTTTAGTATAATCTACCATGGTATATATTTTATTTTATATAGGCACTTCGAATAAGTTAATATATATGTGTCTATTGTGGAGAGCCTCGTGCTTGGAATTTAGTAGATTTTTGGGTGATAACCCTTGACACTCCTATGGGTATCCAATCAGAGAGTGTACACGAGTGTGAGGAGATCCCCTTAAGATAGGCATGTATCATTTTCTATGGATCTTATTCATCCTTGACATGAATGGTTTTTTACCTTATTCTCAGGATGGACTGGTTAGTTCCTTATAATGACTATGTGGATTTATATCATGATAGGGTATCATTCACTTCATGAAATGGTGGTACTTATATTAAAAATTGTGAGTGGGATTTCTGAGAAGGTAGAGCTAGTCAATAGCATTATGGGATTGGGGAAATTACCACCCAAATTTATAGCGTTCATGTGAATGATCAGGGAACTTATCTTCCAGACTTCCCTCCAATAGTAGATCATTTTAGGTATGTATTCTCATATAAATTTTCTTTTTTACCTCTAGGGGATAGGTGTATCTCTCTATTGAAATGGTTCTAGGAGCTACACTAGTGTCAATTACTACTTATAAGATGGTCACTACTACGATTTAGGAACACAAGAGATAATTGGAAGACATAGAAGCTAAGGATTTTATACATCTTATTATTTCTCTATGGGGTTCAACGGTCCTTTTTTATAAGAAATAAAATAAAACCCTTGAGATTGCTTTGGATTACGAGATGTTAAATTAGATTACTATTAAGAACAAGTACCCTCTACCTCGTATAGATGACATCATTGACCATCTTCAAGGACATGAGGTTTTCTAAAAGATTGATTTGAGGCTAGGTCATTACTAGGTATGTTTTATACCTTTAGACATACCTTATACAGTGTTCCTTGGTAGGTTTGGTCTTTACAAGTATCTTGTTATGTCCTTTTCTCTCACAAATCTATTGAATATTTTTATGGATCTAATGAATTAAGTTTTCCTCCCATTTTAGGATTCATTTGTGGTAGTCTTTCTAGATGACATCATGGTGTATTATCATACTCAACACAATAAGGCCAAATATCTTGTGATCAATTTTAATACATTGAGAGAACACTAGTTGTATGGTAATATAACTAAATTCAACTTTTGGATTGATAAATTCTACTTCTTGGGTCACATTACCTTATATGTAGGAGTTTTATTTAACCCAAAGAAGGTGAGAGCTATAGTTACCTAGGAATATCCCAATAATATTTTTGACTTGTGAAGTTTCGTGGGGATAGATGGTTATTATAGGTTCTTTATACATGTATTTTATTGATTAGAAGTACCTATTATGAGATTGACCAAGAAGGGTGTGATGTTTATATGGTCCGAATTATTTGAGTCATCCTTTTAGGAGTTGAAAGGAAAATGAATTTAGCATTGATTATGATTCTTCCAGAGCCCGAAAGAGGTTATATAGTTTATAGTGATGCATTAGATATTGGGATAGGAGTAGTTCTGATGCTGGAAGTTTATGTCATGGAATATAGGTCTTGATAGGTGAGACCACATGTGAGGAATTACGTGAGGCATGATATCTAGTTATCCATTGTTGTTCAGACCATGCGTTTTTTGAAGCATAACCAACTAGGAGAGAATTGGTTGGTGTATATGGACCATGAAACCCTAATGTATATTTTCATGTAGCATGAGTTGAATTTCATTAAATGAAGGTGTGTTGAATACCTCCAATATTTTGACTTTCTGACTTCCTATATTCCTAGAAGTGGAAATTTCATAACTAATGCTCTAAGCCAAAGGACTCAGACACAGGTAGTTTAAGAGGCCCTTAATGAGTAGAAGCTTATGGCCCTATTTTCGGGGATGCACTTGGTGGTTTAGGTCCATCATGTAAAATATGTATTTTCCTCATTAACAGGGAACTCTTTACTTCTATAGAGTGTTATGTGGAGGAAGTTATCTGATCCTAAGGGCTTAGACCTAAGGGAGAGTTTTTTGGGAGATAACATGCCTCTTGGTTGGGTCATGGATGGGGATGATATCATATGCATCCATGGATGTGTATGGGTTAATGTAGACATCTAGAAGAAGTTAATGTGAGAGTCTCAAGCTTCCACTTGGGTGTTACACCCTAGGCTTATGAAGATGTATCATGACCTATGTCTCCATTATTGGGGGTCTGGTATGAAAAGGGAGATAACTTGTTTTATTACTCAGTGTTCCACCTATCAGTAGGTGTAATTATAACACTAGTGGACAATAGGGATTTTTTTATCAATTACCCATTCTTGAGTGGAAATGGGATGTTGTAGCGATGTATTTTATGAATGTCTTACCAAGATCCACTCAATGTAGTGATGATGTATGGTTGACCTCCGATATTCCCATGAAGGTTTCTCACTTATTCTCTATTATAGATAACTTCTCATTGAATAATATTGGAATATTTTATGTGTTTGAGGGTATATTCCAACATGAGGTCCCTCCTAATATCTTTTACGATAGGGAAAATCATTTCAAATCAATGTTATAGCAAGGGTTACCATAATATTTTGTTACAAATGTAATTTTGAGTATATATTTTCACCCTAATATTGATAGTTAGTCATAACGGATCATATATCTACTAGATAAATTATTCGAGCATGTATCCTTGATTTTATAGGTTCTTGGGAGAAATTTATACATCTTTCTGAGTTCTCCTACAATAACATCTTTTAGTTGATGATATATATGGCTCCCCAAGAGGACATATATGGTATTTCATGATGGTAACATTTTTTTTGGTTAGAGGTGGGTGGTTATGACTTAATTTGACATATTATTGTTCAAGAGACTTTATAGTAGGTTGAATTAATTAGGAAATGAATGGTTATAGATCAGTCTAGGAAGAATTTGTATGCTAATAATCATTGCCAATAGATAGAGTTAGTATTTTCTACATTTTTTATATGTAGTTGAAATATTTAAACCCCCAAAATTCCTCAATTTAATTTTAATTACATATTTTTTGGATTTATAGTATGTTTTGGGTTAAAATTAGAACGTTTCCTAATTTTATAAATTTAACAGATTTTATGCGTTCTTGTAATTGGACCGTATAATTTATAATATAATCCCAATTTATGTGATTATTTTTTTGTAGGAAATATGGTGTTTTTGGATACACCTTTTTTTGGGACATGATATAAGTCTGTCATCAGAGGACACTGAAAATTCCATTAATTTGGAGAAAGATTTTGGACCACCCAGTAGACCCCACATTAGTTAATTTATTATAAATTGGTCATAATAGATCCAATTTTGGTGATTCTAATTAGCATGGGTATCCATGTCCGATATGCATATATATGTTGAATATCATAGAGATTTAGATTCATTAAGTCAGATATTGGATGGGAAACATTGAATGATGTTTTTTTGGAACTCTCATAGAGAAATATGCATCCTCAATAAATATTAAATATCTTTCTTTATAAGCATCCAATTAATTTTTGATTTGGAAAAAGGAAATAAAAATTTCTTTTGGAGAATTATATATGAAGTGACCATTGGGGGATTCGAGGAGGGGAGGTTCAAAAGAGGAGAAAACATTCGGAGGATAGAATCTGCTGGACAGTTTTTCTTCTTTTCTCTTTCTTTATTTTATTTTTCATAGTTTTGTAATGCCTTCTCCTTACACATAAATCTATATTACCTTTACCATTGTGGGGTAAAAATTTGAATTATTGGGGAAGGGTATGTTTTCAATTTTTTAATTCTTGAGTTCATGTACTTAATTGAATAAAAATTCAATCTGTTTTCTGCAATGTTGTTTTCAATTTCATATAGCGGTTTTTATTATCATGTGCGATCATATTTGATTTCTGATTCCATTATTGATTTTTTCTTTGGTCAATGATAATTATCTCAATATACTAGTTTTTATTTTATATAATATGGAATAGACCAATTATTAGTGGTGATGTACTTGGTGATCGTCAGTACGTGTGAAAGTGATGATGAATGTTTTTGATTGCTTGGGATAAACAAGAACCGATCGGGTATTTCCCTTGTCAATTGAGGATATATACTAAAAATCACTTTCACGTGAAATGAGATTAGACTATAATGAGATCTTGGTAAGGAATACTCTGACCATTAACATTCTTCCAAAGGAGTGAGAGGAAATAATTGTGGAATCTCACTTTAAACAACTTAATATAAGAGGTTAGAATAAAATAAAACTAGGATAGCATTGCAATTAGAAAACTGACCCCGACCATATCACCCTTCTCATATCATAGTCTTCAATATTTTATTATATTAATTGTTTTCATTTCATTTTTAATTTCCAATTCAAAACCTATAAAATCTCAGAAACCACCCATTTTCCCTCTAATTAAATGTGAAAAATGTTTTGTGTACACTTCTCTCTAGAGACAACATAGGTTACCAAATTTATTTCATTTTTAAATAGGAAAATAAATTTCTTTTTCCGTGCCCTACAACATGCTCGTATCAAAAACTTGGAGCCGTTTCTAGGGAGGCAGTGGAAAAAAAATTCAAAATTGAACGGCCTGCAACTCAAAAGAACAATAAATTGAATTTGATCCTAAGAGTGAATGAACATTAACCCAACTAAGAAAAAGAAACCTACTATAAATCATTAAAGAAATTGATCACTCATATTCAAGTGAGTCTATTAGTGTTCACTCTGAACCTGAAATGATGGCTGGAAATCCCAACCCAACCCTATGTGATCTATGTGCACCTTAATATTTCACTCCAAATAACCAACTCATTGCACCCACTGAACAAAATGATTTTAAATTATGTTTCAATGTTATTCTTGTGCTTCCAAAATTTCATGGTCTTTTAGGAGAATATCCAAATTGGTACATGAATGAATTCAGATATACTTGTTCAAGAATCAGGCCTAGAGGAGCACCTGAAGACCAATTTCAGTGGAGGTAATTCCCCTTCTCACTCAAAGGAGAGGTTAAATAATGGTGCTAAAATCTATATCCAGAGGATATTAGTGATCGGGAAGACCTAAAAAGATGTTTCATGAAATTATTCTTTCCCACATTGAGGAGAACTTTCATCAAGAAAGAGATTTGCATCATACGACAATCAACTAGAGAAACACTCTACGGGTACAGGTTTGTTTTAAGAAGATATGTTCCTGCTGCCCACATCATGAAATATAGGAACACAAATTCCTTTTGTTATTATACCATGGAATTCTAGAAAATAATTGAAATATTCTAGATTCCTCATCTGGGGGATCCAAGATTGACAAATCACATGCAGATATCAGAGTACTAATTTAGAAGATTTCTCAAAACTCACAACAATTTGGAATATGAGGAATGGGAACTAGGGGTATACATGAGGTAAAAACGTCTAATTAATATGACTTGATTAAAACCAAAGTTTATGAAGTTTCAAGGTTAGTCCTTCAAATGGAAATAACTCAAGAAAATGGACAACAAGATTTATCTCAGGTATGTGGTTTATTTTATTCTTCCAATCATTATACTAACCAATTTCTTGTGGTACAGGGGACAGAATACTACGTTGTGCCCTTTCAACCAAGACAATTTCATAAAAAAAACTGCATCAACCCCAAGCCCAAAAAGGATATGGAAATCAACAAAACCGGATGAGATCATTTAATCTTAACCAGTACCCCAGTCAACCTCCTTATCACAAGGAGAAATACCAAACATGCCCTCCATTATAGAAATCCTATAAAAAACCCTTCCAAAAACAATAATCCTTCCAGCCACCACCATTTCAAATAAAGACATATGAAAAATCATCCACCGAAAGACAACCTTATGTGGAAGATCTACAATCCAAGTATGGGGCCCTAGAAAATAAGGTTGATAAGTTGGAAGACATGGTGGGAAGTATTTTTAAAATCATGTCCATGAATCCATGGAAGATTCCATCCCAAATAGTTCCAAATCCTAAAGAGAATGTCAATGAAATCATAACAAGAAGTGGAAAATAAATCCCACATCCATCTAACCTTGAACTTGAAACAATACCAACTGTTATGAGGGAGAATGATATTGAAAATTCTGAAAATCGTGTGAAAATCCACCAAGAATAAGAAAAGGAAGAGGAGGAGGAGAAGGATTGGCTATGGAATAAGAGTCAAGAAGCTCCAATGCAAAGGCAACAAAGGGATAAGAAAGACTTACCCCCACCATTTCCATCAAGGATGGTTGAATAAATGAAATTCCCTGAAGAGACACTTCAAAAAGAAATTATAGACACTTTTCTGAAAGTGGAAATCAATATCCACCCACTTTAAGCTATCAAAAAATTTATAGGAATGAAAATTTTCTAAAATATGATTAATAAAAAAAGAGAAGACTTCATGGGAATGAAGGAATCAACTTGGGGAGAAGTGTCAATGCCCTTATCACACCGTAGATTCCAATCAAATGTCAAGATCATGGGACGTCTTCCATTCCAAGAACCATTGGTTAATTAAATTTCTCTAATGCTTTTTGTGGTCTAGGTGCTTCAATTAATTTATTACCTCACTCTATATACAATTCATTTCTTATCGGAGACTTAAATCCTACAATAGTGGTGGTCCATCCTGAAAATAGATCCACAATTTTCCCAACTAGAGTTCTATAGGATGTCTTGGTGGAAGTCAAAGATCTCTTATTCCCAGCTGAGTTCTATGAGCTAAATATAGAAGAAGATGGGAACCTATCACACTCACCCATCATTTTGGGGAGACAATTCTCAAAGACATCTAAAACTATCATCAATGTCCATGAAGGCACACTCACCATGGAATTTTAAGATAGCACTATCCACATCAAAATTTTTGAATCCATGAGGTACCCATCAGATGATCACTCCATCTTTTCACTCTCTCATGAAGTTAGTACTGAACCCATTGAATAATCTGGTATGTTTTATGAATTTTTAGACTTTGGAGATAATTTTTCCATTAACGAACAGGTGAATGCACAAAACATTGGAGATTCTGCTTTTATGTGGGAAGAAGAGGTAAAATATAATTGCTTAGATGATTTGTTTATTGATGAGGAATATGATATTGTTTCTTGTGTACAGGAGGTCCACCCTTTAGAAGTGGGGAATGTCATTTTAATTTCATCCTTTTTGAATCCTCCTGAACTTGAATTAAAACCACTCCCCACTAATTTGAAATTTGTGTACCATATGGAAGGAGAGATATTACCAGTTCTAATTGAAAATAATCTATCTAAAACCCAAGAAATTTTTTTGATTGAGCTTTTGTGAGAGAATGTCCAGGAAATATGGTGAATCTTAGGTGATATCCTAGGAATAAACCCGAAAATATGCTCACATAAAATTTGTCTTGAGGGATATTCCAAACATATTAGATAACCCAAAGGAGGATAAATAACACATTGATGGAGGTTGTAAAGTATGATATAAATAAGCTCTTGGAATATGGGATCGTCTATCCCATTTCAGATCCAAAGTGTGTTAGCCCTATTTACCTCATTCCTAAAAAACATGCTGGACCACTATGAGGAATGAAAAGAATGAGTGAATCCCTATGATAATTTTTAATAGCTTGAGTGTATGCATTGATTTTAGGAAATTAAACCAAGTCACTCAGAAAGATCATTTCCCCATCCCCTTCATTGACCAGATGATAAGGAGATTGGTAGGGAGAACAAATTATTTCTTTTTGGATGGATTTTCAAGATACATCCTGGTACCCATTGCTCCCAAGGATCAAGAGAAGATGAAATTTACATGTCCCTTTGGTACTTATTCAAATAAAAGAATTCCTTTTGAATTATATAATTCTCTTGGTACATTTCATAGGTGAATGTTATGTATATGTTTTTGATCACATTGATTTTTTTTATCTTTGCTTATATGATTTCACAATTTTTGGATATTCTTTTGATCATTGTCTGAAAAATCTAGAAAATATTTTTGAAATCCTACATTAATGAAACCTTGTTTTAAATTTTTAAAATTATCATTTTAGGGTTAAAAGAAGAATTGTACTTTCACATGTAATTTCCCAAAATGGCATTGAAGTGGATAAATCAAAAATTGAAGTAATAAATTCATTTCTTGACACAACCTGTGTAAAACATGTTAGATGATTTTTATGACATGCATGATTCTATAAGAGGTTTATCTAGGATGTTAGTAATATTTTTCTCCCTCTATCTATATTACTTTTGAATGATGCTTATTTTTATTTCATTGGTGCGTGTAGGGAATTCCTTCGATGAGTTGAAGAAGAGATTGATTTCACCACTCGTTATGTAGCCGCCGAATTGGGAAGAACCATTTTAGCTACTTTATGATGCCTCCAACCAAGTAATTGGAACATTATTTTCTATGTGAATTGAGGCCATACCATAAGTCATTTCATATGCCTCGAGAACCTATGATGTGGACCAATTCAATTTAAAAACCATATAAAAAGAGTTCATTGCATTTTTTTTCTTTAGAAAGTTTTAGATCATATATTCTTGGAACTAAAATCACCGCGTCTTCGGATCATGTAGATATGAGGTACTTGATGATGAAATATGATGCTAAAAGGAGGATAGTGTGATAGTTGATACTACTATAGGAGTTCAATATAGAAATCAAGGATAATAAAGGATATGAGAACCATGTGGATGATCACTTACGTAGACTGCCAAACACTGCTGAAATTGAAATTCCAGAAATAGACCCACTGAATGATCAAATTCCAAGAGTGTAGTTGTACTTGATTGAAGGAGAAGTGCCTTGGTATACTGACATGTTCAATTACCTAGTAACATCTCAGGTCCCATATCATTTCAATTCTCACCAATTTTAAAAAATAAAAGAAGAATCTAGGTATTACATTTGGGATGATCCATTCATTTGTAAGATTTTCAATGATCAATTAATACGAAGCTTTTTACCTGAAAGTGAAGTTAAATATATCTTTGAGTTTTGTCAAAAATTAGCTCGTAGAGGCCACCTTGGACCTCAAAGTACAAGAATGAAGGTTTTAGAATCTGAAATTTATTGTCCCACCATTTTTAAAGATACTCATTAGTTTTGAAAAATATGTGAAAAATGTCAGTTTTCAAGAAATATTTCAAAGAGACAAGAAATCTCTCAAAATCCACTAAATGATTGTGAATTTTTTTATATTTGGGGGTTAGATTTTATGGGACCTTTCCTGATGTCATTTGGAAATTTTTATATCTTTCTTGCAATTGATTATGTTTCCAAATGGGTGGAAGATAAATCCACCAAGACTAACGATGCTAAAGTTGTTTGTTATTTTTTTAGGGATAACATATTTTGTAGGTTTGGAGTGCCCAGAGAAATCATTAGTGATCATGGGACTCACTTATACAATTGGATAAAGGAGTCTTTGCTGAAGAAGTATGAAGTGCATTATAAAACATCAAATCCCTTTCATCCACAGACTAATGGGAAAGCTAATGTTTCCAAAAGGGAAATAAAAGGATTTTTGGAAAATACTATTAATCCAAAATGGAAGGATTGGAGGCAAAGGTTTGAAGATACATTATGGGATTATAGGACAGCCTACAAAACCCCAATTGGAATGAGTGCATATAGGCTGATTTATGGGTAAATCTGCCACCTACCTGTGGAATTAGAGCATCCGGTGTGTTGGGATGTAAGGAAAATGAATTTGGACATTGAAAGTGCTAGGAAGGAATGAAGATTGAAGTTCCAAGAGCTGGAGGAAATTAGAAGGGAATCATTTAAAAATTCTAGTATTAACAAAGAAAGAACAATATTGGCCCATGACAAGCTGATCTGACTGAAAGACTTCTATCCTAGAGACAGTGTGTAATTATTCAACTCAAGACTCAAGCTGATTCCAGGTAAACTTCTTTCCAAATGGGAAGGTTTATTTATAGTTACTCACATATATCATTTTGGTGCTTTTCAGATTATGAAGGATGGAGATCAGGATCCATTCACTATTAATGGAAATAGGTTGGAGAAATTCCTTGGGACCCTACCATTAGACCTAGTGGAGGCGATCACACTCCTCCAACCTATTTATCAATAAAATCCATCAGGTATTACCCCTCATTTATATTTTCATTCTTGATATGATTAATTTTAAAATATTATTACATGTTTAAATATATTTGAATTCAATGAGGACACTGCATTATTTATTTTTGGGGGAGGGAACCTTAATAGATTAGGATTTTCATTTGATATTTGGTTTACTTAAAAAACAGTATTTTATTTGTTTTTCATATTTTTGTGGGTTTATTTTTTTAGTTTTTCCACATTTTTGAAACTTTTGAACTGAAATGATTATCATTTCCATTTTTTGAAACCTATGTCAACGAGTGAACCAATCTATTTCATGAAACTGAGCTTAAATGAATGCTAAAATGGCTTAGACTCAAGTTCAAATATTTTGGAATTCATTGAAAAGTACTGTAGTTTTTTTAAATTCCATGCTACATATCACAGTCTTTATTTTCGAAATTACTTTCCAGAAAAGAATTATGAACAATAGTTTTCTTATTCTTTTAATTCACCTCAATTCATGAGATAACCATACCATGCATGTTAAAACCATAATTTGATTTATTCCTTTAAAAACATTATGGTTTGAGGTTCTTGTGTTTTAAATGATTGAAGAATTTCATTGTTTTAATGACCCCGTTTCAAGATAATACCTTTCATTCTAGAATAACTTATAAATTGTTCCTTGTAGCCCATAGAATCCAAGAAAAGCCTGTTAGGTTATCCACATTATAATACAATTTTTCATATCCAACCTGCTCTTGAAGTGAAATTGCATGATCTAGTTGAACTTAATTGTGGGGGAAGATGTCTTTCGGTGCAATACCTCATTTGGTTATACTTTGGGTAGAAAATAAAATGTTGAAGAGCTGATGTTTCTATTGAATATTTCATTTTATTAAAATATGTGCATTTTCTTGAGCTGTTATGATGAATTTTTTTTTCTTTTTTGGAGGTTCCAATGTAAAAAGAATGTTTTTCCTATCTGGAGATTTCAAGAAAAAAACCATATTCAAGAATAATTTTTTTCTATTAAAATTCTAATAGACATGAACATTCCTTGAGTTATCATGATAACAGAGATAATTTTATACAAAGAGGAAGAGAAGGAGACCATACTTGAGTAAAGATTAGAATCTTTCCATTTAGCGTAAAAAAGAGCCAAGACCTCCTTTTTCGGCCTTAGAATTTTTAACATCTAAATCCTAAAAACTAGAATCCATAGAACAACCCTGAAAATTCCACATGATATACACATGTTCTTGACTCACATTGGGTGGAGAAGAATGAATTTATCAATCCTATGGTGACTCTTGCGTGAGTTATGATGAGAAAACCCTTTTTAAACTTTTACATTTTTGAGATGAGAGAAAATTCATGTGAGGTAGGTGTTTTTTGTGCATGGGAATATATTAAATAATATAAAATGTAGAATTTGAAAAAAAAAAATTTGATGAGGGATGATATGTTTTTGTTTCTTGGTATGGATTTGGTAGATCTCATGGGTACGTGTGTTGGATTTGATTTGATTTGATTTGATTTTGATGTTTACTTGTCCATGAGTCCAAGTGATAAGTGTGAGGTAGTTGATAGAGTTAATATTTTCTACATTTTCTATATGTATTTCAAATATTTAAACACCCTAATTTGATCAATTTAAGTTTAATGACATCATTTTTTGATTTATAGTTTGTTTTGTGTTAAAATTTGAAAGTTTCATTATTTTGGAAATTTAAAGGATTTTATGTTTTTTGGTAATTAGACCATATATTTTGTAATATATTCCCAATTTTTGTGATTATATTTTTTTAGAGAACCTAAAGTCTTGGGATACAACTTTTTCTTCTAGGACATGATGTAATTCTACCATCAAGGGACCCTAAAAATTCCATTAAGTTGGAGAAATATTCTCAACAACCATGTATACCAAACATCATCTAATTAATCATATATTGGTCATAATAGCTCCAATTAAGGTTATTAAAATTTGAACGAGAATCCAAGTCAGATATGTGTATCTATGTTTAATATCATGGAGATTTAGATTCATTAAGTCAGATATGGGATGGGAAACATTGAATGATGTTTTTTTTGGAAATCTCGCTGAGAAAACGTCTTCCTCAATAAATATTACATATCTTTTTCTAAACCCATACAATTAATTTTATATTTGGAGGAACAAAATAAATTATTATTTGGATAATTATATAATAAGGTACCTTTGTGGGATTCAAGGAGGGGAGGTTCCAAATAAGAGAAAACATTTGGAGGACAGAATCTGTTGGACAGTTTTTCTTCTTTTTTCTTTATTTTTTTTTCATAGTTTCGTAATGACTTATCCTTACTCATCAATATCTATTACCTTTACCATGGTGGGGTAAAAATTTGAGTGATTAGGGAAAGGTAGGTTTTCTATTTTTTTAATGCTTGAGTTCATGCACATTATTGAATAAAAATTCTATCTCTTTTCTGCAATGTTGTTTTCAATTTCATAGAGAAATTTTTATTATCAAGTGCGGTTATATATTTTTTGATTCTGTTACTGATTTTTTCTTTGGAAAATGATCATTATCTCCCTTCACTAGGTTTTGGTTTATATATATATGATGTAATAGAGAAACTCTTAGTGGTTAAGTACTCAGCAAGCGTGAGTACGTGTGAAAGCGGTGGTGAATGTTTTTGATTGCATGGGATAAACAAGAACTGATCAGGTATTTCCCAGGTCAACTGAGGATATTTACTACCACTCCCCTGAAAATTGAAGGAGATTAGACCAAACTGATATCTTTTGATTGAATAATCTCACCATCACTATTCGTCTAAAGGAGTTTGAGGAAACGATTGTGGAATCTCACTTTAAACAACTTAGAAGAAGAAGTTAGAATAAAATAAAACAAGGATAGCATTGCAATTAGAAAACCGAACCCGAACTAATAACCCTTATCATATCTTATTATTATATATTTTCTTATGTTAATATTTATCATTCCATTTTTAATTTTCATTATAAAGCCAATAAAATCTCATAAACCACCCAATTTTTCCGCTAATTAAAAGAGACTACTATTTTCTATGCACTCCTATCTGGAGACCACATAGGTTACTCAATTTACTGCATTTTAACTTAGGAGAATAAATTTATTTTTCCACATCCTACTATAGGCTCGTGTCATCAACCATTAGAGTTCGAGGTTGGGAGTCAGGTATTCTTATATTTTTCAATTTGACCAGGTCATCGACAACTTAGATAGTAGGGGGCTCTTTCACCTTAGTTCATTTCATCTTTTAATATTATGGAGAGATTTGTTCCATAAGCCTATAAGGTATATTTACCTTATAGGTAATGGGATATGTATTATGTCATCCATGTGTTACAAATTCACTAGTACTATCTAGATCCAACTCGTATCTTTCCTCACGATAAGGTTGAGTTGGAGGTAGATGCATCCTTTGAGGAGAATGCTATATATATTGTAAACCGAAGAATTAATGTTATTTTAGGCTAGTATTTTACTTTAATATGGGTGTTATAGAAGCATGAACATGCACACGATGAGACCTTGGAGCGGGATGTCTATGTTCATGCTCAGTGGGTAGAGTTATTCTTAGATGATTCTTTACCATCCATGGAAGAGAAAATTGGGGGGAAAGTTGATTTAAGGTGGAAGGATATAAGATCCAATATTTTCATGTGACGTATGATTTCTTCTAATTTTCAATTAACCCTTATTGATTGTTATTTTTGGCTCAAACCTGGTAATCCCTCCTTAGGGAGGGTTGTTTTTGTTTTTGGAAGGATGGTTTTAGGGGGACTAGAGGCTGGTTGTTGGAAACATACATGGTGTGTATTTAAATACATAGTGTGTACAAAATAAAATATGTGTATTGGTCTATCCATACCATTTTCACAATATGTAATGGTTTTTCTGTGGAGATAAAAAAAACTTTGCATAACATTGCGTGTAATGTTAACACACCATGTGAATTCCCTGGGTCTACTTTTTAAAGGAGGTAGGGACTCTTATTTTGATAGAGAAATACCATACTCTCTCTATCCTTCTATTTCAAAAGAGTTCCACTATAAAAGATCCTCCAAAATCCTAAAGATATTCTTTGATCCCATCTCTCCACCCAGAATCTGATTTGAGATCTGTCAATCATGTTGGACAACCACTAGTATGTTTACCAATCCTTTATCCACTTTATTATTTTTTATTTCCATTGATGAAATTATTTTTGTGTGATATCTTATGCCTTATTTTTATTTCATCATATATTTCTCCATTTTATTCTAATTTGGAATGAACTAAAGGTTGATACGGGATGAGTACTCCTCTACAGCCATAAGTTAGTGGGTTTATACTTTTTCCTCATGTTTTTTTTTTCAATTTGACTATCGTAATTTTACCTCAGGATGTACCTTTTGATAGTTGATTCTAAATCAAATAACAATCCTTGAATTAATTATTGAACCGATTTTGGGTCACTCTTGTAGCACAAAATTATGGTGACAGGTTGTCAACCTCAACCCAGGCCACCCATGTGGTGTGTTCGTTTATTTTCCTTGTGTTACACCACCCCTTTGGGATTGTGACATTTCAACCCTTTTAGTGGGAGCCTCTATAAATTAAATGATATATTTGGAGAGTATCATGCCTAATTTTATAACTTATTAAATGTTATTAGATTATTTGATGGTTTTAAATGAAAATGTGAAATGAGATGCATATTTTCTAATTTGTTCCTATTTATATTTAGGATTTATACTGGGTATGGACACTAACATAGTCCATGACGCTTTATATACTAGTTTTATGTTGTACTTATCATTATAGCACCAACTTATTATAATGGTATGGAACCTATATCATTACGATGTGTCACCAACTAGGTGATTGAGGTATGAAACCCACGATCCATTGGTAGAATTACTTATAGTATGGAACCAATTTGGGGATCAAGATATGGCACATGTGACCCATATATATGATATAATACGGTATGGAACTGATAAGGACGTTTTAGGTATGGAACCTGATACTTTCGTACACATTTATATATTTAGATATAGGTCACCCTAGTTATATGCCTTTGGACCTGACCCTTGTAGGTCTATTAGTCTTTTCATTTGTAGCATACATCGATCTAGTTAATACCTATTGTTGAAACATTATATATAGTGATTCTTATCTATTATAGTATTTCCTTTTTTATAACTTGTTCTCAAGGACATTTCATATCTATTATTCACTTACATATTTACATGTTATATCTACACACAGTTTTGGTTTATATGCACAGACTAGTCTTGTTATAGACAACACTATTGGTGGCCTACTGATTATATATCACACCCTGTTCAAGACAAAATTTGTTACCCATAAATATTTAATGGATTAATGTAGGAATATGGGAAATCACCTAATTACCAATTCTTAATTGATTATAGCATGGGATTGGGGAGAATAGGAAATAGATATGCCTCATGAGGTTATCTATAAATAATATTTCAGTCTGTTTGGTTCTTTTGATGTATAGGATTGTATGAATTCATAATTACATTTCTACCTATTGTTTTTTTGGATTAAAGGCATGACATTACAAAAAAATTTACATAGTAAAAGATATTTCTGTTAATTAATTGATTATTATTATCAGTTGGATGTCTACTTCTTCTATTCTGGTTGTAATTTATTATGATTCTATTATTATTAATTTATTACCCCACTATGTTACTATTATTATGAGGTAATAGTCTCCCCCTTGTGCCAAGTTATACTATCACTGGTAGTCAGCGACCTCTAGAATATGGGGAGGTTAATTTGAGGCCATGTGGTCAACCAAATTTAGTTACTTATGAGAGAATAGATTTTGGTATGTTACACATTAGTAGTAAAGGATCATTTCCAAAAAATCATGGTGGAATGAGTTATCTCCCTAAAATATAGTTGTAATCATGGATAACTCCCAATAACATGACAATGTATAATTTCCTATACCGAACTAGCATCACCCACCATTCTATTATTTTTTATCTAATAAGATATCAATCATTACAAAATGCATTGGGGGGAGATATAAGTATAACACATCACATAATTAAAACCATACATATGTTTTAAAAAATCATAAGACGGTCTTCATATTAGAACACATGAAATGAAATTGGTTTCATAAATATTTCATCATATCAAAAAATGTGGAAATAAAACAGGTTTCATAAAATCTTCATCATTTCATCATAACCTAACCTAGGCAAAAGGAATGGGTTTCATAAATAACTTTTTATCATAATCCTAAACCATTCATATAATGAATAAAAATAGTATCCTTGGTTCACATCCCTATTAAATCATGATTAACAACAAAGGATGTCATCTTAGAAAGAAAAATATTTTCAATGATGACTTGGAACATTTATTGAGGAAAATAACCACTTCACCTTAAAAATCACCATTTTAGAACTAAAAGTTAAAAAATGAGAAAATTATTTTATGTGAGAATAAATTTTGAAACTTATAAAGGAATCTATAAAACATTGAGTGTTCACGATGGTGTGAAATACTGTTTCCCTTGTACATATTAAAACAAATATTCGTTTCACATTTTTGGTAATAATCCAAAAAAATAACATTTAGAAAATGAAAAGAAGATTCAACTTAAACCATTTTTAAAAAATTTTAAAAGGTTAAAAATATCTTTAATAAATCATTTTATATTCTTAAAAATTTTCATCAAAAATTTTTTTAGAAAAAATATACAAGGAAGAAAAATGAATCTCCATCAAGGAGATACATAATGTCGATTTTTATTAAAATCATTACCTTAGACTCATGAGTACATAAAGGGATAAATATTAACGGGAAAATGTATTTTCATGACATAACTAGAGGATAATATAATACCTATGTTTCATTAGAGGTAGATCATACTATTTTATATTCGGAAACTTAATCCTAAACAATCCTGATAAACAATTAGATTGTAACATAAAGCTTTTACAACTTTGGTATCTTATGAATCATAAGAAAAATGAAAGAATAACATTAAATATAATTAGAATAAATAAATTCAAGATATATCATGTAATTAGTTCTTTATATACACCACATAAAATAATATAGTTGTATAACACAACATATGACCCAAAGAAGATAATTTGGGATGAAATTCCCTTACCTCATGTCTTGAATTTCATCATACATGTTCATAATTCTTGTTTAAAATTTTTTTGTTATAAATATATTATATAAGCATAATAATATATATTATACCATATAGGATTTACTTATGACCTTTATTCCTTATTTTTTAACAATTCCTTGTTAAAATTATGCTTTGGGTAATAATTCCTTAATTTTTTATGTAGATTTTGGTTGGGTATTTATGGTCCATTAATTTTGATCATGGTTACAAAATATAAATTATTTTAAACATGATATATATGTAATACATATTCAATATATATATATATGTATGTAGAGTAATAAATAAATTTTAGAGATAGAAAATGAATTACACTGTTCATAGGGATGGTGGAACATACATTCAAATGAATATTATTTCCATTTTCTCGATGAAAGGAACAAAAGGAAGGTAAGTAATATATCAAAATTATAAAATAATTATGATGTCATATGTATCACATATATTCATTATATACTTCCTTATTACATTCCATTTAAATCATATATAAAAAAATGAATCACATCGTTTCGTAAGGTGGTAGTCCTCCGTACACACGAGTGACATTATCAGATTTCAACAGATTAAAATGTAAGAAGGTTTATATGATATTGTAATTAAAGCAGTATAATTATGTTATTAATATTATATATATAATTTAAGCTCATAATTATATCCACCCATGAGATGCAGTGGTAGAAAACAAATTACATCGGTTTGTGAGGCGGTAATCCACCATACAAACGATTAACAATCTTGTTTTTTATATAAAAGAATAGGGGATAGATGTAGGGTTATAACAATAACATAATAAAATATTAGTATATTTTAGATATTTTTGTTATTATATTCGAATTATTAGGACATTAATATAGGTTGTAAGAAAATAGGTGAAAAGAAAGAGCTTAATGAAGACAATTACCTTCGCAGAAAACAACCTCATCTTGATCTCTTATTATGGACCCTCGGGATGGTCTTTTGGGATAATTAATAGATTTAAAAAAAGGATAAAGATGTTGGGGAGGTATTTATTCTGGTTTTTTTTACAAAAATGTCTTAATATTTTTGACGATGTGGGGGACAGAAATTCCCCTTTTAAAATTGAGGAGTGATATTTTTGTAAATACCCAATACTATTCAATAATGGGAAGTCACTCTCACCCTAATTTCCTAAAAAATTAATAAATAATGGATTTTATATAATTTAAATATGATAAAAACCTCAAAAATAATAAAATATGATTTTTTTAAATATGTCATCGTTTATCCTTTATGTTTTCTCATTTTTACCCGTATAATTTTCAATAAGGTAAGTAGTCTATTTTTATTTACCTAGGTAATTTATCCTATAAGAATAAAATTTAAATGATCATTACTATATAATTTGGACCAACTTATTATAAATATTAATTTAAAATTATTAATTATATATCTTAATTTTTTTAAATTAATTCTAACACATGCGTATCTATGGTGCAAAACCTCGTTTTATCCTTAATAGTACTAAATAATTTTCATTTTAATTTTTACTAATATTTATAGCCATAAATGAATATTAACCTAATAAATAATTTCAATTATTCTTATTATCAATATTAAATAAATTTTATTTAATTCAATTAATATAATTGGAAGATGTTAATTTAAAATAAGACCCACACACGTGACAAAAAATGTGGTTTCCAAAAAGAAAATTTTCATAAGTATAGAAACTTTTAATATAAAAATTCAAAATTAAATTTATTCCAATGACATAAATTGGATTAATAAATATATATTTTCTCTAATTTTACTTTTAATTCTATATTAAAATATAATTAATATTGTATATTATTTAAATGAAAAGGGAATTTTTAATAAAAACAGTAATCTATTACAATTAATTTAAAAAATATTCTTTAGAAATTTTTTTAAATATATCAATCAATGATAATATTGAAATTTATCTTTCAAAAATGAATTTTACTTTTTCTAATAAATTTTTTAAAATTCTAAAAAATTAGTTTTATTATTTTTTCACAATTTTTTTTGAGAAAATAGAATTTTTGAAACATATAAATACTTTAGAAAAAATTAAGTACCTTTTATATAAATGATTTATTTATATAACACTAGTGTACTTAATTTTTAATTTTTTTTATTCCTATTCATTACTCTATTTTTAATATATAGTTTATAATAATCATTTTTTTAATAATATTATTAATAGTAAATTTTGTTTTGTTAAAACATGTTGTTGCGCGTAACACAAGCTATCAAGGAAATTTAATTTATACGAAAAATACATTTCATAAAACTAAGGGTTTTATATTCTAACCCCCTAAAAATTATTTTCAAACTTTAAATTCATCACTATGATACAAAAAAATGAGGATACTTATGCCCCATTATATCCTTAGGTTCCTTGTAGCTTCTTCAAATTGGTGGTTTTAAACAGATCTTTGACCAAGTGAGTAGACGTAATTCTTCTCACTTTCTCTCTATGATCTAGAATTTACAACGGTTATTACTCATAATAAAGATAATGATCCCTTAGTGAAACCTATGATTTCATTACAATTGAAGGATCGAGTATGTACTTTCTTAAGAAAGATACACGAGGCACATTATAGACTTAGGAGAGGTTCGGTGGAAGGGAAAAAAATAACAAACCATCCCTACTCATTCCAGAATATAAAAGGGGAAAATATAACATAGGATCATCTCTACTTTCATACAAAACCTCAGAAAAGTATTCCATGTATTAATCTCTATGAGAAAATTCTCACTAACTTCAAACTTCATATGACACCGATGATTGCCATCATATGTTTTTGTCAACTCTGAGCTGTCTTGATATGTTGTTGAATGGACCTGACATTCTATTCCTTTTCCACAGCTATCTTAGGTCTCAATATATTTCATTCACTAAATTTATCCCATAATTTTTTTATTATGCACTTATTTCCATAGATGGATTCATAAGGTTCCATCTGAATACTCGAGTAAAAGCTGTTTTTGTAAAAGAACTCAACTAGAGGGAGTTTTTGATCCCATGCACATTTGAATTCCATATAATAAGATCTCACCATATACTTTGGGATTTTAATTTTTATATCAATATAAACATATATATGAGGATGATAAAAAGTGATGAAACTTAATTATGTATCATGGGATTACTAATTACTATGCCAAAACATTGAGGCAAACCTCGGATCCCAATTAGATACAATAGAATTTGGTAGTCCATGAAACCATATCGCAAATTAATATATATTTTTGAAATATTATCTTATAAAATATATTCCCTAATACTGATGATTTATTTTGACTTTATAATGTGATAAACTAGGACCCATAGAGAATTGTTCCCTTAATTCATTTTTTGGAGCCCGACGACAAAATCCATTGTCATGTTTTCTGATTTCTAAATTGGTATGGTTAATGGTTGTAACACACCCTTAGACATTTGTCTATCAGATTTAAATTTTTGATATACCAAGAATTGACATAAAATATTTTCAATTTATCTCTTCATTTCATCCCACCATAAATAATATTTCAAATATTTTTACATATTTTTACTTCTCAGATCAATAAAGAATGAAAAACCATGTGCTTCCTCTGACAGCTCCTTCCAATATGGTATGGATAGAACACATACATGGTTCATAAACCATGTCACTCCATCACATTAATGTTTTAAATTAGGAACATTTATCACCTTATTTTTATGTTCCACATCATACTTCATTATATCGTTTATCCTCACATAGATAAATGGTTGAACACTTATTTGAGCCAGATAGAATTTTCTCCTATTTCAAAATTTCCAGATCCATACGTAGAAAATCCATAAATATTATATATTTCTTAATCCTCATAATATATAATCTAGTATGATCCTCTAAACTCAAAGAACCAGCCACCGTTTTCACATTCCTAGGGTGGTAATGTGTTGAGAAATCATAATCTATAATAATCTCCAACCATCTTCTCTAGTTCCTGTTCAACTATTTTTGTGTGAATATATACTTACTCTTATCTTAACTATATATATCACACCTTTATACATAAAGATAATTACTCCATATCCGTAATGAAAAATTTACCGTAGCTAAATCCAAACTGTGAGTTGGGTACTTTTATTCAAACATTTAATTATTATGAGGCATATTCTATCACCATGCCATTTATAAATCCCATGGTTATCTCTAAGATAAAAATATGTTCCAAAAATCAACATAATCTTTACTCATCACATAACTTATATTATCCACAACATAATTTAGGCGTGTGGTTGGAATTTTACCTTTATCACCCTTTATTTGTGAATTCTATACCCACAACATTTCTAAATGTGACTGATTTTATTATATAATAAGAAATATTAATATAATTCGTATAATGTTCTCAAAAATAAGTTATCCATCCATAAAAATTACCTTAATACTCAATTTTTATATAAACCCTAAAGGTTAAAAATACCATTAAACATACAAAAATATTATTCTTCATTAAATAATACTTTATATTGAACCTTATTTTAATAAAACATCTCCCAAAATGTCAATAATCGCATTCAAATCTCATCAATTCGAACCTAAAAAGGGTTGTTTGAGAATTTTAACTTCTGATAACCTTAAAATCATAAACCCATGATGGTATCCATAAGTCTTAAGTTAATATTACCTGAACACATAGACATTTCCAAAATTAACAAAATCCTTAGATGATTCAAAATTCATATAACTGAATTATCGTTTCTAAAATAATTCTACAGAATAACTCTTAAATCCAAAGAATAAATACTTCAACTCATTTAATTCAATGATTTGGTATAACATAGTTCCTTCCTTAGTCTAGGTGATAATGTAACACCCCAAGATTTCATATTACATTATATCTTCAATGAAATCTAATAAATTGTGCTACACGTAACACCGAGTTCAAGCACACCACGCCTCATCGTTCAAAAAGTGGTTATGAATAGTATTAACATAATTTTAAATTTTATATACTATATAAAATTTTATAATCCATATTATGTGTTTCTTAGATATAATATTAGAACAAATTCATTCTTTTTTTTCAGATAAAAGATGTATTTTTTAAAAAAAAATGCAATTTTACCGCATTTTAATGGAAAATCCTGTTTAGAACCAATATTTGACACTTTTTATATTCAATTTAATGAAATTAAATTCTTCTTTAGGAGTGGGACATAAAAATTTAGTTTGGCTAATTTTTTTGTTCTTTTCTGATAACTTTCATATTTTGATTAATAGTCAAAAATATAAAATTTTAATTGAAAATAACATTTATTATAAAAATAATTTATAGTGTTAAATTATTCATTTGAATGGTTATTATGTATAATTATATTAAATTTTTATCATTTAAAACAAGTTAAGTCATTATAAGTAATTCCACATTTAAATTTGATATAAACACATGTCAATATTTTGATAGTTTTAACTTTTTTTTTAAAAAAACATGCTCTTTGATTTGGAAATGGAAAATAATTTTAAATTAATTAATGAAAATTCTATATATTGAATTTGTTAAAATATAATTCGTCTTTGAATTCATAATATCAAAATTATCTTAGGGTTAATTTTTGGTATTTTTTTGAAAACATTCAATTTTTGATGAATAGTGAAAAACACTATTTTTTTTTTGTTTAAAACCATCATTTTATTTAAATAATTATTTATTTTATTTAAATTTGTTTAAAGTAAAAATAGATAAATAATACCTATATTAGTTCAATTTAATTAATTGGAGTAATTTTATAGTAAAATTAGATGTAGAAAATTTTATTGATTTTTTTAACGTCTTTTACCCACTTTCTTTGCACATTATCAAATTTGCATAAAACACAATTTTACTACTTTTGTGAATTGAATTTAAAAAACCTGAGAGACACGGTTGACATCGGTAAGTAAAAATGTGGCTCAATAAGATGAATATAATATTTGGTGAATAATAACTTTTGACTTTTATTTACCACAGTTAAAAGTAAAAAGGGTAATTAAAGGTAAAAATGATATTATTATTACCCTAAAACATGTCCTAATTATATTGGATAAGTTTATTTCGACCAAAAAAACCTTAAGAATAAAATATTATCCTTTACTTCAACTTGGATTATATTAGGACATTTGATATTCTTTTATTTAAATAGGAGTTAAAAGTGTTAAATTCTATGTTTAATAACTAAACCATTTTTAATATAGGTAATACATAAGATAAATTAGACTCTAAATATTCATTATAAATAAAAACATATTTCTTACAAAATGGTATTTTATATATAATTTTTAGATATTAAATAATTAAATTTATTTATGACACAATGATGATGCAATAACTACCATATTAATGAAAGATTAAAATAATGAATATTATAAATATCCAAATAAATGTAAATTGAGACTTTTGATGAATTCCTCTAATTTTATATAATAATATAAAATTTTAGGGTTGATTTAATGAATTTGTTTCAAATTAATCATGCTCTTAGGACTTTAACAAAAACAAAATACCAAATAGTGTCAAAATTGACATAAAAGAGTTTTGAAAACAAATACTATTTTATTAGTTGATATAATATACATAAAAATCTACGTTTTATAAAAAAATACTTATATAATAATAGATAAGTCAATAATTAACCACTTGGGGTTCTCTTAGAATTTTATTGTATGTTTATTAACAATTTATTATAGTAATACAAGTGGACATTGTAAAAGTTAAACTTTTTATCATACAGTTTAATCTAAAAGATAGGGTTAATATGGTGATATAAAATTCTCTTAAATGTATTAGTTGAAATTATTTAGACCCATCCTCATCATATCCCCGAAATAAATCCTTATGGATCCATTATAAAACGAAAATGAATTTATTATAAAGTAATATTTAAATCTTTTCCAAAGGTGCCCCTCACCTCTCTTATAAAGGGGAACTTCCCCTTATCTTAATTTCACACCTCAAAAGCCATTTGGATCGGCCAAAAACTGAAAAAAAATCCTCCCAACTATCCTCAATTCTATCTAGTGTCCTTACTTTGATAAAAAATCCAATCTAAGGATTCCTTTTGATCAACTCAAAAGGAAGCACCCGAAGAAAAGGTAATAATTTCACCACCCTCTTTCAAGATCTTTTCTTCGTCCACTTTATCTTTCTTTGTTGTTTCCATAAAGAAATAATAAATCCAGTGCCTTATACATACTATGATGTTATTATAAATATGGTACAAACATATTCATTATTCTATCCATCCTATAAATGAAAAATTCACCATACGTGCGTACGTACAGCTTACCGTCTCCACATCGTTGTGTAGTTTGTTATTCAAACACTTCATTATTTGGATGGGTATAATAATGAGTATAACTGATGTAAATAAAAAAATATAACATGATAATTATTCTTCATATATGATATAACATCCTATTATATATGATTTCACCATCAATATTTTGATATTTTCACTCGTGCGTACGTACAGATTACCATCTCCATGAACACGATGAGATTCACTACCCATAATAATCATTAAATAATAATTTTAATTTTTTTATTAAAAATAATTTTTAATAACTTGATATAATTCTTTATATGAATCAAACACATCTTATCCATAAAAAACATGGCTTACATAAGCAAGCATATAAAGGAAAACAAATCAGTTAACACCTGATACGATGATACTACTGAAATAATATTAACAAAGAAATATTAGAGGATCATATATGATATCATATTTATGTGTATAGTTATTGTATAATTTAATAACAATGGTTTAACTATTATACAAGAGGTTAAAATACCATCAACTCAGGAAATGTACAATGTAACAGATAATTTCACAATCACTTTACTTATTCGAGGTTGTACTGTGACTTTTTTATCATCCACATCGATGTTTCTTAAAAATGTATTTCAAATCATTTTTACTATTTCTTATAATATTGGTTAAAGTAATTTATACCATTTTCTTAATTTCTATAAATTTTTTTGAAAGGAATATTTTTTTCATTTTCCAAACAAGTTACTTTATGTCCATTTTAATGATTTAATGTAAGAATGTCTTTTTTTTAAATTATATGGTGAGTACGGTTATTTTCTGCCATTATAAAAAATTTGACGCTTCCCTTACAAGCTTATAAAAATATTTACAAAATAATTTTTTTCTTTAAAATTATTGGACTTTTCAATTATTTCAAAATAGAAAGAGATTTTTCATTCAAATAGTTTTCATTTCATATATGTCTACATCCTTTCATGGATTTTAAACTTTGTTTGAAGTTTATTTATTATGATACAAATATTCCATATTGTATTGGAGGTTTTGTGATATGTTTGAATGTGGGTGTGTTAGTTTTTATACCATTCGTGGTCTATGGATAAAGTATTGACATTTCGTATACTAGTTTTAATACGAATGTTTATGTTATGTTTAAACATTTTCATTTGATGAATTAATTGGACTTAGTAATTGACGGGTGGAGACCCCTATATCTCATCGATGCATCGGTAGGTCTCATGAGAAAAACTAGTGTCTTGGCACAAGTCCTTGAAAAAAATCTTATTTGCAGTCCTAGCACAAGGCCTTGACTATGTGGTTATGATGTCCGACATTATGTATTCCATCATTATGAAATTGGCTATTTGATATTACATGTGATTATTAGACTAGTAGAATATCCATGGGAATAAGTAAATGGAATTATTTGATTTATATTTTCCATATTATGCTGAAGTTTAAGTTTAAAAGGCTTATTTATTAGTCTAATACGTTGTCTTAAATTTTTAAGCTTATTTATTAAAGTTTCCGCTATATTGTTATCATAACTGAGCATTTGAGATCACCCCTTTCTATATTTTATTTTTTCCAGGATGCAAAGAAGTGTAATATGACTAAAGTGAAGGGATAGTCTAAGGGATATGAATGTGGCCAATGGAGAAAATTTTGTTTTAAATTTATTAATCTAATGTAAAACTTATTAATGTATCTATTACTTCAGAGGATAATAAACTAATCAGTCATTCGGTTTTTAATCCCCTATGATCATGCCAATGTTATGTAATAATGCACTGACTTTGGGTAACTGGGGTTGGGGCATTATAGTTGGTATCAGAGGAAGTTTAGTACAAAACATGGAAACTAGATTTAGACAAACTCCGAATAGAGAACATTACCCTAAGATAGACATTGAGGATTGGTATTGAAGAACTTCCTAGAATTTTGGTAATGTAGAGATTTTTTGTATTTTCTAAGAAATACATACCTATCTAGATATGATCAGGTAGAGGCGTCTTTGGCACAAATGTACCTAGTAGTGAATACTCGGACAAGGATTTTCATTCTTGACCCGGGGTATCCTGGTACATGACAACGGGCCTTGCTGCTCTCTTGGTTACGACACTCCCAGGGGATATGCGTAGGATAATTCACATTTTCATTGCAAGCCATTTTGAAAGATTTAGTAGTAAATACATTATCAAAGAAAACATTTTTTATGATTATATATTATATTCGTAATATTTTCAATTTAAGTTAGATATTTTAAAATTTTGGAATTATACATTGCGATTTATAAACTAACCTAGTGTATGTCATTTTTTAGAAATGGCGCCCAGTAGAAGGAATGAGAGCTCCAACAATACGTATGATCCATAGAGTAAGAATGGTCTTTATCATTCATGGTATTAAGCCAAAATTTATAACGAAAATAGTATCCCATGTATTCTCAACGCATGATGAAAAAGGTATAATGTGTTAATAAGATAAGTATTGAATTCTCTGAGTCCTATGGCTTTGAAGGGTAGAAAGAGAAGAGAAGGATGGTAGTGAGAAAAATGGATAAAGGGAAGAGGGAAAAGAATGATTTTCCCATATGTGATAACTGTGGAAAGAATCGCCTTGGTAAATTATTGAAGGGAATGGGATTTTTTTATATGTGTGGACAAAAAGGAAACCACGTATGTGATTTCAAGGGTAAGAAAAAGGTTTCAAATGTATAATGCTTCATCTGTAAGAAGTTGGAACACTACGCAAATCAGTATCCAAATAATCAGAGTATGCCTCAAATGATGCTATTGGATAATAATAAAGTTATTATAGTACGACAAATTTAGTTGAATTACTAGTGTTCTTATGTTGTCTCATTTGAGTGTTGTATCAACGATGTACTGGTTATATGAATTATGGAAATAAATAAGGATTGTACTACAGTACTATTTCATTGAGGATTTGAGATTATATTATTCTAAGAAACGTGACTCAATACAAAGTTAATTTGTTTGGAAAATACATGTTTGAAGGAAATATAAACCTTAATATAGTTCAGACACTAAGTTAGTGATTTTGGAATAAGATATGATTGATTTGGACAAATTATATTCGATTTTGTTGACCATTATGAAACTAATTAATTGTTTGTTTATTCCATTATTGTTGGAGTTTACAAAATTTTTGAATATAAAGAGTATATCCAATATTATATAAGTAATAAGAGAGAATGAATGTAATTAATATGGTTTTATGGTAATTCAGGGTGTTACCATGTTTTAAAAAGAATACACGATGAAGGTATTCACATGTTATTATATGGAAAAAAGAATCTTCATTGTGTTTACCATATAAATCTTTGACTGTGAATTTGGGCAGAAGTATTTTGGATAAGTTTAAAGGCTGGAATCGAATAATTTTGACATTGGATATTATTGTTAATGTTAAAACAATTCTTAATATTATTTTTGCATAATTGTAAAAAGGACAACCTAGAGGTCTCAAGGCAACTCGTCGCACCCGACAAGGCAGCGAGACTTGAACCCGCACCACAAAGGTGATAAGGGTGCATCACCTACCACTGGCCTACGTGATTTCCTGGTTTTACAATGTAGTTTTTTAAATAGTATGACAAATTAATTATAAATTCATTATTTTTGGAACCCAATAGGATTAGGATAAATAGAATATTTTTCAATTCTATTATCTTTTGGAGTGAAAGATGAGTTTTTGGTAGTAATTAGTTGATGGATGAAACTATACTTCTCAAGTACATTTTTTACCTCTTATTTTAAGAATAAATTAATTCTTAAAGATTAGGGAAGGGATCTTAAAACCCAAAATTTGTTATCCTAATACCTTATGTTTTGATGAACCAGTGATATTTTAAATCATCATAGATTGATGGCTTTGAGGCCCTCAATTTTACACTTGTTTGTGATTAATGACCACAATTACTCCCTATATATATTTATGTTTTCCCTCCAATTATGTGTCTCTAATTTTCACCAATGTTATCATAATCTAGATCATAATTTTGGTGGGGAATTTTTCATTTTCCTTTCCCTCTTATTAAGATAAAATTTTATTAATCTAATTTCCGATGTGGGTTTTCCACCAAGGTATTTTTCTATTTTTAACCGTTTATTTTCAAAAAACAATTTCAAATTTCATGGACAAAATTTATTAAAGTAGGGGATAATGTAACACCCCAAGATTTCATAGTACGTTATCTCTTCAATGTAATCCAATAACTTGCGCTACACACAATACAGAGTTCGAGCGCACCACGACTCCCCGTTAAAAAAGAAGTTATGAATACTTATTAACTGAATTTTGAATTTTATAGACTCTATTAAATTTTATAATCCATATGATGTGTTTCTTAGACATAACATAAGAACAAATTCATTTTTTCCGATAAAAGAAATATTTTTTAAAAAAAATGCAATTTTACCGCCTTTTAATGGAGATCCCTTTTTAAAAAAAATATTTTAAACTTTTATGTATTCAATTTAATTAAATTAAATTCATCATTAGAAGTGGGATATAAAAATTTAGTTTGGATAAATTTTTTTGTACTTTTCTGATAACTTTCATATTTTTATGAATAGTGAAAAATACTAAATTTAAATTGAAAACAACTTTTATAATAAAAATAATTTATAGTGTTAAATTATACATTTGAATGGTTTTTAAGTATAATTAGATTATATTTTTGTTATTTAAAACAATTTAGGTCATTATAAGAAATTTCACAATGAAATGTGACAAATACACATGTCAATCTATTGATAGTTTTTACTTTTTGTAAAAACCCACTCTTTGGTCTTCACACCGGAATTAATTTTAAATTAATCAATGAAACTTACATGTTTTTAATTTGGTAAAACAGAAATCATCTTTGAATTCATAATATCAAAATTATCTTAGGGTGAATATTTGGTATCTTTTTGAAAACATTAAATTTTTGAGGAATAGTAAAAAACACCATGTTTTTGTTTAAAACCGAAATTTAATTTAAAAAATTATTTATTTTATTTAAATTTATTTAAAGAAAAAAGTGATAAATATTTCCTATATTAGTTCAACATAATTAATTGGAGTAATTTTTTAATAAAATTTGATGTATAAAATATCATGGAATTTTTTTAATGTCTTTTACGCACCTTCTAGGCACTTTAGCAAATTTGCATAAAAGGAAATTTATCCGCTTCTATGAATTGAATTTCAAAAATAGGAGAGACACGATTGACATTAGTAAGAAAAATGTGGTTTTTTTGGGCAAAAATCTCTCAAGGAATCGTTGAAGCATTTTTGAGGTGATTGTGTTTGTTGACAAAGTGGACGTCTATGCTATGATTGATGACGAAGCAAACCATGAAATACAAATTTGTTGACAAAGGGGATTTCATGGTGGAATTTCGAGTTCAAGAGTTTTGGTTAACGATCCATGTTTTATTCAAGAACATTGACAAAGAGATGGATGATCTGGAGGCGGTAAAAAAGAACAGATACAAGGTGGTGACGTTTTGCAATGTTTGCCAAATTTTTTGGCCTGAAAATCGTCAAATGAAGAAAAGTGGATTGTGGAAAAGGGACATGCGTGATGTATACTTGAAGGCTTTGAAACATTTGCGCCATGGGTTTTTCAAGATCAGAACATGGAAATATGGCAAAGGGATAAGGGTCACTCAAGTATTGGTGGTGTCGTGCAAGTAACTTGTGCGCCGTGAATGAGACTTGCGCGTCGATGCCTTGGAAGCTTGAGAACTTGAACAACTATGGTTTTTCAAGATCATAAGATCAAAATATGGCAATGGAAAGTGATTCGCACGAGTTTGGAATTGGTTCGCACAAGTGACTTGCAGGGGAAGCGACCTACGCGCTGAGACTTGCGCGTCATGGAGTGACTTGCACGCCGTCACACAGGGTGTTCCAAATGCCAATAAATACTGGCCCACCACTCTTCATTCTCAAAGGAGTTCAAAAATTTGAAAAATCAGAGCTCCCATTGCGCAAGTGTGGTGGTCGCGCAAGTGGTGGTGTGCCGCGCAAGTGGGACTTGCGCGCCAGATTTGAAGAAGGGCGATTGTTGGTAGTCGCGCGCCAATATTGGATTTGGCGTAAAAAGAAGTTTTTCGTGCAAGTTTGGAGTTGAAGATTCTTGTGTCACGCAAGTGGGTGAGGTGGACTTGCATGACAGTTGCGACGTGCGCGTCGATACTGACGCACTGAGATAGAATTGCACGCCAAGTAAGGTTTATTTCTGGTAGTGATTTGCGGGCTGCGTGGAAGCTGGAAGTTTTCCCGATACCTTCAGTGCAAAGAGAGATTCATCTACGGGTGAAAGTTGGGCTTCAACAGATCATCTACATGAAGATAAATATGCATTCCTTCATGAAAATGAATATACCTACAGGTATATAAATTTTGAGTGGATTCCTTTTGGAGCAGTGAGCAAAGGAAGAGGAAGAAGGTGGTCCTCTCCACTAGAAGTGAGATAGAGAGAGAGCAATAGGGAGTGACACTTGGGAAAGCAGTGAGATGACCCTAAATCTTGTAAAGGCAGTGAGCCTGGGACAAAGTGACTGTTCCTGAATCCTTGTATCCGTAGCTAGTGAAGTTTAGTGGAATTTGGTACTACAGGAAACTTGTCGGCGTATGCTCCTTGGATGTAGCCCAGTGAGGATGAACCAAGTAAATTTTTTTGAGTCCTATGTATGATTTACCTTCTATTTATATTGTGAAACATGAATGATCGAGAAGAGCGTTTTTCTTAACAGTGAAAGAAGATTATAACGGGCTTTAATTTTAAATTATTCATACCCTGATTCACCCCCCCCCCCTCTCAGGGTATTCAGCCTTGTGGACCTAACAATTAGTATTAGAGGGAAAGGTTGACAGTTGTTCTTCTATTAATGGAGGTTACTAATCATAATGGGATTCTGATCTTCGATGGATGTAGTTTTCAGATATGGAAGAATCGAATGCAACACTATTTTCGATCTTTGGGAATGGATGTGTTTTCAGCAACTATGCATGGTATCACAGCTGATATTTCTAGTGGTGCATTATCAGAAGCTAAGCACAGAGAGTTGGATGCTGATGCCAAAGCAATCAATGCCTTGGGGGGATCCCTTTCCAATCCTGTCTATACAAAGGTGATATCATGAAAAACATCACATTCCATGTGGGAAAATATTTTGAATATATATTAAGGGGATACAAAAGTCAGAGAGGCAAAGCTACAAGTGTTGTGGAACATGTATGAATATCTAATAATGAACCCGAATAAATCTGTTGATGCATTTTTCGATAGGGTAAATGTTGTTGTGGAAGATATGTGTGGTCTTGGAGAAGTCATCGAAGATATAATGATTGTGAATCATATCTTGAGAAAACATCCACCTCGGTTTAATCCGAAAGTCTCAGTCTTGGATGATAAAGACCCAAAAGAGCTAACATTGGATAACCTACACAGTACCCTTGTTGCATATGAAATGATGAATGATGATAACGATGTCGTGGAAAAAGGTAAATCCAAAGAGGTGGCATTTAAGGCCCTAAAGAATCTTACCGTTGAAGAATCTCAGGAAGAAGAAGAGACAGATGAGGTGATGTCATCCCTCTCCTCAAATCTTCAAAGAGGAAAAGGAAAGTCTAAACAGAAGCATCCACTTGATTTTTTATGATGTGGAAAGGTTGGATATCTAGAGGCAAGGTTCCCCAAAAAGTTTCAAGAATAAAATGATGAAGATGAAATTGAAATTCCCAAGAATAAATCTTCAACATATGTGAAAGGGAAGAAGCAGTTCAAGAGAAATCTCTTCAAGAAGAAGAATCTTCTATCACAAGAAATCGACAGTTCAGATGAGTCTGTATATGAAGAGGTAGAGGAGATTGAAAATTGAAAAGATTGGGGAGAAAATGATATGGTTGTAGTCATCGGTAGTTCTCAAGAGAAGAACGAAACCGAAGGTCATGATGAAGAAGAAGAAGTCGAGGTAAGATTTGACATGCAAGTTGAGTTAGAGGCTGCACTTGAAGAGAGAGATGTTTGGAGAGCTAAAATAATGAAAGCTAAAAAAGTTGTTCATGATTCCAAACTATATATGTAGTAGCATAATGAAGAGAAGTCTGAGTTGATAGAGGAAATTGAGAAACTCAAGACATTGACAGCAGAGAACTCAAAATTAGTTAGTGAATATAAGCTCAAAATTGAAGAATAGAAAAGAGAGATCGATGGCTTGAATAGAAAAGTGAAAGATAAAGTCTGGTGAATCGAAGAACTTGAAGAAGATGTGGTCAACCTATGAGGAAAACCGAAGGATCAATAAAAACTCTTGACCTCCAATGTGATATCAGAAAAGCAGGCCATTCATAAGATAGAAAAGATGAAATAGAAGGCTAGTAGTTCAACATGATTGAAGCAGAAGGTGAGCTCAAATGCTAAAGTTGAGTCAGGGCTTGATAAAAAGAAAAAATCTTTTGCAGTTGATGTCAGACCGCAAGCACCCTTCCTAAAATTGAAGGATGATTTGGGCACAATGGAGAATCATAATATTCAGATATCCCAAAGAGAAAATCATAGTGCTGAAGTAACACGAAGGAATTCACCTTATATCAGGTGTTATTGTTGTGTGAAGATAGAACATTCATAGTATGTGTGTTCCATAGACAAGAGATATAGAAGGGAACAAGAACAGAGGTGGCAGCCAAACAAACAATGGTGTTCCAGAACATATTTATAAGGACACTATTTTTTGTGCGAAGGATATGGGCACATGGAAAGGTACTGCACATAGACCATTCAGAGAAATGTTCCAAAGCAAAATCAAAACATTTTCAAGCAACATATCAATAAACAAATATGTGAGTTAAAAATTCAGAATAGATTTGCGGCTTTGCAAGATGAAGCTGGTCCATCATACTCTAAGAAAGAACAGAAGCCTCAATCCTTGCCGAGTGTGAAAGAAAAATTATGGGCCAAGAAGAAGAAAAATGAGAATTCCATGGTGGCATAGATTGCCCTTAAAGCATCAGATCACTTTAGTTTGTGGATCCCTGATAGTGGGTGCACATCTCACATGACGGGTAATAAGGATCTTGTTACAGGCATAAAATATGGCAAAGAAGGGGCTGTAAAATTTGGAAATGATGAAGGTCTGAAAATTATTGGCTCAGGGAAAGCCAAGTTTGGGGGCAAAGAGATGAGACGTGCTGATGTCTTGGTAGTGGAGGGTCTTAGTCATAACTTGCTCAGTGTGAGTCAACTATGTGACTTTGGTCATTCTATATGATTTACCAAGAAGATGTGTGTTGTGAAAGGAAAAGATGGAGTAGTTTTTCTACAGGGAAAAAGGACAAAGGGAAATCTTTACCTTGTAGGTGGGGAAGAAGATTCATGCCTTTTATCCAGAGAGGAAGAAAACCATCTATGGAATAAGTGACTTTGTCATCTATTCCAACCACCTATTGAAGATCTGGTAAATTGTGATGTTGTTAGAGACCTTCCCAAATTATCACGTGATCGCACTCACACGTGCGATGCATGCCAATAAGGGAAGATCATAAATAATACATACAAGACAAAGGAACAAAGATCAACCAGAGTGCTCGAATTGGTGCATGTTGATGTATGTGGACCTATCTCACCTCGATCTATAAATGGGAAAAGGTACTATGCTCTTTTTATTGATGATTATAGCATAATGGCCTAGGTATTTGTCATTACCCATAAGATAGAGGTGTTTAGTTGAAAAAATAAGTATAGGAGGGAATCAAAATGGATGCTCAGGCAAAAAATACTGAAGTTTCATACTTATACCAGTACGGAATTCACAAACAGTCAAGTAAAAGACTATCTCAAGAAACACGGGATAAGGAATCAAGTTTCATCAGTGAGAACTCCCCAACATAATAGAGTGGTTGAGAGGAGAGATAAGATCATCAAAAACATGTCCAGAACGATGCTTATTGAAAAGGACCTACCAGAGAAATTTTGGAAGGAAGTAGTTTTGAAATCGGTCTATATTTCGAATAGGTCTCTGTTGTGTTCGAAGGAAGGGAAGACTTCGTATGAAATGTAGTACAAAAATAAGCCAACATTGAAATACTTTCAAATCGTTGGAAGTAAGTACTTCATTCTTAACAAAGAAAATCACAAGGTGTTTGAGTCAAGAGGATATGAGGGGATATTCCTCGGCTACTCAGGGAAAAGTAAAGCATATAAATGATTCAACAAAACGCCAGGAAAAATTGTTGAGAGCAATCATGTCATTATAGTCTAAAATGAACAGAATAATCAACGACCTAGTGAACAGTTTCTGGATGAATGTGATGATGAGGTAAGCAACACAGGGGGAGTAGAAGTGGCAGAGGCTGATTCAGAAGAAGATACTAATGATGAACAAGAAAGTGTCAAGTCTGTGTCTACAAGGAAGCCAAAGAGTCAAGCTGAAATTGATAGGCAGAATATCATTGGTGATCAGACAGCTCCAGTTAAAACTCAATGAATGAATTCATTAAAAAAACATCATTTTTACCTTAGGTGGAGCCGAAATGTTTTTCTGATGCAGCTAAAGATGAAAACTGGGTTCAGGATATGAATGAAGAGCTTGATCAGACTGAGAAGAACCAGACATGGGAGATTGTTTTAAGGCCGGAAGACAAGAATGTCATCAGGAATAAATAGGTCTATTGCAATAATATGAATGAAGATGGAACAGTGATTCAGAACAAAGTAGAGCTACTGTGCAAGGGATACTCCCAGATAGAGGGAATAGATGTTGATGAGACATTTGCACTGGTTTCAAGGCTGGAAACAATCAGATTATTTTTGGCCATAGCAGTGCAAAGAATGTTCAAATATTTTCAAATAGATTTAAAATCCGCATTCTTGAATGGTGTTCTAGAAGACGAGGTGTATATTGAGTATCCAGATGGTTTTCTCAATAATTTGGATGAGAATAAAGTTTTCAGGCTAAAAAAGGCGTTGTATGGGCTGAAACAAGCACCAAGACCATGGTACTCAAGGCTTGATCAGTACTTGATGAAGCTTGGTTTCCAGCGAGGGGGAGTTGATTACAATCTCTATTTCAACAGCAATAGTAATCAAAGGATTATGGTGCTGGTTTATGTCGATGACATAATATTTGGTGGATCAGATGAAGCTCAGTGCAGACAGTTTTCCGAATTCATGAAAAATGAGTTTGAAATGTCAATGATTGGAGAGCTAACGTTTTTCCTTGGTCTTCAGGTGAGACAAGGAATGAATGAAACATTCATTTCACAATCAATGTATTCTAAGGGGGTTATGAGAATATTTGGAATGGAAAATTACATGGAGATGAATACTCAGGTTTCTACCCGGATGAAATTATCGAAAGATGAGGATGGAAAGGCAGTTAATATCATAGAATACAGGAAAATCATTGGAAGTTTGTTGTACTTGACCGCAACAAGTCCTGATATTGTTTTTTCCACATTCCAAGCAGTGAGATATCAGAGTAATCCCAAGGAATGCCACATGATTGCAGTGAAAAGAATACTTCAGTATATGAAGGGAATGGGGGATTTTGGCTTGACATATAATGACAAATCTCAGACAGAGTTATGGGGATATACTGATGCAGACTGGGCCAGATCAGCAGATCATAGAAAATCAACGTTAGGAGGAGCATTCTATCTTGGTGGATTGTGTATTTCTTGGCATAGTAAGAAGCTATATTGCATCTCCTTGAGCACTGTGGAAGTTGAGTATATTGCGGCAACTCAAGAATGCACACAGTTATTGTGGATGAAGTAGTAGCTTGGAGATATGGGAGTTGAAGTAATGTCTCTGATCGTAATTCAGTGTGATAACTCAAGTGATATAAATATAAGAAAAAATCACATCCATCATTCAAGGACAATGCACATTGCGATAAAGTATTATTTTATCAAGGAGAAGGTTGAGCAGGGAATCGTGATGTTGGAATATGTTCCTACTGAGCTACATGTTACAGACATTCTGACCAAGGCCTTACCCAAGGAATCATTTGAGAGAAATTGATTGGCTCTGGGAGTTCAGTCGACTCCCCACACTTGAAAGAGTGTGGATGTGAAACCCCCCCTCTCCCTGAGGTATGATGTGTTTTTCCCTAATGTGCTAATATGTGTTCTCTACTCTGTTTCAGACTATAAAGGAGTGACCTTTGGGTTCATTGAAAAAGGGGGATAAAATAGTGAGTGCTCAAGGGGGAGACAGTGTGGAAATTTGATAAATCATGAATGATATAGGGAGAAGCTGACAAGTGGAGCATCAAGATAGGGGGAGCAATGAGAAAGGGGGAGCATATTAAATCTGACGATGCTTGAAGTGATCGATCAAAGAATAGATATCAGGACAACTGAGGATTGTGATTAAAGCAGAAGAGTGGTGTTGGAATGTGGAAAGAATATTTCCAAACATTGGTATCAGTTTGGAAACAATTGGTATCAGTTAGGTGTCAACATAGGGTGTTAGATTTTAAGTGATTCATTGATGAACATTTCATTTACTCTTGTTTCTCATGCCGAGAATTGCTCATGTGGGCTTAGAGTATGTGGTGAGTAAATCTTTGATCGCTATAAAAATCGTGATAGGTGAAT
Source organism: Viscum album (assembly GCA_963277665.1). Lineage (NCBI taxonomy): Eukaryota > Viridiplantae > Streptophyta > Magnoliopsida > Santalales > Viscaceae > Viscum > Viscum album. The sequence goes on along the minus strand of OY728167.1, from coordinate 136,917,455 downwards.
GGTGGTTGAATAAGAAACGATATATCTTTTCATGGAAGATTTTTCAACAAACCATAAGGGGGAGATTGTTCGGAAAAATCCATAAAGGAATAATTGATGCATTTTTGAGGTGATTGTGTATGTTGACAAAGTGGACGTCTGTGCGGTGATTGTTGACGAAGAAAACCATGACAAACAAATTTTTTTTAAAAGGGGATTTCATGGTGGAATGTCGAGTTCAAGTGTTGTGGTTAACGATCCATGTTTGATTCAAGAATGTCGACAAAGAGATGGATGATCTGGAGGCGGTACAAAAAGAATAGATTCAAGGTGGTGCCGTTTTGTAGTGTTTGCCAAATTTTTTGGCCTGAAAATCTTCAAATGAAGAAAATTAGTTTTTTTTGAAGGGACTTGTGTGCCGTATACATGAAGGCTTGGAAACTTGTGCGCCATGTGTTTTTCAAGATCAGAACATGGAAATATGGAAAAGGGCTAAGGGTCTCTCAAGTATTTGTGGTGTCGCACAAGTGGATTGCGCGCCGTGAATGAGAATTGCGTGTCGATGCCTTGGAAGCCTGATAACTTTAGAGACTATGGTTTTTCAAGATCATAAGATAAAAATATGGTAATGGAAATAGGTTCGCGCAAGTTTGGAATTGGGTCGCGCAAGTGACGTGCAGGGGAAGAGACCTGCGTGCCGAGACTTTCGCGCCAAGGAGATACTTGCCCGCTGTCGCGCAGGGTGTTCCAAATGCCTATAAATACTGGAGCACCACTCTTCATTCTCAACGGATTTCAAAACTTTGAAAAATTAGAGCTCCCGTCATGCAGGTGTGGTGGTTGAGCAAGTGGTGGTGTGTCGCGCAAGTGGGACTTGTGCGCCAGATTTGAAGAAGGGCGATTGTTGGTAGTTGCACGCCAATATTGGATTGGGCATAAAAGGAAGTGTGTCACGCACATTTGGAGTTGAGTAAGCTTGTGTCATGCTAGTGTGTGTGGTGGACTTGTGTGCCAGTTGTGACTTCTGCACCGACGCTTGTGCGCCGAGAAAGACTTGTGCGCCAAGTAAGGTTTATTTCTGGTAGTGATTTTCAGGCTGCGTGGAAGCTGGAAGTTTGCCCGATACCTTCGGTGCAAAGAGAGATTCATGTACAAGTGAAAGTTGGGCTTCAACGGAGCATCTACATGAAGATAAAGATGCATTCCATCATGAAAATGAAGAGACCTACAGGTCTATAAACTGTGAGTGTATTCCTTCCAGAGTAGTGAGAAAAGGAAGAGAAAAAAGGTGATCCTCTCCACCGGTAGTAAGCCTGAGAGAGAGAAATAGGGAGTGACCCTTGGGAAAGCAGTGAGCTGACCCTAAATCTTATAAAGGCAGTGATCCAGGGACAAAGTGACTGTTCGTGAATCCTTGTACCCAAAACTAGTGATGTTTAGTGGAATTTGGTACGACTGGAATCTTTTCCGCGTATGCTCCTTAGGCGTAGCCCAGTGTGGGTGAACCAATTAAAAATCGTTGTGTCCGGTGCATACTTTAATTTCTATTTATATTATGCAACAGGAAGGAGAGATAAGAGTGTTTTTCTTAACAGAGAATCAAGATCCAAACGGGCTTTAATTTTAAATTAGTCATACCTCAACTCACCCCCCCTCAGGGTATTCAGCCTTGTGGACCTAACATGTTCAATAAGATGAAAATAATTTTTGGGGAATAGTATCTTTTGACTTATTTACCACGGTTAAAAGTAAAAAGGGTTATTAAAGGTAAAAATGATATTATTACTACCCTAAAACATGTACTATTTCTATTGGATAAGTGTCTTTAAGCCAATAAAAACCTTAGGAATAAAATATGATCTTTTAGGTCCACTTGGATTATATTAGGAAATTTATTATTATTTTATTTAAAGAAGAAGTAAAAGGGTTAAGTAAAATGTTTAATAACTAGACCATCTTTAATATAGGGTTATACATAAGATAAATTAGACTATAAATATTAATTAGAAAGATAAAACGATTTCCTACATAATGGTATTTTATTTATAATTTTTAGATCTTATATAATTAAATTTATTTATGACACAGTGATGATGCATCAATTACCTTATTAAGGAAAGATTAAAATAATTAATATTATAAATAACAAAATTAATGTAAATTGAGTCTTTTTAGGAATTAAACTAATTTCCTAGGTTAATATGACATGTTAGGGTTGATACAATGAATTTTGATTGATGTAATCATGCTGTTATGACTTTAAAAAATACCAAATAGTGTCAAAATTGATATATAAGAGTTTTTTAAAAAAAATACTGTATTATTTATTGATATAATATTCATAAAATTATAAGGTTAAGAAAAATGACTTGTATAATAATATATATATCATTAAGGAACCACTTGGGGTTATTTTTTCATTTTATATAATGTTTATTAACCGTTAATTATAGTAATACAAGAGGAGATTGTAAAAGTTAATCTTTTTAACTTAGAGTTAAATCTAAAAGATATGGTTAATAAGGTGACGTAAACATGTCTGGGAACTATTGGTTGAGAGGATTTATACCCATACCCACCTTAGCCTCTAAATAAAAACCTTTTGGATTCATTATTAACCGAAAATGAGTTTATTATAAAATAATATTCCAATCATTTCCTAAGGTGCCCCTCACCTCTCTTATAAAAGGTCACTTCCCCTTATCTTAATTTCACACCTCCAAAGCCATTTGGCTCGGCCAAAACCTGGCCAAATTTCCTCCCAAATATCCTCAATTAGATATAGTGTCCTTACATTGGTCAAAAATACAACCTAAGGAGCCCTTTTGTTCAACTCAAAAGGAAGCACCCGAAGAAGAGGTAATAATTTCACCACCCTCTTTCATTTTCTTTTCTTCTTCAACTTCCTCTTTATTTGTTTTTTCTATACCAAAATAATAACTCTAGTACCTTATACATATTGTGATGTTATTATAAATATGGAACAACCATATTCTTTATTATATCCATCCTATAAATGACAAAGTCACCATATGTGCGTACGTATGGCTTACCGTCTCCACGCGGTGGTGTAGTTTGTTATTCAAACACTTCACTATTTGGATGGGTATAATAATGAGTATAAATAATGAAAATAATAAATATAACATGTTAATTATTCTGTATATATTATATACCATCCGATTACATATGATTTCACCATTTATATAATGATATTTTTGCTTGTGCATACGTATAGATTACCGTCTCCACGAATGAGATGAGATTCATTCTCCATCATAATAATTCAAGAATAATTTTCATTTTCTGATTAAAAATAATATTTAATAACATAATATAATTAGATATATGAATCAAACACATCCTATACATAAATAACATGACTTACGTAACCAAGCATAAAAAGGAAAACAGATCAGTTAACTCTCAAAACAATGATACTACTGAAATATTAATAACAAAGCAATATTAGAGGATCATATATCATATCATATTTATGTATATAGTTATTGTATAATTTAATAACAATGTTTCAACTATTATACATGAGTATAACATACCATAAACTAAGGAAAAGTACAAGGTGAGGGTTAATTTCATAATCTCTTGATTTATTCAAGGTTGTACCCGGACTTCTTTGTCATCCACATCCCTATTTCTTAAAAATTTATTTCAAAGCATTTTTACTATTTCATATAATATGGGTTAAATTCATTTATACACTTGTTTTAATTATTATAAAATGTTTTGAAAGGAATCTTTCCATCGTTTTCCAAAAAAGGTACTTTATGACCCTTTTGATGAATTAAGGTATGAATGTCTTTTTTTAACTTATACAGCGAGTGTGACTATTTTAGGTCATTATAACATATTCGAAGCATCCCTTACAAGATTATAATAATTTTTCCAAAATAATTTTTTTATAATTATGCGACTTATAAATAGATTCAAAATAGAAATAGGTATTTCTTTCTAATAGTTTTCATTTCATCTATGTCTACATCCTTTCATGGATTTTAAACTTGTTTGAAGTTTATTTATTATGATACAAATCTTCCATATTGTATTGAAGGTTTTGTGATATGTTGGATTATGGATGTGTTATTATTTATTCCATTCAAGGTTTATGGATAAAGTATTGACATTTAGTATGCTAGTTTTAATACGAATGTTTATGTTATATAAAACCTTTTCATATGAGGAATGAATTAGACTTGGTAAGTGCTGGGTGGAGCCCGCTATAGCTCCTCGATAAAACGGTAGTTCTCATGAGACAATGTATTGTCTTGGAAAAAGGCCTTGAAAAAATCTTATTTGTAGTATTGGAACAAGGCCTTGACTATGTGGTTATGATGTCCAACATTATGCATTCCATCATAATGAAATTGGATATTTGATAATACATGTGATTATTTGACTAGTAGAATATCCATGTGAATAAGTAAATAGTATTATTTGATTTATAATTTCCATATTATGATGAAGTTTAATTTTAAAAGGATTATTTTTTATTATTATACATTTCTTTAAATGTTTAGGCTTATATATGAATGTTTCTACTATATTGTTATCCTTACTGAGCATCTGAGCTCACACCTTTCTATGTTTTATTTTTTCCTGGATGCAAAGAAGTATATTATGACTGACCTGTAGGGATAGTCTAAGGGATATGAATGTGTCCAATGGAGACAATGATGTTGTTTTTATTCATGTTAAATATAATGTAAAACTTATGAATGTATTTAGTACTTTCAAGGCTACTAAACTGATCGGTCTTTCGGGATTTTATCCCTTGTGATCATGCCAATGTTATGTAATAATTCACCAACTCTGGGTAACTAAAGTCAGGGCATTACAGATAACCCTTAGTTTAGGTAATTGACTTCAATAATGCCCCAGTTCCTCACATATGAGACATATAATTCCTTGTAAAATCATTGCATTGTGAGATTTATTTCCACATAGAAAACATCTTCCCCACCATTTGAGATATTATTATAGGTGATTATTCCCAACTTATTTACATGTAGGAATCCTAATATTCTTTCCTTTAGATTAATTACCATATAAACCTTCATAAAATTCCATATTCTTTTTGTTTGATAGATTAAGAATCTCACAAAATCCTAAATTATTAATAATATACCGTGATAATTGTTTATACATAATCACAATATCTTTCATTACAGTCATCATCCAATTTGGTTTTTCATATTCACTAGCATTTCCATCACATTCAATCTTAACATGATTTCTCTAGGTTCCACCCATTGACTAAAAGAAAAATGTATAGTGGGAGAAACAATAATAAAATTCGGAAGACACATAATCCTGAAAAACCACATATAGGATGTCTAAATCATGACACCTTACTTTTAATCTATGACACCAATGTTTCAACCATGTTCATTCATGGTCATTATTAAAATACTTCATGGTGGTTCATAAAGAGTTTGTGAATTTCCAAAAAATATCCCCTAGGAGTGTCAAAACAGGTGTGCAGCTTGGCCCGTTGTCATACACCAAGTGAAGATCATGTCTAGATCAATGAACCCTTTTAGGGTTATTACCCATAGGTACAACAATGCTAGATAAACATTCACTTGTAATATATAGATAGGGATGTAATTTCAGGAAAACCAATTACTCTATCATTCAACAAAATTCTATGACAATTTCCTGTACATAGAATTATCCTTAGAATTACCCTTAGATATATCCTCAGGGATATCACTAATGTTTTTTCATCTTAGTTTACAAAGGTTAAATAATCCTATCCTCTGATACCAATTTTAAAGACCCTATCTCTTCATAAAAAGATATTACATCTCTATAGATGAATATTCATTATATTTTACATAAACACAATTGGGCACTTTGAAGGTTTGGTGTCTTCGGAATCATTGATATATAAAAAACTAGTTCATAAGTGAACTACATCATCCCCAACTGTTTTATTCACCAAAATAACACTTCTTAGACATATCATACAGAAAACCATTCTCCATAACCTAGAAAAAGATAATATAAGAGAGGGTGAGCATAGATTCTTAGTAAGTGTAAACAACAATGATATCAATGATCACATAATAATAACATGATCACAAGGGTATGATAAGTTGAGAATAATAATTAAAAACCATACCTTTTATATCATATATCATAACCTTGATTCATGGAATAAATCATGGATGTTAATAAGACATTAATAATAATGAAATAAAAGAACACAAGCCCTGAGAATATAACATTAACATAAAACATAGATATTTTTCAATCAAATAATTATTAAAATTAATTTATTTATTAGTTAAGAATCATTTATAAAAATATAATTGTGGAATGGGTTCACACCAAAAACAAGGTTAATAGTCAAGTTTCACTCTCAAGACTATCATAGTGGTCAATGTCCCATACTAAACTGGGTTCACTCCCTATTCCAGTCCTATTTATATCATGATATATAAATATTTACCCAATGAATTGGAGGGAGATACAGTTCCAATCCATCATATAATGAAAATATTGAATATGTGTTTAGAAATATCATAAAATATCCATAATATTAGAACCCATGAAAATAAATGGGTTTGATATACACTTCATCATTGAGAACCCTATAGAAAAGATACAAGTTTCATAAACACTTCATCATTTCATCATAACATAATACAAGGAAAAATTATAGGGCTTCATAAATATCTTTTTATCATAAGCATAACCCATTTATAGAAATAATAAGAATGTTATAATTTGTTCAAATACCTAGTAAATAACGAGTAACATCAAAGCATGCGAAAATGATTTTTTAAGATCACTTGGAATATTTCATGAGGAAAATAATATTTTCACTTTGAAAACCACTTTTGTAAAATTAAAGTTCACAAAAATCAAAAATAATTTTCTTCGATAATATCCTTTGAAACTTATAATGGAATATTTAAAACATTTAGTGGTTATTATTGTAAAAAATACCATTTATGTCACATTTTTGTTAAAAATACAAAAGCACATCATTCAAAAAACGATAAGAATATTCATTTTAAACCATTTTATAAAAAGGAAACCAAGGATAAAAATTTATTTTACATATCATTATATATTATTAAAAAAATCATTAAAACATTTTTATATAACATGGAAATGGAAGAAAAAGAATTTTCTTCCGAAGAGAGAAATATTGTCAATTTTTCTTAAAAAACTTATTTTGGACTCATGTGTACATAAAAGGAGGATAATGAAAAAAACATGTATTTTCATGAAATAAACATTGTATAATAAAATAAATGAGTTTATTTAGAGGTATATTACAAGGTTTCATCCTCTGGAAATTAACAGTAAACTATTCTAATAAACAATGATATTGTAACATAAAACTTTTACCACCTCGGTATCTTCTAAATAATAATCCCCATGAAATAATAACATTAAATAAACATTAATATATTATGATATCAAATAAATTCGTCATATAACATTAATAGGGTCTGTATATAAACCTCATAAAATAAAATATGTCTATAACATATCATATGTCCCGAATCAGAAAATTTGAGACGAAATTCCATTAATTCAAGTCTTGACTTTCTTCATACATGTTAAATATTATTATATAATAAATATATATTTATTATAAATGTACTATATAACCATATTCATATATATTTTACCATATTTTATTTACTTATTAGCTTTTATTACTTGTTTATTAACAGTCCTTTTTAAAATTACTCTTGAGGTAATAACTGCTTTATTTTTTTGTATGTTTTAGTTTGGTATTTTAGGTACAATTATTTGGATAATGTTACCATAATATATAGAATTTTAAACATGATATTAGTATATTATTTTTATATTTATTTATAGTAATTCATAAAATATAGAGTTTGAAAATGAATTATATTGTTCATGGAAATGGTATATCGTATGTACACATGAACGTTGTTTATATTTTCTCGATGGAAGGAACAAAAGGAAGGTAAATAAAATATAAACTTAAAATATTCATTATTATGTGATATATATAATATATATTCATTTTTTTATCGTTATTAACTTTCATTTAAATCATAAGTGAAAAAACGAATCACATCGCTTCGCGAGGCGGTGGTCCTCCGTACACCGAAGTGACATTATCAAATTCCCACAAAATGGAAAGTATGTTGGTATATATGATATTCTAATTCAGGAAGTATAATTATTTTATTAATATAATATATAAAATTTAAATCCATCATTATATACACCCATGAGAGGTGGTGATAGAAAGTGAATTACATCAGTTCACGAGGTGGTAATCCGCCGTACACACAATCGATATTTTTGTTTTACATTCAATGGAAGAGGATATAGATGTAGGTTATTCCATAAACAAAATAATATATAAATATATTTTAGATATGGTTTTTATTATATTTTAATTATTAGGAAAAGAATATATGTGGTATGGGATGATGTGAAAAGAAAGAGTTTAGTTATGAAAATTTCCTTTATATAGAACAACTTCCTTAGGATCTCTTATTAATGACCCTATGTTGGGTCTTTTGGGATGAAAAGTTGTCTATAATGTGTACAAGGATGTTGTAGAGGTACTTCGGTAGTGTATGGGAAATTTAAAGGGCATAAGAGGTGTGAATAAGTGATGGGAGGAAGTCCCCTTTTATATTTGAGGAGTGAAATTTTTGTAAATACCCAAAACTATTAAATAATGGGAAGTAAATATCACCTCAAGTACCAATAAAATTAATAAATAAGGATTTCATTGAATATATGGTCTAAAAATACCTAAACAATAATAAAATAAATTTATTTTTAACATTTTATTCCTCAGAATTTATGTTTTTTCAATTTTGTCATTATAATTTTCACCAAAATAACTAGTCTCTTTTTATTTACCTTGGAAATTTATCATTTAAGTATAAAACTAAAATTAGTCTTTTTAGATAGTATTTTCACATTTATTTTTATGATTAAAAAAAATTAATAAATAAATATCTTATGTGCATTTAAAATTAATTTTAGCAGATGATAACATAACGTGAAAACCCCGTTTTAACTTTAATCACAGTAATTATTTTTTATTATTTTTAAAAATATTTATGACCAAATTTTTTTAAAACGTATTATATAATATAACTTATTATGATTCAAGATATGGAATCCATTTTATTTAATTCATTTCAAAAAATTAGAAGAATATAATTTTAAATAATACCCACAAACATAGTGAAAAATCAATTTTCCAAAGATAAAAGTTTCATAAGTATAGAGAATTTTAATATTATAATTTTGCAAGAAATTGAACCCAATGAACTTAATTTTATTAATAAATATATAATTTAACTATTTTTTTTAAAACAATCATAAAAAAAGTTTATGTTGTAAATGTTTTAATGAAAAGGAAATTTTTGTTAGAAATCAATATTTTTTTACATTTCATCGAAAAATTAATCATGATATAGAATTCTCAAAAAAAACACTCAAATATAATTTTTAAATTTTGATTAGAAAAATGTGGTTTATTTTTTAAAATAAATTTCCTTAAAGTGGAAAACGTATCTTATATTATTTTTTCACAAAAAGAATTTTTTTTTTGAGAAAATAAATTTTTTGAAACATATAATGAAATTATTAGTAATTATATACTTTTAATCAATAAGATTTATTTATATAAAACAATTATACATATTTTTAAAAATAAATTATTCCTATTTATTTTTACAAGTTTAATGTATAGTTTTTAATTGTAATTTTTAAATAATAATATTAATTGTATATTATTGTCCGTTAAAACACAGTGTTGCCTGAAATGCAAACAATAGAGGAAATTTAATTTATTCAATAACAATATTCCATAAAAACATAAGGTGTTAAAGTCTTACACAATGAATTTAATACATTGTTAGATGATATCTTCAAAATTTTACCACAGTATTTGAAATCATGGGGTATTTCATATTTCATCATCCTTATACCTTTCACCCAGACGTATCTCCTCAGGAAGCTGAGGAATGGAATGATCCTCTTTACCATATACTTGAGGGAATAAATAAATAGTAATACCAATAGGTCTGGCTATCCACCTTTATTCTATATGTTTAAATTATATTTTGGTGTGATGTCCAAATTAAAGTGAATAAATACCAGGCCCTTATTTGGAATAACTTTCAAGAGTTATTATTTTAATATTATACCTGAAAACCTTACATGAGGTGAAGGATCGAGAGTTTATAGAGGTTTGGAAATTATCAATGTTTATTTTGTAACATGTGTCAAAATTTATAGATTTAATTTTCTTCACTACATGAATAAGTGGAGATGATGAATCATAGGCAATGGACCTAGATATGGGTTTAAAGGATACATTATAGACCCAAGTAATATTGTTTAATCTGCCATTTTTTCTAATGTAGTAAATAAATTCATCCTTCCTGCCAATTCAACTTTTTTAATTTTCTAAAAAGAATATTTTTGGTATATTGGTATCCATAAAAAGTATTGAATAATAAAATAAAATTCTAGATCCAAACAAAATACCAAAAATCCATATAACAAATGGTTTACCAAAATAATTAGTTCTCTCTATGGTTCATAAGTTCTCTTGAAAATGATATCTGTTAAAATGATATGATTATTTTTGTAAAAATAGAATTTGAATCAAGTTATGATTAAGAGTAATTATCCATATCCTATAATTGATTATACATTTGATCAATTAAAATATGAAAATTAGTTGTTTGATATTGTAATTTTCTCTAGCTATCACCAACTTCAATTCATATTAAAATATTGTCCAAAAATAGATTTTCAACATAGATGTGGTCATTTTGAATATATTTTGATTCCTTTTAGATTTAATAATTACCTATTCATGTTCATTTAATTGATAAATAGGATAGTTTATCCATTCTTAGACACATCCATTATAGTCTTTGTGGATGATAACTTGATATATTTCAAAACTCCAGATAAGCATGGTCGATATCATTGAATTTCCTTAGAGATTGTTTTGGGACTCTGAAATTATGCTAAGTTATCCAAATGATCATTATAGATATGGGATATAATGTTCCTTTTTAATATAATTTTTAAATATATTATTTCAATAGATTTTGAAAATTATTAATCAGTGATATCCAAGATATTCCATTCAAATGTGTTTGAAATTAAGAGTTTTCTTAGGATTGTGGGATGTTATAGTTATTTTATCGATAATTTATTCAAGATAATTACTCAAATTATATATTTGGAAAATAAGTTGATGATGTTTATATGGTCTTACTAATGTAAGATATAGTTTCAAGAGATTAAGAAAAGATTGATTAGAACTATAATTCTAGTTTTACCTTAACCATGTAATGTTTTTATGGTGCTTTGTGATGTGTCATTAGTTGACCTTGGTTGAATTTTCCAAATAGATAATTGTGTAGATGCATATGGTTCCAAATATTTGTGACCTCTTGAATATAACTACCCCACCAATGATTTCTAATTAATTATTATCATTCATACTTTAAATTATTGGACATATTCACTTTTTGGTGGAAGTTATTAGTGTTAACTAACCACAAAAGATATAAATAAATCATTTCTCAATGGGATTTGAATTTGTGTTATTATTTTTTGGTTTAATATTTCTAATCGTTTTATTTTAATATCTAATATTCTCTCTGGAATGAAAATGTAGTTTCCAGTTCTCTTAATAGGAAGGTTCACCATAAAACAGTGCAATAGGAATTAGATGAATGGAGATTAATGTATACTATGTCATAATTTCATTTATATGTGATTAAATATAATAGTGGGATACATTTATAATTTTAAAAATGAAATAAAATTGTTATATCATATTTTAATATGTCTGATGAGTCATATAATCAATATAAATGTGACGCATATTACAAATTAAGTTATCTTGATATCATATATAGAATGTGATTCCTCTATCATATCTTATGATAGGATTATGATATGGGTGCATGGATTTGGATATGACATACATAAAATTTTCATTAAGTTATGAATCAATGGATTAATTCATCTATAGATGCATGTAATTGTCGTACAATTTTAAATGATTATTAGGTTATAATAGGTATGTGTTATGGATAACTCATGATGGATTCCAAGTGATGGCCACTGATGCTTGATTCCCTTCAATGAATGAGGGGATCTTAAATAAAGGGATTTAATCTACCTGTTGGAGACACATGAAACTTTATATCCATAATCAACACTCTATCTTTATTCATGTTCTCTATTTATCTTCTTACAGAATATTAAAGTACACTTTTAGTGTTTGGGGGTCCTCTTTTTATGAATGAGGATACTAGTGATCTGTGTTATCCTAAAGGAGACAAGATTATGATGGTTTTTTCTTAATAATCTCCATAAATACAGATCTATCACATTCAACAAGGATGGATCTCCATGTAATATATATTCATATATTATTTCATATTATTCATACTATATGTTGATTAATGAGGATAAGTATATAACTTTAAATACGTTTCCTTTACTTCCATGACCATTAAATTATCCTTCAAAACCCATCATTAATATCGTAACCAATTTCATCAATGAATCAATGTGTTATTTTACTGTTTTTCTAAAAAACATGCATATTGTAATGTTCTTAAGAAATTTCTATTGTGTATGATATTCCATGGATTTATGTTAGTCATCAAATTTATGGATTACCATGTCAGACATTACATTATAAGATAACATAATGTGTGTTACTAATCAAAGAGCATGACTTGTGTATATCATATGGTGCAATATAGTAAAAATTCATGGTTCTTTTTCTATATTGTAATCTATGATATGCGACATCATAGTTTGTGAATAAAACTTTGTTTGTGCGATAATAGAGCATTGAGTCTGTCATAAAAACATTCTAACAAACAAATTAGGGGTAGAATTATAGTTCATAAATTTTCATTAAATTCTGAGATCTTTCTCTTAAGTTAGTAGGACTAGGATGAACATGTTAATCCTCTCAAATACACATTAATAAAACGAGAAAAAATAAATAAAAGGATACATAATTTTAATTGGTTCACAGCTAAGGTCTAATCCAAGGAACATACATTGAAATTGTTTCAATTTACGAGAAGGTAATTCTAGGTTTACCAGTGATAAAAAAATAGTTGTTTAACTATTGGAAGAAAATATAAACCCAACCCAATAATCACCATTTATCGATAAGTGAAAATCATAAAAAATACAAAAAAGAACAGTAAAATGGACACACTATACACCATATCCATTGAACCTTCTTAATCACCATCGCATGGGTTTGAAGAAGATTTCCAAGGGTAGAAATATGACATCCCCTATCTATTACATATCCAAAAGTCACACATAATCATTTTTTCACGGATCCACCACCTTTTATGATGTGATATCATCCCATGAGGATAAATAGGTATATGAAATGTTTTTTGGGAAGGGATAATCTCGACTAAGCATCAGGTATACGCCCCCTGACACTATCATCATTTGGAAGTGGTATTTAAACATCCCAAAGGAAACTCCTTGGTGATGAATGAATTAACTCATACAGTATAATGTATGATTTAATTCTTCATTTAGTTTAGAAATCATATGGAAGAATGTAGAACCTCTATCATGATAAATCTTATGTAATAATTCATTAAATGATATCTATTATGGGTAGATTACTAAATGTTCATCGGCAACTATAATTGAATACAATGGATTAATCATATGACATACAATACAAGTAGTCATACTTTATGAATGAAAGAAAATGAAAACATATTTCATGGAAACTATTTTCATTCTTTTAAATTAAATTTTATCATTTAATACGATAGAACAACCTATGGTATGAAATCACATTTAATTCCAGGTGATTAACTATATCATTTAAAATAATAGATAATGTAGTATCATGGTTTCTATAAAACATGAATTATATTTTCCACAGAATCATAGATTATGATAAGAAAAATCATCTGACATGAAATTAAATTACAAGTTTTTCCAATATTCAATAATCATTGGCTATAACATGTCCTATATATATCTCATGAATATTGTTTTAGGGAATATACATTTCAGGTAACACTATCCACTATATATGTTATAAGGCTTTGGGAAGGATGTATTGTCAATCCTATGAGAAATTACACATCATGAATTCTCATGCACTACTTTGATCCATGAAATTATAATTATAATGCCACACATAGGTTTACTTTAATATTTTTCTAATAAAAAAAATATGAACACCAATCTAGTTTGGTTATTATCATTTTTCTCTATATTTTTCGTTTGTCTCAGATATCCAATGTATAGAAAAAAATACCAACCTATATTCTTCACTATCTAACTCAATATATCTAAAGTGATTTTTGTGCTGCATTATTTCTCATATATCTTAGTTTAATGGTTACAACAACAAATTTCCCTTTTTTATTCTTCTTCCCTTTTTTGATAACTAAATATTTATAAATGATATGTTTCTTTATTTTGAATATGGAAACATTGTTTAAGTTGAAACACGATTTTATCCTTTATAATTATCAAACTAAATCACATGAATTAATTCTTTAATTCATAGTTCTTTTATTCCCCCACAAAATATATATGATTATAAAGCAATATGGGAAAAATTATCATTCGTTTATTAAAATTGATAATGTTAATTACATTCCACAAGGATGTATCTCTCTAAAATACTATGTGAATGAATTTTGAAATGAAATAATATTTTATGTCAATTCTCGAAAAATATCACATCATGTTCCCCCTTTAATATCAACACGATCTTCTTCATTATACCATGAGTTATAACTCTGATCAGTAGTTGGGAGAACCTTCAATGAAATCACCAATGAGAATGTATGAAACTATCAAAGTATAAATTATTAAATATGAAACTGGAATTCTAACATATTATCCAACCTTTTAAATATCATCTATAATATTATGTTTGAGATCGCTCTTCTTATATATCACCTGGATTATTACACATCCTATCATGTATATAGTGATCATTCCCGTTTCCACATTCTACACTTTAATATATATGAGGATGGACCTCTTATATATATACCATGGTAATTTCCTTCTCTAAATTTATAATTCGAGTATGCATAAGGATGAAATTTTTTTGTATAATGTAAACCTTTTCCATTTTTTGCATGCCTCTTCAAAAAACACTTCTTACATTTCTTCCCGTGTTTCTTACATATCTTATTTATTTTTTGAATTGTAATACTCAATCAAAAAATTATATAATAATTAATTTCTTCACATAATATTAATTTTAAAATAACTCATACATAGGTTATTTCACAGCTTACATATCACTTTCCTTTGTCTTTTTTCTTCCTCAACCGATGTAAAAACTTTTGTGTTTTATTAAAATACCACCAAAGTAATTGTGTACATAGATATGTATATAAATTTTAGATACCAAAACAAAATAAGTATTTAATAAGACTAATAACACTTAGTGAAATATTTTATGTTATTCAATATCAGTTAAAAATAATTCAAAATAAAATATTAGTTACAGTTCCAAAAATATTTCCGTATTGAT
This sequence comes from Viscum album, assembly GCA_963277665.1. Lineage (NCBI taxonomy): Eukaryota > Viridiplantae > Streptophyta > Magnoliopsida > Santalales > Viscaceae > Viscum > Viscum album. The sequence continues at coordinate 136,901,899 of OY728167.1, read as the reverse complement.
TTTATTGTTAACTCTCAAATCCAGATCATTCACTCTACTCTAGGTGTGCTTCCCATTCACATGTGATCTTATTGTTTTCATTATACCAACAATTATTTTTTATACCTCCACTCGCTAGATTTAATTTTTCCTTCTCTGAGTAGGCCCACCATGCTCCCCCAAAAATTATGCTTCCATTCTTCCCCCTTTGATAATACAATTCAAAGGAAATATGAAAGAACAACAATAGTTCAAAAAAATGAGGAAATATTCATCAAAAAAGATTATAAGCCTAATTTAGCTGATGATAATGTATGAAATAAGAAACACATGTCATTGTGCATAAAATTTTAACACTAAACGAACCATATTTATAACCACATTACCATATTTATCAAACTTATTTTTGAAGACCCAATTTGTTCCAATCATGATAAATATTTATAGCATCTACTAAAGTTCAGATTCCTTTTTTATCAACCTGGTCAAAGTACTAATTCAAGGACCATTCCCACAATTAACCCTTTATAGTTTCTTGAAATGATGTTGGCTTCGCAGTTGACAATAGTGTGGCACATTGTTCTTTTCTTATCCTCTACCTCTGAGTTTGAGAAATATTATCTCCAATTATATTAGTTGGATCAAATTCTATCCTCTTATTTCTTATTTAAGGTGTGTTTTTACTTTATTTTGTGGTTTTTTCTTCCTTTTATTAATCTTATAATTCTTTATCTTTTGAATAATGTTGTACACTCTTAGAATTTTCACCAGATTCGTCATCTACTTCGCATAATTCGTTCAATCTTGATTTTTGAAAATTATTTCTTAATTTTTCTTCAATAACATCAAAATAATTTCTATTAATAATCTTTTTATCCTCCATTTTTAGATCTTATAGGTTTTAATATTCCTTGAATCGTCTAATTAAATTTATTCATCAATAAAATCATTATATTTTCCTCGATTTCCTTCTTTATTTTAAATATATCCTCTACTTATCAACACAAAAAATTGGTTCAATGTTGGATTCCTTCCATAAAAAAAATCGTATAGAGTCATTTATTCTACAAGGATTTGAAAATTCTGATTTTGAGTATAAATTGTGACTAGAATTTCTCATTATTGTAATTGTGAGAGGCACCACTTTCCATCAGCACCATTTTAGCCATGTTGTTTGCAACATGGTTTCATCATTATATAACCTCATTATGTTGTGGATTTATAATCATGGATTCCATATATTTAATATGATGGTTCTACAAGTCTTTATAAACATTAATAGACATATATACTATTCCATTATCTAGTTACATAATTTTTATACTGTCCCCAATTTCATTTTAAACTCTTCTATCAAACCACTTCATGCAATCAATAACCAAATTATTTATTTTTATGGACATGATAAAAACCATTATACTATAATAATAAACAAATATAATGGAGATAATTTATCTATGTGTTATAATTTATGTCACACCCCGACCTCATATAATACATTATTTTATTCTTCTCTTAGTCTTGGATCCTTCCGGGTGGAGTTCCGGATGAGACCTGGTCGAATTTTTTGATGTTTAAAAAGTTTGGGTAGGTTTTCCAGGAAACACAAAGGTACACCATGGTTAGTATAAAATATGTGGACCAATCATGTGGTAGTTTCAGGTTCATACAGAACCTACCGCACAACTAGTGCACGTCCTTGTGGTAGATCCCATGTTACCATGTGTCAGTTTTTCTTTGGGCAAAGGCACCCACACGGTTACCACACATTTTGGAAAACCATGCAGTTTTCCATGTCATCAAAAATCATAACACCAAATTCCCTCTCTCTCATTTTTTTTATACAAAAAACGTGATCCTCATCCCTCATCCATCCTAGGCGCACCAGGGGTTCCTCCCAAACCCCTCTCCCTTGCCCCCTTCCTCTATGGAAGGTCCATGGTGGTTTCAAGGTTACATTTCTTGTATTTTTGCCCTTTTTCTCCCCTCTTTCTCTTTCCCACTTGGTTTATAGAGTTTTTATTTGGGTATTTTCCTATTTCTTTAACCCTAATGGATAGGGTTTTTTCATGGATTGTTGTTATTTATATTTAGGGATTGAAGATCATCCTAAATACCCTAATCATCCATTCTAAAGAGTTTCATTTCATCCGCATATGGTTGAGGTAGGTTTTTATGTGTCTTTCCTTTCCAATCCACCCCATATGTTTCTTGGGTTCTTTTAATTAAATTTTCAACATGATTCACACCACCTTAATAATCATGGTTAAATTATTTTGGTGTTTTCTTGGTGAAATGAGTTGTTAAAAATGGATTTCGAAGTGAACCTCTAATTATTCCTAAGTTTTCTCTTGTCAAATGTTTGTGGTTAAATTTTAATTGGTCTTTAATAGTAAATTAGGATGATTTTTGTTTTTTTCCTATAATTATTGTGTTAAATTGGTTGGGTGGTAATTTGGTATTTTTTGGGAAGCATAGTAATTTTTTGGTGCGATTTGTAAGTTGTTTGGAATATCTCTTTTTGTTTCTAAAATGTTCATTTTCCAGTTTTGGAATGATGTGGAATTTATGGGTTTTTTTTAAAAGTGAGTGATAGTTTTTAAAATGGTTTTGGGTTGTTTCATGGAATTTAGAGGGTCTCATTGGATGATGGAACATCCTCGAGTACACCAAGTGCACACATGGATGTGAAATTAAATGAAAAGGATAACCTAAAAAAATATCATTCAGGAAATAAAATTCTCTCCTTTTACCAATTTCCCTAAAATAGTTCTATGTTTTTTAAATAAATGGGTAATTGGTGATTCTTGGGTTTTAGAAATTATTTTGAGTGGGTTCCTTGATGTTTGGCCAGGCTGGCCTAGAAACATGTTTTGGTAAGTATTTGAAAATTGTAAGGCCCATTTAGAAAATTATCAATGAAAGTGGGATTTCAAATTTTTCGAAATGACAGTGAAGTATTTTTGTTAAATTTATTTTGGGTGTTTAAAGATTAAATACCATTTTTATTGTGTATTTAAAATATATGTTTTGTGTTGAATTTGTAAAGGAATGTGGTTTGGTAAACATGTGTTCCAAGATGGAAACCTTAAGCGTTTTATGAAATGGTATGAATTTTTATATTGTATAGTGGACCAGTTGTCACCTTGATGGTGTGACATATATAGGTTTATATATATAGAGGTAAATGAGTCACCTGTATAAGAGGGATTTCCTATTATGGGTTATCATATATTTTTGTTCCTGTTTGGGGTAGGCATGTGTGGTGAAAGAAGGTAATATGAGTCATGCGTGTGATGGCATATTACATACAGAGTTTTACTACCACCATGGGTTCCTGGTAAAATATTAGATGATCAAGTGATCATATATTACTAGCCCCAACTAGATGGGTTGGTACCCTCCTGGAGTTTTAGACAGGCCAGGAGTGTTGTGACACAGTTTAGGCTAGGATAGATTACCTTGATGGTTATTGACTTTGGGGCTTCACCATATGTCATCAGGTGGTTCAGAACCAAGTACATATTGGGGTTGACTATGGGTTTTTAGGATCACACATGGATATTATCTATAATATTATGTTTACATCTAGAAGCATTTTGTTTATCTTATACTACTTATTTATTTTCAGCATAGCCCTAGTATCTTTATTTGGGTTTTATTTATTAAATTGTAGTTTGTTTTGAAAATGGAAGGTCGCATGTGTTGGATTTAAAAACAAGAAATCTCTGTTAGTTTATTAAAATTTGAAAAACTTATTTTTATAACACAATTTCAAACAACTGATAATGGGTTGTTTTTGTGATGGAAACACATGGAATCTGTGGGGATTGAATACTGATATTCCGAGCTCACACCCTACTTGTACCACTCTGTGCCGGTAGCCCTGAGTTGTTTAGAAATTTAAGATTCTTGCTGAGGTTTTTGGTTCATATGATCATAGTTGGAGAAGTTTTTTTGGTGGATGTTAGTGGTCTTAAGGTCACATGTAGGTTATGTCGATATCAGTTTGGTTTATCTTTGTTTTAGTTTCAGTTTTGTTTCCATTCAGTTGTATCTTGTATATAGTTCTGTTTGTACCCTTTTAGTTGAGACTTGGTTGTTCGTTTTTTCTTTTTGTTCATTTTTTTGGTTTATTTAATTGATCATGGTTATTAATTTGGCCAAAATCATTCCAACTAGGATTTCATTTGATGAGGGATACTAGTTGTTAGCCCGTGGGGATTGGGAACACACTTCAGGTTATGTCACGAACTGAATCAGGTGACCGGTTCAGGGTTGACCTAGGTTGGTTTGTAAAAAAATGGTATTAGATGAGGTTTTTGTTATTTTTCATGTCTTGTAAATGGAAATTTTGACTATTGATGTCACGACCCGTCCTCGGGGCCCGTGCCGTGACTACCCCAAGCCCACCTTCCATAGGCTAGGGGCTGGCGACTAGCACCAAAGGCGTAAATCCCGATAACTGGGAAGGCATTGCCTTTATAAAAGTAAACAAACACGACAGAGTATAAGCGGATGTAAACACTAAGTACAAAGAGAAGTTCTGAAAGGAAAAATGGGCTAGAATACAAACCCAAAAGAGAGTACAACTACAACTGAACAAAGTACAACAGAAAAAAACAACAGTTGGTGGGATGGAATCAGATCCTGGGTCGTCCTCCTCGGATCCTACCTGAAGGGTAGGTACAGTTGGCGCAGCTCCTGGATCGTCCACCACGGATCCTACCTGAAGGGTAGGTACAGATAGCCTCCACAACTCTCTCGCCCGCCAACCACCTCTGAGTGTCGTCTCGCCATGAAGTCCACCTCCGGATACTGACTCGTCGAGTAGTCCACCTCCGGGTACTGTCCAGTCCTCGAACACGCGGCCTCCGTCAACACTGCCCGTCGTCTGCAACCAACACAACGAGGTGCGGGCATAACCCGTGCAGGGGTGAGTATAACGTTACTCAGTACGGACCCCGAGACCCTCACGGTCTCACTAAAACCAACAAGTATAACCACAAAGAAGATCTCAACAGATAACCTCTACTTAGGTATATGCCCATACATATACCTATGTTATCAAGTAACCCATCTCAATCATGAGGAAACACAAGGATTGTGAAATCAACGGATAACCACTACCCAGGTATATGCCCATACATATACCTAACTTAGCAAGTGACCCATCTCAATCATGAGGTAAACACAAGGTCAAAAGTCTCAGCTCAAACCAGGATTTTCATTATCGAAACCGTAACTGCTGAAGAGCTCCATCTCTGGAGTGTACAGTGGTCCTGTCACGACTCCGAGGTACTGCTCACTAAACTAAGACTGCTGAAGTACTCCTCCTGTCGAGTACCGTGGGTCAGCCACCCAGACATAGTAGTGCTTCCCACCGAGGTATGTCACCCAAACACAGTAGTGCACACCCCCTAGTAGCCTGCTGAGGTACTCTCCGGACGAGTACCGCGGGTCTGCACTGTCACACAGGTAGTGCTCCATCCGCCATGGGTCTGCACCTCAGAAAGTAGTGCTCCATCCACTGGGCTAGTCGACTCACTCCAAGTCAAGTCGGTCAAGCAGTCGTCAGGTCTCAGCCAGTTACACGGTCTCCGTACTCCGCACGCTCGTCACTGGGAGGTCCACTCCACGAGCTACAAGTTGATACTCCAAGTATCTCAAAGTCCCACGAAGAAGTATCTCAAAGGACCGCCTCATCATAGGGGTCTCAACACAACAGACGGAGCGTCAATCGGACGCCCGGTCTGTGAGTTATTAGCCTTTTCGTCCCAAGGGCCCGGTTGGTTTCTTGAGGGAACCAAACCCGGCCGTATCTCAACTGTACCCCGAACTCTCATAGGGTATACTAATAGGGACCGTTTCTCAACGAGATCACCATCGCCGCTGACGGTTCGTCAAACAGACGTTCTGTAAGAAAGATATCAGCTTTTCTGTTCCAGGGCCCGGTTGGATTTCGGTGCGATCCAACTCGGCCATTATCCATCTGCATCCAAAACTCGGGCGGAGGATGCCAAAAGTTCCGTATCGTCAACAGGAACTCAACGCAACAGACGACACATCAATCAGACGCCCAGTCTGAGAGTTATTGGCTTTTTCGTTCCAGGGGACCGGTTGGTTTTTAAGGCAAAACCAATCCGACCGTACTCCACCTGCATCCAAACCTCGGGCAGAGTATGCCAAAAGATCCGTCTCATCAAGAGGAATTCAACGAAACAGACAGCGCGTAAATCGGACGCCCGGTCTGTTAGGTATTGGCCTTTCCGTCTCACACCCACCCTGGGAAACATCCCAGGAGGTCACCCGTCTTGATTACTCTCTAGGCCAAGCACGCTTAACTATGGAGTTTTAACCACGTAAGCTCCTGAAAAGGAAGGTGCACCTTGAGTATAGTATACCGAAATGACCGTCTCGATCCAAGGATCGCGTTGCTGCTGACGGCGAGTCGTTTGGAGGCCCGTAGCCCAAGATACGGGCATTTGACCAAAAGTGGTCCGAAACTGGGGGTCTGGGCCCGGGCCGACCCGGCCTGACCCCCCCTGGGTCGGCCGAACCGGGTCGACCCGCCCCGGGCGGCGACCCGGCCCGACGACCCGGCCCGGCTCGGAAAATCCGGCGCGGGCCGGTGCAGCGGCGCGGACCGGCACGACGGCGCGGCCTGGGCGCTGTTCGGGTGTCGCGCGCGGGGGGTAAAGTCCCCCCCCCTTTGAGAACCGCGACCGCTTAATTTGGGCCGCTTTTGAGACCCGGTCGGGGGAAATTAATTCCCCCGGTCTCCATTGGCCGGCCGGCCCGCACTGGCCAGCCGGTTTCGCCAGCAAGGACCGGCGACGACCAGTCCTTCCTTCGCCGACACCGGCGGCCCTGTGCCGGCCGCCGGTCATCTTGCTCCGCCGCGGCCCGAAACCGGCCGCGGCCTATGCCCTTCGGCGCGATGCGACAACATCGCTTCCATCCGTCGCGGCCCCGCTCCGGCCGCGGCGCCTTTGACTTTCTTCGACGCAACGCGACGGCGTCGCGTTCTTGGATTTCTTTCCACGGCGCGGCGCAACGGCGCCGCGCGTATCTTCCGCAAAAAATCACGTGGTGCGATGGTTCCACGTTTTCTCGTATCATCCTCAAGAAACCATCACGAAAAACAAAGGAGGAGGGTCAGCCGTGTTTGTGGGGTCCGACCCCCTCGCGTTATTCGATAACAAAAAGGGTTTTAATCCACGATCATCACCAAGTTTGTATTCACGAACAATTAAATAAATAAAAACCCTCAATCATCAACCACTTGATCGGACGATCCACGGATCAACCCGGTATTGGTTGGTCAGCGCTCGTCGTTCTTTTCTCAAAAGATAAGAGAATTCCAAAATAAAATTCCTCTACCTCGGCTTCAAGAACGGAGTTCTTCAACGACCTGCGGAAGACAAGCGTCGCGTAGGTCGGGCCTCGTTCCGTCTAGGTTGGTGGGAGAAGAGCTCGGTGAAGTCGAGCAGAGATGTCACCCTGTGTATACTTTGTAGGCGGCGGTGCTTCCCTTCCTTACTCCGGTTTAAGATGGTCGGAGGTGTTGCTTCACGTTCTTCGGAAATGTGGAACGTTCTTCCTTGAGAGGTTGGTGATCTTCCAAGAGTTCTTCTCCTCTCCTTAGTTCTCCCCACAAGGTTTATGCCAACCCAAAAAGAAGAATATAATCTCTCTTTTTAATGTTGGAAAAATGAATTCAAAAGAATTCAAACACTCAAAATAATTAATTAAGTTGGTTTAATTAATTAATTGCAAAGTGTTGGCAAGAATTTCAAAAGATTGAAAGTCAAATAAACTATACTTAACTCACCTCATTAATTAATCAAGTTGTCAAATATTAAAGAATGTGAGTTAATGGGGAGTTGGAATGTGAGGGGTTAAGAGGGTTAGGGAGTTTAAGGAATTTGAAAAGGTGGGGGGGGGGGGGTTCGTGTGGGCCCCACCATTTCAAATACCCACACATGGGAAGTTGGATGGATGTGGGCCCACCACCAACTTCCCATGGGAGAAGTTAACCACTTAACATTGTTAAAATTTGATTTAACAATTTTATTCACTTTTTTAATTAAACCCCAAAAATTAACTTCTCCTCCCGCACAAACGCAACTACGGTAAAGGTTCTCTTAAGCGATTACTGGCGTTACGAGTTCATCGCTGCAATCAGATTTCAATTCCGAGCACCGGTTGAAAAGATAGAAATTCCCGCTCGCTCGTTCACTGAACGTACCCGAGCCAAACTTCGGAAATTAGTTCGGGCACACCGGGCCTCGGAATCAGGCGCCGTCAGATGCTGCGTTCTTTCTAAAATTCCAAAGAAAATTAAGAAACAAATTTCCTTTAAATTTCCGGGTCTTTACAATTGAGACTCATGAGGTAGGTTGTGGGTTGGTTCCTAATCACCACCACTCATGATGAGACCCAAGTTACTCGAGGTAGTCTGAGTTTTGAGTCATTGTCATTGTTTTGGATCAATGTCTGACAAGAGAGGAAAGATAGTGAAATGTGTGGATTTCACATAGATTAGTGACTAACATGGAGTCCTAGTACATGGTTCTAATTTCCTCTTAGTTTTCAATGCTTACATAGGGAATGTCTCACTACCATGTTGTCTGGTTAAGCATAGCTTCTATTTCCCCATTCTGGCAGTTTGGAAAGAGTCGTGTTTCATTTAGTGCATGATTGATGTGATTCAGAATTAAAAATGAAAACATTTTTTAAAAATTAAAATGATTTCGGTTAATGTTTTTGAGATTGGAAAACATGTTTTAAAGAATTTTTTTTGGATTGAAATTTGGTAAATTCTTGTGTTTTTATGAGGAAAAAAAGTGTTACCCTTGGTAATTCATATGAAAGTTCATAAACGTGAGAGTATGTATAGTGATTTCAAGTTGTAACTTGTGTGTGGATGATGTAATAATATGTGTATGGAAATATATGTAATGGTTCGTAGGAATCCATGGGTGGGTGAATAAAATCAAAGGCTTTACCATGTTTTTCCAATGTAAACCTGAAAGTAAAAAAATTATTATGGAAATTAGTTTTTGTATTAGAATGCGGATTTGGTTTTATGAAAAGTGGATTTTAGTATTTGGAAAGTGTCCTTGGGAGAAATAAGTAATGAATTTTAAATGAATTGGTAGTTTTTGGAAGGGTGATTTTTAGTTGTGTTTGTATATATTTGGTTTTATGGCCTTTTTTGGCTTGAAATGTTTCTTCAAAATGTGCTTCAGATTGATGTTGTTTTTGAATTTGCATTCGTTGTGTTTTTTAGAATATTCCCCACAAAAAGGTCCCCAAAAATTTTAATGAGTCATTCCCATTTTCTTGATTCCTCTATAGTGTTTCCTATTCTTTCAGGTGATTGAGGTTTGTTAGAGGATTTGGAGTGTCTTGAAGAGGTACATTGTGTCGTCAAGGTGCTGGGAACCCTTGAGGCTATTAGGGTTCATACTGTTTTTGATTTGTTTGAGAGTCCATATTTGGATCATTGGGAGTCGACTTTCCCATATTTAATAGGAGATTAGCTGACATGGAAAATTTTTGAGGCAACCTTCATCTGAGGGTTCATACCTGAGGAGGTGATGTTAAGGAATGTGGATGCATTGTAGGATGTTTGGTAGGGTTAGTAGTTTGTAAACTTTTTTGTTGAACACTTTAAAGAGCAAGTTTCCATGGTGTAGTCGGTGTTGGTTGAAAATATGGATCCTTTCACTGTTCGTGATGTTTCCACATGTGGTAAGAGGTGCATGAAAATTGAAACTATCCCTAATGAGTCCTTTTAATTGGTTCTGGCATCTAGTTTGTCAAAATACTTTCTGGTGTGCCACCAGTGTGGTGCGTTTTGGAATTCGAAACTATCTTGTCGCATCCCTCCAAATTCATACTCTCATTGTAGATATTTGGTTCACTGGGAGAAGTCCTATAAGAAGAGATTCATTAAGAAGGATATGAGATCGGGTGATGATCATGATTTACTATGAGGTAATAGATTCTTCATCCATCTGATCCCCACCCATAGTTCTCTCTGTGAAGTTCACACATAGTGAGGAGTTTCCAAGAGTGTGTAAAACCTTGTCAAGGCTCTTTTCTAAAGCATCAGGATGGAAATGTTTAATGTTTTATTGTCCTTATTTTCCTACCATTTTATGTTCATAATTCCATTGTTTGATAATGATGGATTTCATTTGTTATTGTCCAAATAGTTTTAATAGTTCTAATGTGGATTTTGGAATTTTTTCCCTTATGGGATGTCTGACCTGGGGATAAATATGTTCGTTTGGGTTTTGGTCTTGGTTTTGGTTCCAATTGTTATCATTTGAGACATTTTAATGTTTTATGATATGGGTGGATCATGTTTTGAATATTTTTTTAGTTCAGGTTCTACTATGGGTTCTCCCTAGTATTGGGGGAAATTCACCCGGTGTGGTAAAGAGTTTCATGTTCTAGTTGTGGCATTGTTTCACTCATGCTAAGGAAGATGGTGTAGTTCATGTTGGGATTTCCCTAGTTACTGGTCTCAATAGGAGTGTTAATTGGATAATGGGGAAAGAGTTTTGTTAGTTCCCGAATCCCAATGTATCGGTATATTGGGTTTCCTTGTAGTGGATTTTATTTTAAGTCCTTCCGGTGTGGTTAGGTTGTGCAGGGAAATTTGATGATTTCATGTTTGATGATTTTTGAGCTAGTTGAGTTCTTATAGTGGGGAGTAACCCCCTTATGTTCTTCCATAATTTTTGGGTTGTAGTTTCTTTTGGATTTTTCGAGTGTGACTTGTGGAGTGAATAGTAACCCTGATGTTCTTGGGCTTTCTCAGTTTTGATTAGGAATGGACCCGATTTTTTTTTGTTATCCTTTGCCTTGGTGACTTTCTAGTGGAAGAAAGTGTATATGGTGGGGATAATTATAACACCACAACCTCAAATAATAATTTATTATATTTTTCTCTTGGTCATTGATCCTTCAGGGTAGAGTTCGGTTTAAGACCCGAACGAAATTTATGAGATTTTAAAAGTTTGGGTGGGTTTTCAAAGTGGCACATGGGTACCACACAGTTTGTAGAAACCGAGTGGCCCGGTCATTCTATAGGTGAAGGTTCAGATAGAACCTACTATACAGCCAGTGCATTGCTGCACAGTATATCCCATGTAACCACGTGCTAGTTTTTATTTGGGTAGAGGCACCCGAACGATTACAATAGGGTTTAGAAAACCGTGAGTCCAAACCGTGCAATTGTGCTAGGTCATTAAAAATATTAACACCAAATTACCCCTCTCTCGTTTTTTATCCCAAACATGAGATCCTACTCCCTTTTCTGATCCAGGAACACTAGGGGGTCCTTTCGAACCCATCTCCTTTTCTCCCCTTCCACCATGGATGGTCCTTGAAGGTTACAAGGTAAGGTTTCTTGTATTTTTGGCCTTTTCTCCCATTTTTCTCTTTCCCCCTTGGTTTCTAGGTTTTTTATTTGGTTGTTTTCATATTAACCAAACCCTAATGGCTAGGTTTTGTAGTTGGATTGTTTTTATTTTGATTTAGGTCTTGTGGATCATCCTAGAGATACTAATCTTTCATTACCAATAGTTTCATTGCATCCTTATGTGGTTGAGGTTGGTGTTTTCGTGCCTTTCCTTTACAATTCACCCCATATGATTCTTGGTACCATTTAATTAATTTTTAAACATGTTTGCTACCACCCTAATACTCTTGGTTAAATTATCATGATATTGTTTTTAGTGAAATGAGTTATTAAAAATGGATTTTGAAGAGAACTGTTACTTTTAACTATGTTTTCACATATCAAATTCATGTAGTTAAATTTTAATTTGTCTTTATTAGTGATGTTCGAGGATTTGTGTGATTTTTACCTTATAATTATTGTGTAAAAATGGTTTTGTGGTAATTCGGGATTTTATGTGAAGCATAGTTATTTTGTGGTGTGATTTGTATGTTGTTTTCGAAACCTCTCTAGTTTCCTAAAATGTTTATTTTCCCTTTATAAATGAAGTGGAATAGATGGGTTCAGTTTGAAAAGAAAGTGATTGTTTTGAAAATGGTTTTGGGTATTTTCATGTAATTTAGAGGGTGTCATTGGATGATTTCACATCAATGGGTGCACCAAGTGCACACATGGATGATAAATCAAATGAAAAGGGAACTCTAGAATAAATTTTCCTTTAAGAACTCAACCTCTCCCCTTTTTCCACTTTCCCAAAAATGGTTCTATGATTTTCTAAAATTCAGGGAAGTGGTGATTCTAGTGTTTTAGAAATGTATCGTAGTGGGAACCTTATTGATTGTCCTGGTTTACCTTGAAACATGTTTTGGTAAGTGGTTAAATAAGGAAAGGCCCATTTGGAAAATGATCAACGAAAGTAGGATTTCACATTATTGGAAACAGATTTCAAGAATTTTTTGTAAATGTATTGGGTTGTGTAAAGATGAAGGTCCCATTTAACATTGTGTATTTTAAAGATATGTTTTGTGTTAAATTTTTAAATTTTTTTGGTTTGGTAGACATGTGTGCCTGGTTTTCGGCATATTGTTTGTTATGAAATTGTTTAAATGTTTATATGGTATAAAGGCCCTGTTCGCACCTTGATTATGTGAAATGTATGGGTTTATATATAAGTATATTGATGTAAATGGGGCACCATTATAGGAGGGATTCCACTTTATAGATTATCATATATTGGTGTCCATGTTTTGGGTAGGCAAGTGTGGTGATGACGAGTAATATGATTCATGCATGGGTTGGCCTCCTACCTACACAGTTTTACTACCACCAAGGGTTCTTCGGCGTCTTTTAGATGATCATGTGAAAGTAGCTTACTTTCATAGATTAGACAGGTTGGTACCCTCCTGGAGTGGTAGAAAATCCAGGAGGGTTGTGCCACTGGTGAAGCTAAGATAAAGAATCCAGTTGGTTATTGACATAGGGGATTCTCCATACGCCAATAGGTGGTTCTGAACTGAGTACATCCATGGGTCTTCTAGGGATGTTTAGGATCACCCATGGATATTATCTATATTATTGTGTTTAAATTTTTTTACATTTATTTTTCATCTTCAACTGCTTATTTATTTTCTGCACAGCCCTAGTATCTTTTCTTTAGGGATTTATATATAAAATGGTTGTTTGTTTTGGATACGGAAGGTGGCATGTGTTGGATTTCAAAATGGGGATGCTATGGTTGTTTATTAAAATGTGAAAAAAATTATTTTTTGTAACTTTATTTCAAACTAGTGTTAATGGGTTGTTTTGGGAAAGGAAATACATGGATTCTAAGGTGATTTCCTACTAAGATGTCTAGGTGACACACTACTTGTACCACTCGGTACCGGTAGGCCCTTGTTGTTTTTTAGGTTTAGATTATTGCTCAAATTTTTGGTTCATCTGCTCGTGGTTGGAGCAGGTTGGTTGGTGGATGGTGGGGACCTTGAGGTCACGTGGAGGTCATGTTGTTAAGAGTATGGTTTATCTCTATTTCAGTTTCAGTTTTGTTTCCATTTAGTAGTATCCTATATATGGTTTTGTTTGTACCCTTTTTATTGAGACTCAATTGTTGGTTTTTGTTGTGTGCTTAGTTTTTTCAGTTTTTTTACTTTATTCTGGTTATTCTTTGGGAAAAAATCATTCCCACTAGGATTTCATTTGATTCTCATCACTAGTTTCCATCCTTGGGGATCAGGAACACCCTTTGACTTATGTTGGGGTCTGACTTGTGTGACTAGTTCATGATCATCCTAGGTTGGTTCATGAAAAGAAAATTCATTAAGCTAAAAATTTCAATGTGTGATAAATTGAGCATGTTGGATGCTGTTTTCTTATTTTTTGGGTGAGGTTTACCTACCATATTACCTAACATACATGAAAAAAATTATTTATCATACATTCTTCAGATTAGGGATATCAATTGTAACATTCATCTTAGATATATTTTCATCAAATTGTAGGTGATTGTTTCCTAGGATCTGATGCCATAGATATTTCTCCTATTCCACCATAATAAATCAAATATCCTCCTTGATATCAACTTGTTAAAGGTAACTAGTTGTCTTCATTCCTCTCAAAAGGGAGTCCCCAACATTTATTTTTATCATAAAAAATTCTCAATTGAATATAAAATCAATCCTAGATACACATAGTTGACTCATGCAGAAGAGGTTATGCCACAACCCATACACATAAAGTACTTTGGTATACATTAGTTTATTACGTATGAAGCTAGTATTTCCACTTTCTTTAATATTATTGGTCTCAGCATTTCAAAATTATGTAGTAACATTAACTCACTTATCAACATTTTAAAAAGAGGTTCATAATGAATATGACATAGGATGAATCCCCACTATAAAGGATCCAAGTAATATCATTCTTTATATCTTTGAGAGAAACATCAGCTAGGTTTTCCTTCTCCCTCATATTTGTTTCCTTCTAAGAGAGACCAAATCATGTTGAGGTATTGGATGGAATCTATATTCCCTCGTCATCACAATATCCACTATTATATTCATATTCTTAATCAAATTGAGTGTTTTGATTTATCATTGAAATGAAATTGGGTTTTCCTGTAGTCAACCAGTTTTGATCTCTATGATTCTCATTTTTAGCACTTTTTTTCCTTAGATAAACTTATTTATCCACATAGTTGTAAAATTTATTAAAATAACCATCAAAAATAATTTCATTCATTTGTTGGAGTGAATAGATCTATCCTTATTTACCATCTTTATGGTGCTCCACCATTTAGATATCTCCTATACTCTCTATAACAAGACATGGTATAGCCAAGAAAAACACAAAATTCAAACATCATGAGTGGAAATATCATTCCACTATAACCTATCCACATGTCACTTATTTTTGAAAATCTTCTTGTATTTTGATTATTTATCAAAGGAAAAGGGTTATTTATTACCTCATTATTCCCTTTATATTGGGCCACTAAAGTGTTTACCTTATATATATACATGTGTGTGTGTGTCTGTATCAAAATAAATACTTTTCCCTTAGTCTAAAATACTAATGTTCCACCTTCTTATATCTATTCATCACAACCAAATCCACTTTTTTCAAGTTCCTTCTTCATTACTCATTTAGTATCTTCTCTATATCTTGTGAGACGTTTTTTCTCTTTACAGTATTTCTTCATCTAAAACCATCCAAACTATAGCTTCCTTTTTTATTAAACTATTTTTAATCAATTAACAGTCTAAACTATCAAGGTAACTACTTATTCATTATAACATCAACCCTCTTAACATTATACTTAAGAAAAAAAATCATGGTCATCATTCTATTTGAAATATTATTTAATATTTTGTTTGTGAAAAACCACATCACATTATATTTCATGGCTCGATAGTTGATATTCTAATTATTTTTGAGTCTATGAAAACATGATTCTAGATGATCCTCAAATCAAAAGTATTCATTTAACAAATCTTCAATTTTTTATTCTTCATTAACTGAATATAACAATCTTAAAGGGATCCCTTAAGATCAACCTTGAGGTCAACAACACCTTTAGTTTAGTTTTCATATTCCCCTTCACACTTTTGTTTTTCAAAATTATCCATCATGGCATCCTTTCTATCAGATTTAAATTAATTTCTACTTTATCTAATTAATCATTATCATTTTCATCTTCTATTCTCACAATTATTTTTCTTTGGAACTTATTCATAGAATAACTTCCAAGTTTTGAGTCTCTTTTGTTGGAGAATTTTCCTACACATATTTTTTATTGCTTTCAAATCACCTTCATCACCATTAAATATTTTTGGGCACCTTATTATATTATTTTCAATCTTTCCAAATCATAAAAAATGAAATAGTAGATTGCTTTCAAATCCACCCTTTCCCCATTTGATTTTTTCTTACCACTAGAAATAAGAACTCATAATCTATATCATCTTCTTCATCTCTACATTTATTATGTCATGATTATCCATGAATTTGAATGTTATTTCCTTGTTAGTTTGATTTTAGATCACTATTACATGAAATAAATTTCATTTCTCACCAAACTACTCTACAAGTCGTCTAGATATATCTCAAATAGATTACATTCTTTATGAGAGGTAACTTGTAGGTTATCAAGATGTGAAAAATTCCCAAGATATTATCTAAAACATTCACATACTTTCTTTCTTTAGCAATACCTTGGATTTATCAAACCATATTAATGATGTGATTACAAAAACACTTCAATGCTTTCATCTGGATACATTATTAAGTCATCAAACTTTTTGTGTAAAAATTGAATATTTTATTCTTCAACCTTGTTATCACATTTATAGAAATTATCCAACTTATCCCATATAGCCTTTTTAATGGTGAAACTCATCATCTTCAAATATATATATATATATATATATCTATTATCATTCATATCATAAAAAACTATATGGATCTTTTACATATGCATTATGTAGTATTTTATATCCTATAGTCATGGATGATTATTAAGAATCACCCACTTAAACTTAATGTACAACACTGGATAAGTCTTTGTGTCTATGATAATATAGGTGAGATGTCATTTTTTTCTTTTATATTTGGTAGTTTCACCCATTTCATAAGGGGGATTATTTATTATTCATTTTTTTTGTATAACATATTCATCTCTTAAAAAATTGCGGCTTTCATACTACTTATTGCAACCATAATCCAAAAAAACCTAAAAGTGGGAGTGATTTGGGGTGTAAAAATTATCTTTCACTTATAGGATATTTTTATTAGGTTATAAATAGTGAGAATAAATTATTACTATTCACACACAAACATTAATAAAATGTTAAAAACTAAATACGAGGACACCAAATTTTAATTGGTTGGGCACTAAGGGATAATAGAAGGAGAATTCATCAACTTTGTATCGATGTAACAAGTAATAACACTATCCACTCTATGTTCTAAAAGTGTTTGGGAAAAATACAAAATAAATCCTAGGATAACTTACTCTTTTTTAATTCTAATTCACTACTTTGAGCCAATGAATTAAAAAGATAATAAAACACGAAAGTTTCTTACAATATTTTTTCATGAAGCAAAAAAATTAAAACATTAATCCAAAATGTTGTTATTGTTTTTGTCTTTTTTCTTCATTGATGTTAGATATCCAATGTAATTAAATATAATAGTAACCTCTATAATTTTCTTTCAAAATATATTTCTTCAAAGTGTTTCAGGTGTTATAGTTTTTCTCAAATCATCTAGTGCATCGGTTTCAATATCAGCTTATTATATAATATTATTATTCCCTTTTTTCATGAAATATCTAATTGACATATGTTTCCATATTTTTAATATGGAAATAATATAAATGATGAAACATAATTTTCTCCTTTTTATGCCTCAAACCAAATATCATGAATTAATTATGAAAATAATTGTTCTTTTATTCTCCTATAAAATTTGAGATATTTCATAACCGTATTTGAATTAATTTCCAATAATATATTACATCATCATATAAATTTTTATTCAATATAGAAAATAACGCGTGGAAGGCCCATAAGTGCGGGAAAAACAATCTCTATGATCTTGGAATGTAAAGTGAGAACAACTAGTCCGCTACCTTATTTCCTTCCCACTGGGGATGGGACACTTTGGTGTAGTTGCTAAGAAGACCACGATACTTGAAGGAAATGTATTAAATCAACTAGGGAGTAGCTCCAAGTCCTTGTAGATAATTATAAACCATCATTGAGTCAGTTTTAGCTTCTATGAAATCAAACCCATTCTGTAAGAAAACTGAAAGATTTGAAAGCATGGCCTTAGCTTCTGCCAAAAGCACAATACCATGCCCCAGGAAAATAGAAAAACTCAGGATGACCAAGCCATTATAGTCATAATCAATCCTCTTTCTACGCATGACACTATAAACAAATGAACATCATGTAATGAGATTTAACCTCTAGGCAGGAGGGTGCCACCAAACCCCTTTACTGGTGATATTATATGTAGTGGGAGGAATGTCATGAAGAGAGAGTTTGACCGCTGCAATATAGAGGACTCCCTAAAAATTATGAGAGCCATGGCCTTATCAAGAAGCATAGATTTGGTTTTGAAGATGATAACATGACCAAACGAAACCAACCCATCATGGACGTACTTATTTCACGCCTCCCATAACCACCAATATCCTACATGCATCATGAGGGTTTGTAGCTTTCTCTCTAGACCCTCCTTGGCCAATCTGTGGATCCAGCCATCTAGGAAGGGCTACTCCTCCATGTTTGGATTTAAAACTACAGTGAAATTAAAAAATGTCCAAATCTCTTGGTCCCATTCACTCTCAATGAATAGATGAACTGATGTTTCCTCCTTCCTCCTCGTACAACAGTCGCATCTGGAAGCCACGCTCACACCACATCATCTAATATTTTCATCAATGTGAATTTCACTATTTCAAACTCTCCATTATAGAAAATTTAATTTAGTGGGGAAAGACTTGGACTATAATACCTCATTCCACACACCTCCTCTAGGCTGAAAGGGAAGGACCTAATGATCATATTTAGTGGATAATTATTCCGAAGAAAATGGGGTGAACACACTTTTATTAGGAGCCGTAGATAGCTTAATGAGATGAAAAACCTCCAGCTGGTTCCTATCCAGAACAACATTGGTGAAGGATGGAAAATGGATGGACTCCTTAAAAGAGATATATGTGACATGGCATCATGGGTAACTGATGGAATCACCACACCATTTTTCATTCCAAAAGGAGATTTCTCCAACTCCAACTATCCTTCAGACACGTCGTTTGAGATTGGTAACCAGAGGACCAATCAATTTCTAAATAGAGGAGTATTGGCCAGTGGGTACAACCCCATCCCCAACATAGTAGGCATGCATGGATTGCTCCTACAATGGGTGCTGATCCAACACTTCCCAAGAAATTTTTTCATGTATGCATACAAGGGCATCATTAATGATGCTGACATTAATACCCCCTTCACTGCTCTACCACGCCATTTTTGGATATCTCTCTCTCTAAAATACTTTTTTAATGTATATTAACATTAACATATCATGTGAGTTTTTTATCTAAAAATATCATTGTATACTCCTCCTTCAATCTTAGAAATATCTTCTCCATTATCCCAAAAGCTATAACTAAGATCAACAATCTGTTGAACCATATTTGAAATCACTCATGTGAATTCCCAAATTTATAAAGTTATAATTTTTTACACATGAAACTTGAATTCATTTATATTATCAATCCACTTAAATATCATCCAACTTTTTATGTTTTAGAATTATCCTATAAAGTTTCACTCTATTTCTTATGTATCCTATTCCATATATATGAATTCTTACATTTCCACATTCTATACTATAGTATGTATGAGGATGGAACTCATACATATTAAAGGTTCCTTAATTTTTTTGGAATTTTTCATTCTATTATATATGATCATAAACCTCTTATGTTTGAAGTAAAACTCTTCCATTTTTGGTCTACCACTTCATAAAACACTTCTTATGTATCCACCCAAACTTCATAAATATTTCCACCATTTCCTAAATTTTGCTACTAAATAAAAAAATTATATAATATGTAATTTATTTACATTTTCATATATCATAGTACTCATTTCTAATTTATTTTAAAATTTACTTATCAATTTCCTATTCATCTTTCTACCTGGACCTGCATTATCAAATTATACATTCAATAATACTACCAGCAAAGAACTTACATTTCCAAGGAATTTTCTTAATTTGAGTTCCACAAAGAACGTAAGTATTCATGAAGACTGTAAATACATAGTGAAGTCTTAAATGTTTCTCCATATTAGTTAGAAAGAAATCTAACACATAATATAAGTTTTAGTTCAAACAGAGTCATAGTTATGATATAGTGTATAACATTAATGATGATTTCTCGGTTTGTAAGGAATTTCTCATATGTAAGGTTTTTTATTTTTGAGATAAAATATTTTATGTATGAATTACCCATACATAGGGTTTTTTACACTTTGTGATAAATTTTCTTATGCATGGGTTACCTGATATGTAAATATTTCAATAAATCTCTTATGTATCGGTTACCCCATACATAAGGTTCTTTAATTTTCTATAGGAATGATACATAAGGGTTCTCTCTAACATCAATCATGGATTACAACTGGTAACCTCCTTATCAATTATAAAATATAATACAAGTCCTAAATGATGGAAATTTTTATATTGGTACAAAATGATTATATTTTATAAATTATTTATAAATGATAAGTGTTAGGAATTATTAATAGATATTTTCATGACTAATAATATTAAAATTTCATATTATTATCTCATGTCTGGAATGAAGATTTCATAGTGTGCTGGATGAGAGGTTGGTCCCATGACAAATAATGTTTTTCATTGGTTTATTTAGATAAATATGTTAGGTCAAGTAGGAAGATAACATATGGTATAGAGGGTTGAATATACCAAATTAAAATTTCATAAATTAATCGATTAATTGACTGGATTAATTATAAAAGTTAATTAGTAGTGAAATAAAATAAATATATCAAGGATGTTTTTTATAGTAGTATGGTCCAAAGTGGACACAACCTACTCTTAATCCTCTCTACATGGAGGGAGATACATTTTGAACTACCCAGTTTTGAAAGGGGAATATACCCCAATTACAACCTACTTTTTCTGGTGGGATAATAACTAGACACATGAATTTTTATGGGGAGTCGCAACACAATTACAACACTAACATTAGATACCGAGAGTCAAAAGAAAAACAGTCCTGAATTTCGAATATGGTAGTGATAACCCAATGAAATAAAATGGTTTTGTCTGTAAAATCATAAATATAAAGTGAGAGTGTGTGTGTGGTATGGGAAATAGTGTTATTGAAATAAGATAGTATGATAAAAATATGAAAATAAGGAAGGAAGCATAGGTATTAGTTCATGATTAAACGATTGTATCATATCAACAGGGTAGTATAATCAAAGATTATGTAATTTGGAACTTGAGAGATCATCCAAATGATGTAACAAAGTATCACACATGACATTATAGACTGTATAACACATTTAAATTTCATATCATAATTATCATAGAAAAATAGAGTGTTGTAGATGTTATCATAGCATGTTCTATAAATCCTCTAAATCCTTTATATTAATTCTATAAATCTCACAATAGTTGTTACATCATGGTTTAATGTATAATTTTTTTCTTGTTTATGAGTGTGTTTTATGATTCGGAGGGAAGTGGAGTTGGTTTGGGAACTTCCTACAGAACATATTCTCAGTTCAGTCTAGATGCCACATTCATTCCCTGAATTTTATTCATAATGTGAATATTTCATTGTGTGGAATCCATGAAACTAGTTAAAATCATGAAAAAAATACAATTTGTGAAACATGATCACATTTTGAAATGGTTGATCATGTTTTATAAGCCAAGGTGACACCTTTTTCAATGTACATGGAAATCATTGGATTCATTTCATGAATAATTTATTTCTTTTATGTTTTCATGTGTTACATTATTGAAACTAATCTCATTCAGTTTACTACCCTACATCAAAATCTAGGTATCCTCCTAGGAAATATTGGGTATCTCCACTCCTTCTAGATATCTCCGTTCAGTGCTTGATAATTGTGTTGGGGGCATTACTTAGCCCTGGTAAGTATATTTTTTTCTTCATCATTATTATTGGTCCTGAAAGCGGTATTATGGTTCATTTTTATTCATCAACCCTATGGTGACAATTTAGTTTATCATTTTTTAATCCTTCAAGTGAAATTATCCTAGAATATCACCCTCATGTTGGTTGTGGTGTTCCATGTAAGTTATTTTATATATGTTTTGTTTTATATTATTTTAGAAATTATTTTCTTATTGAATTTATTAAAAGATATAGGAATTAATTCTTTGGATTCCATTGTCACTTTTCTTTCCTTCAGGTGTTGGTGGATCATATTTTGGGTGTGTGTTACCCAAATTGGGGTAGGTTGTTCTATATATATCCTTTATTTAATTAACCATGATTTATTTTAATTTATAAATTAATTTGAAGGATTTTGGGTGTGTTTAAATGGATTTTCAATAAAAGACGAGTTTTCCCTGAATTTTTGGTAAAAGAAAAAATTGTGTCTTCAATGAAATGTGAAATGGGTTTTTAAAGAATGTTTGATAAAATAATTTTTTTGATTGAAATTCATTTTGAAAAATCCCATTTGAATTTTTTTTTGAAATTTAGCACATGGGAAGAATTATATTCTTAGGTGGAAGTTGTAGCTTAGGGCCATCATCTATGAATTATTGGGGGGTTTATTTAGGGGGTGTTACTCATCTCCCTTTAATCATTTATATGGTGTCATGATATTTAAATTTTTTTTGGTTCCATCATGGGGTGATCCTTCTAAATTTCGTGAATTCAAAATGATGTGAATTATAGATTCATGATGTGGATCCCATTAATTTCATGTATGCTGAAAACGGTGTCTCCTCGACCTTAAAAAATCCTGATCGACCATTTCACAACATGAACAGATTTCCGATCTTGTAATTTTGTCATGATATGAATTAATTTTATGGGTTAATCCCAATTATATATTCATGTTATGGTTCACATTCATGATTTTAATGTATCCTATAGGCAGCATGGAGAATTGAGTTTATAGGAAGTTTAAAACTGACTCTGATTCTCTTTGTACAAGAGAACACGCTCTTAAACAAGAAAAATAGTGTGCCTTAAAGAAGGATGTTATAATATATTCACCATAAGAATTTTTTTCATTTGGAAGTCATGTAGAAGAATGGTGATTCAGAAATATGTGAGACTACTTCACCCGTAGTGATTATTTTCTCTCCTAAGTCTGGTAAGAATCTGATCCATATCGCCCTAGCACTATGAAAAATGGTACAGGCATTATAGAAACCCTTCCTTTTTGTACATAACTTATTAAATCATATTATTGAAAAAAATTAAAAAAATTACCCAACTAGGATCCAAAGGCTTAGTGTCTTGTGGAAACTAGAACCATACATAACATATATAAAACAAAAAAAAACATTTATTCAATTCCTTCTCCTAAAGCTTCTTATTTTCCCTCCTGTTCTCCATAGTACAAATAATAACCTGAGGATATACATAAAAATGGTGAAAAAAAATCCCAGTAAGAGGATATATAATAAAATGAAATAATATGGCATGGGGAGATAAAAAACTTGAAATCATCATCATAATCATGAGAGGGAGCATCATGGAATGTCTTGGAATGTGGAAATGCATAAAAATTAAACATAATGTCTTAGTGGTCAATTACAACACATAGTTTTGAACAAATATAATATCATTTTCACACAAATTTCACTTATATCATGACATAAATAACATTACCCAATGAATTGGTGTTCTATATAATTTTAGGTTCATCCCTCACATCTTATTATTTTCATTGTACTATATGATTCCAAGCACTCCCACCACTTCATAACATTTACATTATCATGCATGTCATGTTGAATGTATCTAAATATTGGACATAAAATAACCCACGGAAAGGAATGGGTTTTATTTCACATAGAATACATTCAGAATAATTTGGTTCCTAAATAAAAGCAGAAATAAAATAATTGATATAAGAATCATCAACCATTAGTGAAGAAGAAATAATCTTGAGAAGTAAAAGGTGTGTTTTTTGAAAGAATTTTTATTTTGGAAAACATTTTTTTGTAATAAACTCAATTAGAAAAAATTTATATACTATAAAAGGTAATGTGATTATGAATAGGTTATATTTAAATAATATCCATGCGGAAAATGGGGTGAAAGATGGAAAAACCAAAAAAGAGAGAGTTGGGTTGTGTCTGAATTATTTATTCACTTTAATGTACTATATAATCAAATTAGATTAATTAATTAACAATTCAAGAAATTTTAATAGATAAATTTTATAAAATATTGTTTTACTATGTTTTTTATGGGCCACTGGATGAGTTTTAGAGTTTAATTTCACCTTTCAGGGGTGTTCATTTTATTAATTTTCATTATCGGTTTACTTGTATACATGAATTGAAGATTGTGTAAAATGTGGATAAATATACAGAATTTTTATTATATTTTATTAATGATAATCTAGAATTTTAAATGATCTGATAATGAATTTGGTTATATGGTATGAGGATGAATATAAAGTTAGTGATGGTCATTTTTGGTTAATTTTAGCTATTTTTCGATCACAACGAACTCGTTTTGTTTTATCATTTAGTATTATGTATATAAGATAGTTCCATAAAATAAAAAACGATATTCCATAAACATTAATATATTTTTTCCACCATTTAATGGTTTTATTAACAACCTTTAATACATTAAATAAAAATGAATGTTCATCACCCACGATGTCGGTAAATTGACGCATCAATGATAATGCTTTCATTTTTAAAATAGGTGAGAGAGAGGGAAGAATTTAATGATGGATCATACATTAACATTATATAATTCCAATATATGTAATCTACTAGATTTATCATTCCATTTTGATGAAGGGTGGTGAGGAGAGAATAATCAAATTAAAAATAAATTAAAAGAAATTAAAATTAAAAAGGAATTGGATTTTCCAGTATAAATCTCTCATCCTTCAGAACATCCTTAGGGAAGGTTTTGGTATTTTTATGGGACCAAGATTTCTTAAATGTGGGTGAGGGTATAGAGAAGGATTTTGGTTAGAATTTGGACAAGGATCAAATCTTGAGTGGTGTGAGGAAATGAGGAGGTGAGGTTGGTCTTTATTATTGAAGAGAGGGGTGTTTTTTTAAAGATGACGGGGGAGACCCCTTAATTGAAAATAAAACATGAAATACTCTATTTAAAAATGGGGTAAGAGTTATACCATTACAATAATAATAGAATATGCCAATAAAACAAACTCGATTGATGGACATGGTGATTAACGAAGAGCATATGACAAACAATATGGAAAGAGTTTCATCCCCCCTGAAAGAATGTGTGACAATGTGATTGGTCAAAGAGGAGTGCTGCCCCCTTCCAAGAGGTTGTACCATGATGGAGGCACAAAAAGGCATGGCATTCCACCCACACACAGAAAATGTGGAAGGAGAACCAGGCGATAGATTCCAATACATATATCTCTCTTTCGAGCCACCCAGCAAAAAATCCTAATGAGGAAATCATAGAACGTCAACCTAATTAAACACAAAAAAGGAACAACAACACAACAAAAAATCAAGCAAGTAACCCATATTTAAAACGAGGACAGATGGCTAGATGACGGGTGTCAAAATACCCATCCCTCTTTCAAGTCCACCACCCAATAGTCCAATCAAACACTGTATCCAAATGCAATGAAACAAAATTCCCAACCCTTAAAGACAACACAAATTCATCAAACCCACATAAACAAAGAAATTTGAACCACAAAAATTATTCACAATGTAAATCGTACCTCACAAGAGAATTCATCAATCCATTTCAAAATTCGTCAACCAGTTCCAAGAGGACCTACCAAGATCAGTCAGAAAACCAAATTTTGAGGTTTCCAAAGACCACCTGTGCATCTAGAAAGAAACCTCATGATCATGAGACACCATCCTAAGAAGGATTAATCTACCACCAAAAGACCATCTTCATCAAACAAGGGATTCTACAGATGAACAAGCCCCAATGAATGACCATCACCTAAAACCGATTGCTGTCGCACCCCCACAGGAAGGTCGATCCATCATGAGATTCATGTATTAGAGTAGAGGAAGAGGAAACCTAGAGAAGCTTTAATTGGATCCCACTCTTCCATGCTGCCAAAAAGTTCACCAGAAGAAGTCCCCCCCCCCAAACAATCAAACCCATCTGGAGGACTCTGATCAGAAATATCTGAGAGCATGGAGGTGTAAGTTACCCTAAACTTCGAAGATAATAAGAGGATGTGGTGAAAGGGACACGATGTGCCAAATCGGTGAAACCCACAAATAGAGAAGACATGGATACCGAGATCTATGAGGAAGAAATGTGTGAGAGGCATGAAAAAATCAAGCCACCAATATACAAATGACATCTGAGATCCGAAAATAGAGATCCACACCATTAATCATACCACCGTTGTCAAGAG
Source organism: Viscum album (assembly GCA_963277665.1). Lineage (NCBI taxonomy): Eukaryota > Viridiplantae > Streptophyta > Magnoliopsida > Santalales > Viscaceae > Viscum > Viscum album. The sequence continues at coordinate 136,875,793 of OY728167.1, read as the reverse complement.
ATTGTAGCACCAGAGAATGGATAATGTTTTTATTATAGACTATAAGTTATTTTATGTGATTTATAACACATGATATTATTATAATAAGGGACAAATTCCATTGAAAAAAATTGCATTGTTACATTTCCCCCCCCTTTGGAAATTTATCCCTTGAAATTTTGTTTTACATAAACAGTTGAGGGTAAATTTCCTTCATAACCTCCTCCAGTTCCCAAGTTACTTCTTCCTAATTATGTTTCCTCCGAAAAAATTTTACATGTTGGGTTTCTTTATCGAAACTTATCTCTCTGGTCTAGAATATTTATTAGTTTCTCCTCATAAGAGAGATTGTCTTCCAGTTTCACCACCTCCGAGTTCAGTACATGTGAGGGTTTTATTATGTACTCCCTTAGGAGTGATACATGGAACACATCGTGAACATGATCCATACACTTTTTAAATGAAATATAATAGGCCAAAGATCCTATGTGATCAAGGATATCAAAGGGGCCAATGTACCTTGGGCTAAGCATCCCTTTCTTTCCAAACAACATGACTCTCTTCCCTAATGATATTCAAATGAAGAATTTATCTCGAATATTAAAATCCAATTCCATTTGAGGGTTGTCATCATAAATATTTCTCTAAATATAAGAAGAATTGATATGTTGCTAAAGATCTAGAACATTCTCGATCATCTCTTGAACCAGATCAGGTACAAGTATGTTTTTCCCCAAATTCATCCTAATAGGTTAGATTTCTACATCACCTTCCATACAGACCTTCATATGGATGCATATGAATACTCGAGTGGAAGTTATTATTGTATGATAACTCAACCAATAGGAGATGGTAATCCCATACAACATTAAATTACAGTGAGTAGACTATAAGAATATCTTTGAGCATCTGAATATTCTTTTCAGATTGGCCGTCATTTTGGGGTTTTCAGGCCATGTTGAAATTTTCTTCATTAATCAAACCATGTTGAATAATACTCCATAATTTAGATGTGAACCTAGGATCCTGATTAAAGACAAATGAGATTGGAACCCCATACAGTCACACCACTTCCATCACATATATCTTCGAAATTTGTTCAATCAAGAGAACTTCTCAAATATAGATAAAGTGGGCAGTCTTGGTGAGATAGTCCACCACAACCCATATAAAATTATTTCCTTCAGATGTCTTTAGGTGACCCATGACAAAGTCCATAGTGACATTATCCCATTTCCACATGGGTATATGCAATGGTTGCATCATCCCTTTGTACTTATGCCACTCTGATTTAACTAGATGACATATCAAGAACCTCAAGATATACTCCACAGTCACCTTATTCATGTTTTACCACCAAAAGTGTTCTCAAAGATCATGGTACATCTTGGTAATCCAAGGATGGATAGATAATGTTGAGATATGTGCATTATAAAATATTTCCTTCTTTATCCTAGGTGATGAAGGCACACAAATCCTCATTCCAAATCAAATCACACCATCACCATCGATATGGAACTCTTGTAGATTCCCTTACTTTACTATATTCACATTATTTTATAACTTCAGATCATCCATTTGTGCCTCCATACTATTCTATTGGATAGATGACTGGGATGTCATATGGGAATGTTAGGACGCATTCCCTACTATTATTATTTCCATATCCCTGGTTTTCATATCCATGAAGATATGGTCTTTATCAATCAACAACATGGATAGAGTAGGAGGTTCTTTTCTACTAAGAGCATCAGCTACCTTGTTTGCATTTCCAGGATGACAATGAATATAGCTATCATAGTCCTCTGTTAGGTATAACCATCTCCTTCGATGAATGTTGAGCTCCATTTATGTGAATATATACTTTAGGCTCTTGTGATGGGTATATATGTTAGACTTCTCACCATAGAGGTAGTGAAGCCATATTTTCCAGGCAAAAATTCACAACTACTAGATCTAGATCATGCGTAGAGTATTTTTTCTCTTAGATCTTCATCTTTCGTGAGGAATAGGCTATCAATTTATCATTTTTCATGAGTACACAACCCAATCCTTTCTTGGAAGCAACGCTATATATCAAAAAAATTCATCCACTATTTGGTAATGTGAGTATAGTTTCAGTGATCACCCTTATCGTTATCTCCTTGAATGTTTCCTGACATTATTCTATCCAAAAACACATTACCCCTTTCATTGTTGACTTAGTTACTAGACTAGAAAATCATTATAAATTTCTCAAAAAACCTTGGTAGTACCCAGGTAATCCCAGAAAAATGCATACTTCTATGACACTAGAGGGTTTGATCCATTACTCAATTGCCTTTGTTTTTTAAGAGTCAAAATAAATTCCCTCAGTTGTGATCACATGTCCTAAGAATGCGACCTTCTACATTCAATAGTCGCACTTTCTAAATATTTCATATAACTTCTCCTTTCTTAATTTCGCTAACAAAATATTTATATGTTCTTCATGTTCCTCCTTGCTCATGGATTAGATAAGAATATCATCGATTGACACTACCATAATTTTTTGGAATAATGTCTAAATACTATATTAATCAAATCCATGAATATTTTATGGCAATTATTAAGTCATAAGGGAATCACCAGAAACTCATACAAACCATAACATATACGGATGGTAGTCTTCTAAATATCTTCTTCTCCTTTAGCGAATGATATCCAGAATAGATATCCAAATTTGAGAATTACTAAGAAACTCATATCTAATTGAATAAGTCATAAGTCCAAGGAAGATGATACTTATTCCTTATGGTGATCTTATTTTGTTCCTAATAATCGATACATAACTGTGTTGATCCATCCCTCTTCTTGAAAAAGAGCACTGACTCAGCCCAAGGTGATGCACATGGGTGTATGATCTCTTTTTCCAAATTCTCTTATATCTTCTTCCTTAACTCATCTATTTTTATAGGATCCATCCTATAGGGACACATTGATATAGGAGAAACTCTGGATATGAGTTCTATTGAGAACCCTAGCTTATGATCTGGTGGAATTAAAAGTAACTCTTTAAGAAATACATCCCTATATTATCTCATAATGGTCAATTTAGATAGGATGATAACTTTTTTTGACTCAAAAATTTGAGTAAGGTGTTCTTCTTCCTAGGGAATCATCACCCAGAACATTTAAGGATTTGACAAAGGAGACTCTTGATCTTCCTTGAATTTGTAGAGGGGTATATTATTGCTCAGAATATGAAAAGATACTTACTTTTTCCAAAGGTTTATATGTTACCTATATAAAAAGATCCAATATATTCCAATTATAGCTTCAAATTCTACCAAGGGAAGTATTATGAATTTTTCTGGAACAATCTTCCCAGGTATTCCCATAGGAGAAGATTCCAACACTTTGGTTTCAATGATTTCACCACTTGATGTTTTTATAAATATCAATACTTCATGGTTTTGGTGATTCGATTCAATATTTTTAGAAAACATTCATGATATATTAGAATTGATAGAAAAATAATCAAATAAAGAATTTTTCATTATTTAATAAATAGGAAATGTACATTATACAAATTAATGTTCATGCTCTATTACACCAGTAGGGATGGAATAAGCCTTGCCTTTTTCCTTTGGATTTGGTGGATACTAATGTTGATTAACCTCTATGAATTTAGGTTTAGTGAATTGACTTGAATAGTTCCCTTGCTCCCTACAGTTGTAGAATTCATCCATTGGTAGTTATCTCCTTTCATCCACAACATTGTACCACTTTCTGATATCTTTTCAGCATTCATGAGATTGGTGGCCTTCTCTCCTACACTTGAAGCATTTCCCCATCCCTCTGATAATGTTCCTAGGATGCTTCTTACAACATTTTTTACATGTTGGTTGTTGAGTTTTCTTTCCACCATTATCATTAGATGCTCCGACATGAAACTCTAAATTTCATTTATTATCATCATATCCATAGAAACATTCTCCAAACTACATATACACTTTGAGAACATATCAAATAACTTCTTTATAACTCCCAATGTCTTGAATTTCAAGATCATTTATAAGGTTTAGTTTTAAAATACTAAGGAATCTATCAATTTTACTATCATTTTTTATAAGAAAACATAAAGCGTACCTAGAAAGACCTGTGAAATTTTTTTCGTAGGAAATGAACGATTCTCCATCCTGTTTCATCAGATCAATAAATTATCTCTCCATAATTTTATGAAGAGTTTGATGGAAATTCTTGTTTAGAAACATTTTCTTAACATCTTCCCACTCCATATCTTCAATTTCATCCTTTGGCTTGGTGTTCTTAATCAACTCCCACCATTGGTTAACCTCTCCATATAGAAAATAAATGGACATAGGCACCTTCTCTATATCAGAATACCGAAGCATAGAAAAGATAATATCTATTGAGTTAATCCACTATTAGAAGACTAGTGGATCGAAATATCCACTAAACCTTTGTGGTAATTTCCACATAAAACACTCGGTATCCAGTTCCTCCCTCTTATGTGAAGGCGACCATTCCACATTATTTAGATTATTATTCATAACCTAAGACATATGGGTAAGAATCACTATGAAATTTTTAAATCCACCCCCAAGGAATTTTGGATTTCATTCAGGTAATTACTGCATTCTCCCTCATATGGGTTGTTAGCTTGGTTTCCACTAGTTCCCACCATTTTCTAAAATATAAATGTTTAGAACAAAACATAAGTCAATATTTCCAGAATAAATAAATTATTCCTATGTGAAATTAAGTATAAAGGAATATATTGTGGGATCCATATGTTTATAATTTTCAAAAACAAAATTTCATGGGTTCTTACGTATCCTTAATCTCATATCAAGGGTTTTCACTAATGTTCTCTGATCTTAATTCCCAAATTAACTAAACCCGTCTCTGATACCAAATATAGAGACTTTGATTTTTCTTACAAAAATTATTACATTATTTATGGAAAAAGAACATGAAATAATTACACAACCAAGATCCAAAATTTTAGTTTCTTGGGAAAACTAAAACAATAAATAACATTTAAAAAATGAAACATAAAACTCTATTTAATTACTTATTCTCTTTATTCATATTGTCCATTATGTTCTTCTTTGTACAAGTAATCACCTGAGGATACACATAAAAAATGGTGAGATAAAATCATAGTAAAAGGAGTGAAATTACCATGAAATTAAATGACATACGATGATATTAATCATAACATCATCATCATAATCATGAGAGTAAGCATTAAGAAATGTCTTGGAATGCATTAATGTATAAAAATGAAACATTATGTCTTTGTAGTCAACTACCAAACATAGTTGTGAAGAAAGATAGAATCTTGTTCATGCATATTTCACTTTAATAATGAGATAAATAACATCGCTCCATTAATTGGAGTTCTATATATTTTTGTGCACACCCTTCACATCATAACATTTACATTTCACTATACAATTTTAGGCACACAAATCACTTCATAACATTTACTTTATCATGCATGCCACACAGAACGTATATCAATCTTGGATATAAAATAGCCCATAGAAAGGAATGGGATTAATTTAATAAATCATAAATTCATAAAATCTTGTCTCCCAAATAAAATAGGGAATAACATACCTGATATAAGAATCATCAACCTTGAGTGAAGAAGAAACAATCTCGAGAAGTAAAAGGTAGGATTTTTTTAACGGTTCTTTCGGAAAACATTGTGTCTATTATAAACTCGTTTAGAAAACATTTATATACCAAAAAAGGTAATGTAATTATGAATAAATTGTATTTTGGGAATATCCATTCTGAAAATGGGGTGAAATAATGAAATTCCAAAGAAAAAGAGTTGGGTTCGAGAATTCCACTTACCTTGTGTGTGAATTCTTTCTTCACTTTAATATCTTTTATAATAACATCATATTAATTAATTAAAAATTATATAACCTTTTATAAATTAATTTTATTAATTATGTTTTTACTGTGTTACTTTATAGGACTTTGGATGTGTTATATATTTTAATTTCACCATTCGTTAGTGTTCACATTCTTTGTTTTCATGATTGGATCACTAGTATACTTGAATGAAAGTTCATGTAATATATGGATAAATATACATAATTTTTATTATATGTTTTTAATTATATTAAATAATTTTAAACTATCTTATAATAAATTTTTTATATGGAATGAGGATGAATCAAATGTTAGTGATGATCATTTTATGTTAATTTTAGCTATTTTTTATAACAACATACTCGTTTTGTTTTATCATTTAGTATTATGTATATAAGTTAGTTCCAAAACATAAAAAAATGTTATAAAATTAAAATTAAAATATTATTTAAAACAATTAATGGTTTTATTAACATCTTTGTAGGAGTTAAAATAAAATGAAAGTGCATAGCCCATAATGTGAGTAAATTGACACATCATAGGTGACAATTTCATTTTTAAATTAAAAGAGATAGAGAGGAGTTTAATAATGGATGTTAAATTTAAATGATATGATTAAAATATATATAAGGTAATGGAGTTATCATTCCATTTTGATGAAGAAAGGTGAGAAGATTATAAGAAAAGAAAAGGATATTAAAAGAAAAAAGCAAGAGGATTTTACCTCTTAAATCTCTCCTCCCTGAGAACCTCTTTAGTGAAAAGGTTTTTGTATTTTTATGAGAAAAATAGCTCTTGGGCGTGGGTAAGGGTTTAGGGAAGGGGTCTGAGCAAAAAATTTACATGTTTAAAATCTTGAGTGGTGTGGGAAAAAGAGGTGGTTAGAGGTGGTATTTATAGTGGAGGTGAGGGGTGTTTTCTTATTATTATATTCATTAGTTTATTATTTTTGATAGAGTGTATAAATAGTTTGAGAATTATCTCTAAATATATTATAATAATGAATGATAGTTTTATATTTTGGGATTACATCATCCTTACATCATCAATGACTTCACAATCCATTTATTTATCTTTTATTGTAAATTATCATATTTTACTATTCATAAAAATCTAGTATTTTAGAAAACTCTCAAAATTTCACCCTAACCATTTTTAGACACGTATAACTAAAATATGAACACCATTTTATGAAAATAATTTTATAAATATGTGTAATTATATTTTTAATTAAAATAATAATTTATTTCGATAATGCAGATATTAAAATTATAACAGATTTTATAACACTTTGAAAAATTACCTATGGTCTCATAAAATTATCCTAAAACCATAAGACATAAAAATATTAATTTATGATTACATTTTATGAAAAAAAAATTCCTTTCAATTATTAAACAAATCATAAATTTTTAATTAAATATTTATGACTTGCAAAAATGTGTATACTTAATTAATAATTTTTAAAACATTTATTTACATAGACTATGATATAATTATACCATATTATCATTTATAATATTTTTAAATTTTATTTATACTTCCAAGGGTGAGGTGTCTATTCATTTGGTTGGTTTACTATTCATTAAGGTCATATTCCTATTCCTAATGTCAAGTTACTATTTCATCGGTATTGGTTCTTTAACTTATAGAAATACTTATTTTTTTCATTAATTATATATTTATAATGTTTTTATTAAATTATATAAGTTATTTTATGAGGTTTATACTATATGAAATTACTATAAGAATGGATAAATTCCATTGATAAAAGGTTGGATCGTTATAGGATTCCCATGCAATACCTTCACCTCGGAATCAATGATCTCCACTAGCCTCTCCACAACTATGACATCTTTCCCTAACTCAATATCTTATAACCTAAGAACCTGAGAGAGATTAATATAATAATTATTAATTTGAGATACATATAAAACATGTTGAAAACCTATCAATTTAGATGGTAATTCCAAATGATATTCAACCTTCCTAAGACAATCAGTGACCTCAAATAGTCCAGCAGATCCTGGATCTAGCTTTCTCTATTTTCCAAGGTGTTGGTGACCGAACCAAGGGATAACTTTTGTAGAATGAACCATGATTACTCTTACTTTATAATCGAATTGGAATGATTTTTATGTGTGTTTAAATGGATTTATAATAAAATATGGGGTTTCCCTTGTTTTTTCGTAAAAGAAAAATGGTGTCTTCAAAGCATTGTGAAATTGGTTTTTAAAGTATGTTTGAAAAAATAAAAGGGTTTTTTGAAATTTATTTTGAAAACCCCTTTGGAAATTGATTTGAGAAATTGCAGCACACTAGAAGCATTAGGTACTTTCATTGAAGGTGTAACTTAGTGATAACATCCATGAATTGTTGGGGGGTTCACTAATGGGGTGTTCCAATGTACCATAACATCGTTTTTCTAGGGACATGATATTGACATTATTTGGGGTTCACTCAAGGGGTGATCCTCCTCTCCTTAGTCAGGAATCGCTCCTACTATTTTCTTTCATCTTTGTGTACATTTATTCCATTTCATCTACTTTAGGGTGGGTGAAATCATTCCCATTATTTTTTTTGATAATGGGGTTCTAGTCTCTAGCCCACAGGGATCAGGAACACCATTCAGTTTTGTGGGGATTGGTTCGTGTGCTACTTTGTGAGGGTATCATAGGTCGGTAACTTCTAAAAACTAATAAAATATCAGAAAAATGGTTAGAATCATTTAAAATAGAAATAAAAAAGTTGACCAAAAATCATTCCAACATAAAACTGATTCTAGGAAATTAGAATGAATTAAAATAAAATTAAATATATCATTAGAATGATTAAAAAATTTCAAGAAATTAAATAAATTATTGAAAATAATTCCAAAAATATTAAAAGAATATATACTTTCTAAATATCATGTTTCAAACTGAAAAATAGCATAAATACATACTTTAACCATGTCATAAATAATTAAATTAAATTTTGGAATAGTTAATACAAATAAAATGTGTAAAAAATTATAATTAAATACTAAAAAAATATAGTGAGGCAAAATAATATTAAAAAAACAATAAATATATTTTTAAAATAAACATAATTTAGAATTAAAAATTCAAGACTGATGGTATAAAACATTTAAACTAATGTTATGTTAAAATTTGAATCAGTGGTAGATTAAAAATTGAACCAATTCTATATTAAAACAATTTACTAGTGGGAAATTAAAAACTGAACTAGAAATGGATTTAAAAATGAACTTGAGGTAGATTAAAAATTGTACTCATGGAATATTAGAAATTTAACTGGAAGTAGATTAAAATTTTATTTGGTGGTAGATTAAAATTTAACTGATGGTAGATTAAAATTTAAACTTGAGATAGATTAAAAATTGACCTGGATGTATATTAAAATTTTAAAAAATAACACATGATAAATATAATGATATAAAATGCAAACATGCTATAAATTTTCACGTATGATGATTTAAGTTACATAAATCAAGTGAGTAAACATATCAAATCCTATAATATTTAAATCACCCATACACTAACATATTACCATGTAATCAATCAAAACAAAACATAAACAGACAATATGTAATCAAAAAATAGAAATAAAAAAAAACAACATGTAATAAAAAACAGAATATAAACAAACAATCTCTACCTTTATTTATTACAAAGCGGAATAGGTAAAATATTTCCAACAACAACCAATGCCCAATACACATCAATTTAATATCCTACACTACATATATCTACCTCCACATCATGTTATCTACTTAAATTGACAATGTCTTCTCACCAATTGTGACAAAAATGTAAACAAATATTAAAACAAAAGATAATAAATCAGAATTATAGTAGAACAATTGAAAAAATAACATACGACAAAAACATAGAATCATCATGACTACCTTCTAAAGAACTTCATGGATATGAATGGTAAACTTTTTTCTTACTACCGACATCTTTCACCTATAATAAAAACTATAACATTTAAGAAAAGAAATACAAAAAAAAAAGACACAAAATATATTAATATTCCTTCACATAAAATTTGTTATATTTTTAATAAAATAGAATAAAATTTAACATAAAATGTAATATATAATTAAAAACACTTTGAAAACATAAACATCCATATTTAAGATAAGATTCAATAGTTGAAACAGAAAAGGGATGAGTAAATATTATAATTTAGTTTTCAGTAAATGTACAGTGTGCTTGAATATTACTTAACAAATAAATTTTAATGATTTTGATACCACATCATGTCTGATATTTTATAAACAACTTATCGGTTGTTATCCCATTAATTTACATCAATATGAGGTTATTTTCTATGGTTTTAACAATTCCATGTACATTTTAGTGTTTTAAAACACTACAATCATTTTTACTGCCATAAGGGGGAATTCATAATTCGGAATGATGTATTGCCAGTTACAACATTTTAAAAATAACTATATGGTTATTGTCCCATGATTTTAGGGAAATCAGTCGTCGTTTTCTTAGTTTTGACCCCTCGACACTTGTTTTTAAAAGGCCTTTGTACCTCATAGAAGTGTATACTGAGTATTTTTGACCAAAATTAACATCAAATTGATGTTTTTCATGTGAGTACACATCAAAAACAACTCAGTAATGGTTTTCCCATTATTTCACATCAATCTGGGGTTTTTTCTATAGTTTTGACTGTCCTATTTATATTTTAGTGTTTTAAAATGGTAAAAATGCTTTTAGGACCATAGCAGAAAAACCGTAAATCATGATGATGTGTCATTGGTTTTAACATTTCACAATTAAATATATGTACATTTTTCCATTATTTCAAGGAAATCTGACATTGTTTTCTTGGTTTTGACCCCCCCCCCCCAAACATGTTTGTAGTGGATTTTTTACCTATTAACAGTGTATACCAAGTAATTCTGACCACAATGCATGTCGTATTGACAAATTGTATTAACATACATGTCAAAAACAACTCATATGTGGTTTCAACATTATTTCACATCAATATGAGTTCGTTTTTATGTTTTTGACCATTCTACGTATGTTTTAGTGTTTTAAAAAAATGCGTGTATGACCATAATGGGAAAATCGTAATAAAAAATGACATGTTTAAAGTTCCTACATTTCAAAGATAAATGTATAGTTTTCCCATTTTTTTAGGGAAATCCAATGTCCTTTTCATGGGGTTTACCCACCAACACTTGTTTTTAAAGTCTTTGGTATCCTTCAGAAGAGTATACCGAGTAATTCTGACCACACCTCACATCATATTGATGTGTTTTCTATCTGTACACATCAAAAAACAACTCATAGGTGTTTTTCTATGATTTCACATCAATAAGAGGTAATTTTATAAGTTTTTTTGCATTCCATGCACATTTTAGAGTTTTAAAATACTAAATATATTTTTATAGCCATAATATGGAAATTGTAATTTAGAATGATGTGTCCTCATTTCCTACAATTAAAATTTAATTCTATAGTATTTTTACTATGATTTTAGGGAAATTAGACATTTTTTCTTCATTTTAACCCCTGACACTTGTTTTTAATGTATTTTTTGCCTTTTAGTACTGTATACTAAGTAATTCCAACCAAAATTCACGCCAGATTGATGTGTTGTCTATGTCCACACATCAAAAGAATCTTATCTGTGTTTTTTCCATGATTAATCATCAATGTATGGTCTTTTTCTATAGTTTTTACAGTTCCAAGAACGTTTTATTGTTTTAAAACACTAAAAACATGTTTATGGTCATAATGGATTAACCATAATTCGGAAGAGAATATCATTGGTTCCTACCTTCTACAATTAAATATATGGTCATTATCCCTTGATTTTAGGAAAATATGATGTTATTTTCTTGGTTTTGACCCCCATACATGTGTTTTTAATGACTTTTATACCTTTCGAAAGTGTATACCAAGTGATTCTAACCACAAAACACTTCAGATTGACATGTTTTCAACATTTATATTTCAAAAACAATTTATAAATGGGTTTCACATGATTTTACATCAATCTGGTGTCTTTTCAACGGTTTTGACAATTCTATGCACGTTTTGGTGATTTAAAACACTAAAAACACGTTTAGGACAGTAATGGGAAAACCGTACATTGGAATGACATTTTTTTAGTTCCTATGTATCATAATTAAATATCTGGTCATTGTCCCATGATTTTAGGTCTATCTGACAACCTTTCTTGGTTTTGACCCTCTCACACATGTTTTTTAAAACTTTGATATCTACCAAATATACTATTCATATGTTTTTATTCCGACACATGTCCTCCACTCCACCCTCCACGCTCTATTTTTTTCTACCTTCCACATCATCCCTACATGTTTAGAGACACATTCTTCCCCAATCCATTATTCTATGATGAAAAAAACCCTAGAATTACCTCTCCCGCATGTGATGACCATCGGCGATTCACCATGCACTCGATCCCTCTTTGCCATGATGATACCCTAGGATTCCTCTCCCACTCACATTTCCCAAATACAGTTATCAGTGCACTGAATCATCGTCATCTCTCCAAGTTTAGCGAAACACCACGCTCCCTCCCTCTTCCCCTTGACTAAACCGTAGCTATCGTCTCCATCTCGCGCTGTTTAACTACAGTTCCCAGTGCACAGATTTGTTGTCTATCTAATCTGAATGACTGGCTTCAGCATCCACTGATTTCATACGATATCAATCAATTCCTTCGAGACTGCTCCTGGTTGGTAATTTTGTCATCTTATTTGGAGGTAACCATGCATTTAACGAAACCTTCTAATCTCTTAACTGATGATTGATTAAAACATCATTCGTTGATATTCGTTGTGTTGCTACCATTGAATATATTTGTAGTTGACTTCGAGTTCTCACTATCTCCTACGCTGAATCGCTTTATCATTCAACGAATGATATCAATCAATTCATGGGAGACAAGTTCTACTCGGGAATTGGGTCGCCAATATTGGAGGTAACCCTACATTTACCCATACCTTCTCTACTCTCAACTATTGATTGATTGAGTGTCCATTTATCGATGTTAACTATATTGTCACCAGCGATTCAATTTGTAGTGGACTAAGGTTATTACAATAGTCTCTTTTGTTTTGGATTCATGTTCATGTTCTATAAATGAAAATTTCTTTCCGCTGGTTCTTCAACTATTTCATATTTGTATTTCTTTTCTAATCTGTCATAACATATCTGAATTTCTTAGTTGATTCTCTGCGATGACTTCCTGGAAATACAGTTATTTGTTTTGATTTTTTCAGATTATGAAACAATTATATTCATCGTCTCTGTAATAGGTAGGCTCTCCTAATTCTGTAGAAAATTTCACCCTTTTACTTCATTTTTCCCCAGCTATGTGTGCAACAATTTCGGGGTCTAAAATCTATTTCTGGGTCTGAAAACAATTTCTTCCATTTGAAAGGTGTTATGAAATGAGATGTTTGGTGACATATTGGTGTTGAAGGTTTGTTACCCCATGATAAATGTTATCTTATTTTGATTTTGTTTTCTAAATATTTCTTTCATGTTAACATTTATATTAGTTATTATTCAAATTTAGTAATGTATTCTAATTTTTTAACTTTTTATCTATGTATAAAAGTTTGTTCCATGCTTTTAATGTTGAATGTATTTTTGGGTGAAATCCTATAACTTCAATTTCTTTTCATGATTTGGTATTTCCAGTTTTATTTGATTGTTTTTAAATTTTTTTCTCTATACATGTGAATAAAAAAACAGGAATTAGAAAAGGGTTTCATCACCAACATTCCAGTAGATTACATTACAAATATCTATCAAATAGATCTTCAACCAATATTTCTGCATGACTTACATTCCCCAAAGTTCTTTGGCAACCAACTATGAACCATTTCAACTATATTTAATCATACAACCACCATTGTAAATTTCACTACTTCTATGTAAATTGTTAATTTTATTTTAATTTTACTCTCTAAAGGAGATTTTATCATATTATAAATATAACATTTCATTTTAATATATTATGTTAACATTCATATTTTTTATTCTGAAAATTTAGTAAGGTATTCAAAATTTTTAACTTTTTTTCTATGCAGAAAATTATGTTCCAAGCATTTGATGGTGACATTATTTCTGGGTGACATTTTAGAACATCAAATTATTATTATGATTTAGTATTTCCATTTTTATTTTATTGTTTTACAATTTTTTTCATTGTACATGTGAACACATAAATAGGAATTGGAAAGTGGTTTCATTACCAGAATTTCAGTAGATTCCATTACAAATATCTATAAACTAGATCTTCATCCAATTTTTTTGCATGATTCGCAGTCTCGGAATTTCTTTGGCATTCATCTATGAACTGTTTCAACTATATTAAATCATACAAACACAATTATAAATTTCAGTACTTCTATGTAAATTGTCAATTTTATTGTAATGTAATTCACTAAAGGAGATTTCATCATTTTATAAATATAACATTTGATTTTATTATAATGTTAACATTCATATTTTTTAATCTATAAATTCATTAAGGTTTTCTAATTTTTTAACATTTTTTTTCAATGCAGAAATGTTTATTCAATGCTTTTGATGGTGACAATATTTCTTGGTGAAATCCTTAAACTTAATGTTCTTCTCAAGATTTAGTATTTTCATTTTTATTTAATTTTATTACAATTATTTTTTTCTGTACATGTGAATAGATAAACAGGAATTGAAAAAGGGCATCATTAAAAAAATTCCAGTAGATTCCATTACCAATATCTGTAAACTAGATCTTCAACTATTTTTTTACGTGACTCACAGTCTTCGAAGTTCTTTGGCAGTAATCTATGAACCGTTTTGACTATATTTAATCATACAACCAACATTGTAAATTTCACTGCTTCTATGTAAATTGTTAAATTTATTCTATAAAGGAGATGTCATCATTTTATAAACATAACATTTCATTTTAATATTATTTTTTTCTCCTATTTTCAAGATGAATTAATTTAAGGTTTTATGTGTTGTTTTTATTTTATAAATCTATTTCTTATAGATTTCTAATGTGATGATGTACTATATTTTCTTGTAGATCATGATGAGGTCAATGGACTTTAATATTGGCCTTACATGGAAACAGAGAGTTCGTATATCATTCCTTTTTTCTCCTAGATAATATGAGTATATAAAAAATAATAATTGGAAATGTTTTTTATTAACAACATTACAGTAGTTTCGAATAATTTTTTTTAAACTAGCACTTATTCCAGGTGTTTTGTAAGACTCCCATTCTTCAATATTCTATAAGAATCATATTTGAACTGTTTCGACTTCCATTCCATTAGATGACTACCATTGTAGACTTCATTGATTCTGTGAAATCACTTTACATGAAAAATTCTCAACAACACTTTATCATTTTGTAGGTTTAGATAATTTGATTACCCGGAAAATGTTGAAAATTTGTTGATATTACTTAATCTTTCAACCAATTTTAGGACTTATATTTTTACTGTGGTTTGTGTTAGTTGGGTGGGTGTCCTCATTTTCCAGAATTCATTGCTGCTTCACACCTAATCATGAATCCTCAAACCGTATCTTCTTTTCTAGAGATTGGGTTGGGTGATAGAGACCAATAGTTTTTTTTGTTCACATATTAACATCAATCGGTATAGCAACTCGCTACAGGAGGAAATATTTAACAATAAAATTTCAGATGTTGTACATGGAATGGAAGGTTCACGATATTATCTTTTCCACTTTTTGTAGGTTTTTATGGGAATGGAGCAATCATTCATGGGTGGGTAGACCTGTTTCACATCTATTTTTTCATATATGTACAAAATTACAGGTTTCAGAACATGGGTTTCTGGTGGAAAGGGGATACTCGGTTCTAGCCTTCAAAATGCTGCAACCAAGAGAATTAAATGGGAGGAAGGTAAGGTATGTCAGAATAGGGATTTGGATTTGATGGAATCCGCCCACTGAATGGTTGATTTTTAATGTGAATTATTGTTACTTAGCTGGGTAGATGTGTGGTGGTAGATTATCGATGAATAGATGTGGTTTGGTGGTACTGGGGTTCAATACATCTTTTGGTGTAAGGTCTTCTATTGAATTAGAGGAGATAGTACAAACACTATCCTTGGTGGTTAACTTATATTGTTAGAAGTTTCTAAAGATTGATCAATCAAGATATACTCATCAAACACACCGAGAGAGAAGGTAACTTCATTGCAGATACATTAGCTTCTCAAGGTACTCTCTCCAATAATTGTACCATTTATTATGTAGTATGGTCCGTTTGAGTTTATTATTTGTTTTTTGTTAAGGGAGATTCCTTAGGGATCCACTATTTGCAGCCTCTTTGATTTCAGGGCCTGTATTGTTCAGTTTTAATAAAAAGAGAATTTTCATGTGTTCAAGTGTCACCTGTACATTTTTCCCAATCAATATTAAAATTTTTATATGAGATTGTGTTTTTTACATGTGCTCTATCCATTTAAAGAAGATCATGTTTATGAATAACTAAAATAGTATGTACATATTTCCTTACCTTGTGATGGAATGAGTCAGAGTTATTGAAAATACCTTATAAAACACGTCACATACAATAAGAAGACAAAAAAATAATGGGTTTTAATATTTTGACTCATACCATGCAAATAGAGTCCTCAATGTCGGTTCTTATAAAATACTACCTTGAACCAAGGAAATCAAGTCCCCTTCCATGCTACATACTTGGATGTTTGATCAGAAGATTTTAGCATGATTTGTATGTCAGATACGTGGGAGATGGGGGTGTGCTATGAAACTAATCCTGGAATATAAAAATAAATGATGATTCATTCAATGTTGATTTGATGCAGAAAATAATGGTTCTGATGGAGGAAGAGAAGGTTAAAAATGTTCTTAGACAGTCTTTCTTTCAATAAACATGATAAAAACTCTATTTAGGTGTTCTATAACATCTTATTACAACTTATTTTTTTCATTATGTAACTTTTATTCCTCAATTTTTGTAACTTTGTTTCCCATTCAGCCAGTCTTTTGGTAACTTTTGTTCCTCCATTATGTATTTGATAGAGAAGGTTTCTCATTATGTCACTCTTATTCATCAATAACTATAACTATTAATCCATTATATATGTCATTTTTATTTAAAATTTTTTCAATATTAATATAATTTATTGTGTTTGATAGATGGTATTCTATTAATAATAATAATAATTACTTTATAGTGTCGTGCAAATGCACAAGAGGAGTACTAGTCTATTAAAATTTCTTATTGAGTCATTTAGAGCACACCGTATGTTTAATGTATATGTCGTTAGATATTCCATGTCAAAAATAATTCAACGATGGGATTCCCATGATTTCATATCAATATGAGATCTTTTGTAATTTTTCTGATCGTTGAACATTCATTTTAGTGTTCTAAAACCCTAAAAACTTATTTATGAGCATCATAGGGAAACCGAAATTCGGATTGATGTGCCATTAATACATAAATTTCACAAATCAATATGTGGTTGTTTTCTTATGATAACTTGTTTAATCATTAATTAATTTTTGAAAATTATAATTCTACAATTAATATATTATTAATAAAATTATTGATTTAGCACTATTTCTAATAGTATTTTAATTAATTTCTAAAATATTGATTGGTTATTTTATATATTTTGGTGCTCAAATTTGTTTGAATAAATAGAATTTTTCAATCTAAATCATTGTATATTTCATGGTCAATAATCATTTCTCAATGATTCTTATATATGAACGATAGATTTTATATGTGTTGTTTTTTGAGAACTCAGAGGTGGATTTTTATTCAGTTGGCGATAAGTTTTTTAATAAAACAATAACATGTTAGAATTGAAAGTTACCATATATAAATTATTTAGTGGTGGTTATCAGGAACTGTCACTATGTAGAGAAAATAATTTTTTTTATTGGATGTAATCAAAAATTGCATCCAAAGAGATTATGGAAATTTTATTGTTCTTTGAAAAATGTGTGAATGATCTTTTAAATTTATAACTTACCTAAAAAAGATGAGATATAAGGATGTAAATTTATTCACAGATCATTCCGTCTATCCACCGAAAAATAGAAAGTAAACATTTTTTACATTTTCAGCCACTATAGATTCTATTTTTAACTATTATAATCTTTTTCTTTCACTTTTAAATTTAATCTAGAAATTTCGTTTCGTGATTCTACATGAACGACACTACTTGAACCCCCACTCGGTGTAGAAGTAATGGATAATGCCACGCTACCAAATATATCTGATGGAGTAGGCCTAAAACTCACCCCCCTACATGCATGAGATACTTCTTCCCTAGAACTATTTTAACTTCATTGTTCTAGGAAACAAATGCTGGTTGTGAATGGTTTCCATCCTAGACATCTTCAATTTGAACCCATTAAAATAAAAATATTAGCAATGATTTTTTAAAATATCTAAACATAATTTTTTCTAATTAATAAATTTTTAATTAGTATTTCATTTTATTTCAAATCAATAAAAACATATTATTGATAATTTTATTATAGAAACAAAGAATCCTTAAACCCAATTAATTAGGGCTATCTAGAAGTATGAAACAACACCAAATTGGCCTCTTCTGATCCATATAGCTGGCCCCATTTAATTAGGATTATGTCTTTTTAGTTATTATAATATATTTTTTATTATTATGTTTTTATGGTAATAAAATTATATGAAAAGGTACTGAAAAGTAGATAATCCAACGTCTTTGGTAGGGTCATTTAAAAAACATCCATCGGGATTCCTGGGCAATTTAAACCACATATATGTTTGGCCAAAAAACTGACCTGATTCATTAGCCTATATAAAAAATGTAAACAAGTTATAAAATAACATGATTTATAAAAAAATGATATAAAAAAAATGAATAAAATAAAAACCAAAATTGTTCTTTTTCTTGAAAAACATCGAGACCCAATAATGGGAGGAATCGCTTGATTCTCTCAACTCATAGAATTTTTTCAGAAAATTCCAACAAAAAATTTCAACAATAATAAAACTTATAATTTTATTATTTTTACATTATTAAGATACTATTAAATATGAAATTACCTCATAAGATTCATTTCTTTTATCATCAAAAAAGTGCTTTCATTGCTCACAAGAAATTCCTTCAGGTAGTTTGTCATAGATTTATCGTGAGATCAAATAAGTGTCATTAAACTCATTCCATAACCTCAATTTAAAATCTCTCTATTTCATACCCAAAACTTTCAAAGTCCATAGGCATGAAACGAAATCGGGGACATAAAAAAAACTAGAAATAAATAACATAACACTTTATCAATATGTTACAAAATTTTACTCATGTCTTTTAGATTATATTTCAAGGAATATTAAATTAATATTACCTTTAATTGAGTTTAAAATACCTCATTTTTTCAAGATGTAGGATAACTCTAATCATTATATGTAATGGAAAATCTCACTATATCCCAAGGAAGATGCCCAAGAATCTTCCCATATATTCTGGAAGTTTCAGTAGTATGCACCCCGAACTCATCGAATGGAAAGATAATCTTGAAGTCCTTAAGGTTCCATACATCTATAGGGTTAATATTTTTATCCCTCATATGGTTGCCTTTATCTGTTTGAAAAATGTATTAAATAATTAATAAAAATAATGTTTTTTGAAAAATATAATACATACCACCAATGGTTACAAACCAATATCACCTAGATAGAGGGGTGATGATCTACTCCATCAATGAAGGTGAATTAGGAAGTGGGATACCGATGACATATAGGTAAATGGGTAGCTTTATAGTAGGCTAAGGTATAATAGAATCACTATGATCTACAGAAGATGATGATAGTGGTGGCGTACTCAAAGATTCTAATTGTCTAGGACCCTGAATTTTTTTTCTCAGAATTACTATATTTAAAATGGTCAAGTACCATATTGTTACAAAGTTATGTTTTGTAAATTTGGGTAAAATTATTGGAAACGTTTTTGTTCAAAAAATGAATGATTTTTATATGTCATTTTTAATGGAGTTGTGATGGATTCCAATGGAATTGTGATGTGTATAGAATAATATTTAAAAAACATTATTGCCTATGTAAAACTAGTAAATATTCAATTAAATGTTATAATAATATAGTATTAATCACTATTATTCTTTAATATATTATTTGAATATTACATATATCGAACACAACATTATAACCATAATGGAATCATAGGGTGTTTATGAGAGTCTTATATCACATCATATAATAGATCTGTGATATAGTTTATATAATAGAATGTTGCATTTCATATTTCTATATTGGTTATTATTCCAAAATTAATTATTATACATATTCATATAATCATTGATAATAAATATATAATCATAATAATTTTCATAATTTATTATATAAACACATCCATTAACTTTGGCAGCAACAAATTATATGTATCTCTCTGGAAATGTTATTTAATGAAGTAGTCCAAAATATAGAATGTGGTCCATATATGTTTCTGGTAGTGTTAAAGAAACAAATCAAGATTATTCTCTCTTCGTACCACTTCCTTATTAATTACCAATTATAGGGTGATAAAAAATTTGTGATCTATTAGTCCTGACATTTTATATGTTGATTTTGTTGACCAGTATAATAATATTAGAGGTAATAAAAAGAGAAATATATCTTAGTGATCAACATCAAGTATATTTTATCGATATTGATCACAGAGTACATGTGTTACAAATAGTTATTTTACGTTTTTTATTTTTATTTGATTTTTTGATGATAGATATACATTTAAAAGAGTTTTATCCACACATTATGAAGCTATTATCATCTCAAAAAACCCATTTGAACTCATCCATGTTATAGTAAATAATAAAATTTTGAATCCCTTTTAATATCGATTATAAAATGATGTTTGTGTCTTGATTGAAACTGAGTAGTGATCATAGTCTCTCTATGTAATTTATGAACAAAATAATTATGGATTTTTGAATTTGTTTGCAAGAACCCACAATCATCATACACTGATAGAGTACCATTGATACTCTATATCCTTATATCTATCCGTATCTAGATATATGATATTCCTATTATTTATGAAACTAGAATCATCTATATTAAAATATTTAATTCATATATTTTGATTCAGAAATACTAACATTATTATATATAAATTAACAAAAAACTAAATATTCGTAATATATGTATTTATCCCCTTATAGTGAACTTTATTATTAAGACCACTCTCGGGATGTTATTTAATAAATAAGAAATCCAATTAGATTGTGTATTCACTATAAGAGTGGTAGGGTGAATCTATGAGATTATTTTTAAATGTTTCAACTAAATTTTTAATTTCTCTTTCTTATATTTGAACATCAATCCATGTTACAGTGTATGTGACTATTTATTCATTGTTGGTACATCTGGACACATGAAAAAGAAACCACTGATAGAAGCTTGTAGTATTGTTTCAATAATGAATCCTAATGTGGGACTATTCACCATATTGTTTTTAGGATGAGTTTTATATAAAACTTTATCTATAATAAATTATATTGAATAAAAATTCATGATATTGGATCATATATAACACTATAATTATAAGGGGTAGATAGTATTATACAATATACAGCTACTCAATATTAGATTTAGGGTTAGTATGATACAACCTTTAAGGAGGGTATGAAGTGTCTCCAAGGAGGGGATCTGAGCCAAGGAGAGGGAGGTCAGAGGGGGGTCCACACCATCATCGAGGAGAGGAGACAAGATCAGGTGAGGGAGGTTTGAGGGGGGGGGGGGAGGGGTCATGGGGGTCAGGGTTAGTGGGGTGCAGGTGTTGCGGGTCATGGGATTTGGTTCACAGGATTATGGTTGCGGGCTCGAGGTCGCTGTTATGGAGAGGAATAATAGGAGGGGTGGGGGAAAAGGAGGTCACGGGCTCAAGGTTTCATCAATGAAGAGGATATGAGGAGGTCATGGGAGGTGGGGTGAAAGGGGTCGAGGTCTCATAGAGGGAGTAAGTGAGGGGGAGGGATTAGGGATTTTTAAAAATGTTTAAGGGCAGTTTAATTGAAATCTACACTAATTGAAAACAAAGGAAAAAATATTGCCGCAATTTTTTGAAATCATTGCTAGTTTTATTAGATTTATTTCATAGAAGTTACTATAACCACCTTATATATAATGCCACAAACCATCTCTTTTCATGCAGTGGTGGTAGATTAAAAATTGAACTGTTCATAAATTAAAATTTTAACAGGACATAGATTAAAAATTAAACTAGCTGTAGATTAAAATATAAACAATCAGCATATTAAAAATAGAACTTAGAGTATATTAAATTTTTATAAAATAACACATGATAAATTTTTGTGATCAAACACAGTAAGATTATATAAATTTTTACATATGAGGATTTAACCAACATTAATTAAGCGAGGAAACAAAACAAAACATAGAATATTTAAATCACACTTATATAATAATCTACCCACGTAATCAATCAAAATAGAACATAAACAAATAATACACAATAAAGTAAAATATAATATAAAAAATCAACATATAATAAAAAAATAGAATATAAATAAAAAAATCCTTAGAACTAGAAAAATAGACAACCCAAAATATTTGAACAGAGTATCTTTTTTACATATAATTTATAATTGATTTATAAATAATAAATATATTAACATAGATTTCATTCTTCATTGATGAATCTGGATAGAATTTATTTTTTTTACCATTATTGAATCAAATGATACAATGTAGAATCCCTCTAGAAGTATGTTGTCTGATGAAAATTTTAATATTATTTTTGTGATATTTATTGAAAATATACCTAGTTTAATCCAATTATTGGGTAAAATTAGAGTTTCTGTTACTCTTTGAGTATCATCACATAATCTATAAATGAAATAAGATAAGTATTTTATTGATCTATTAATTTCTTTAATTGAAATTTGAAAAACCAAATTGATTGGAATTTAGATTACTATAATATGTAAGTAAATGGATTACATTTTGAGTATTAAAAAATTTACTCAATTTTTGAATTAGAATCGATACTATGATTTTGTTTGTGAAATGATAAATTGGATGAGAATATAAAAATTTAATGATAAAAATAGGATGGATTTTATGGGTGAAATTTCAATTTAAATTTGATTTTTTCATTCTCAAATTTAATTAGAAATACCTACATTGAGAAAAATTGTGTTTTGTGGAGGTCATTGAAATTTTGGAAAATGAATGGATATGATATGAGTTATATTCATGGGGATGATCCTACCACTAAAAAATAAAAAAAGATAGATTGTTGACACCATTAAACTATGAGACCATAAGTGTGATAGAGACCGCAACTGAATATTTTAGAAAATTAATGAAGCGACCGTGCCCATTATGGAGTGACCACACGATGTGATATTTATAGCCACCATGAATAAATGTTTTTTCAAAATGATGGATTGATCACACCAATAAAAAGTGTTCATTATAAAAAAATTTGTTAAATTAATTCATTGTTTTCATGGAAAAAAGTCAAAAAAAAACATCGAAAAAATTAAAAATGGATGAACCTACTCTATACAAAAAATGAATCGATTGTGGGATATATATGGCATCAATCATCAAAAGACTATTAAAATGGAAAAGGCATGTATCTACCACACCACAATAAATGGATCCTATTCTCTTGTTCAATCAACCTGATCGGCTGCACCACCCTCTTGCACACATGGAGATATAAAATTGAATCTCACAAGGGGAGTGAAACTGAACTAGTAACTAACATCAAATTATTCTCTATTGACGATCTCTAAACCCCAGAGTTGAAAACTAGAGGAAAAGTTAAATCTCAAGTAAGGAAAATATACTAACCGTGGTTGAGCACCCAATTATCACAGTCAGTGGGAAAAAAGGACACATTTGATGTGATGTATCCTATACCAAAGGATTTTTAACCAACCTATGTTGTATAAAATGTCAAAAAATGGAAGAAATAGAATTAAATAAGGAAAACTATCATTTTGGATTATATGATAGAACTGAATCACATGCCACCATATCCTAGCCACCATTGAAAACCAATGATCACTAAATATTTGAAGGACCCACAACCCAAGAACCCCAAATCTCTAATAAAATGAAGCACCATGATCATCATTTGGAATATAGAAGATGAACCTACTGAGAGTGGTGATTAAATTAGACTATCGAACATTGCTGATGGAATTATTGTTCTCTCACTTAGTTTTGGATCTCTGAGGTGTCAAGGAAAGAATATTGAATCATCAACACCATTTGAAACCATGTTTTCTAGATCAATTCATGAATCCTTGTTGCACCATCTATTGAAGAAACTCATCTTGAGTAGACGACCTAGAGCTAAATACCCTGTAGAGACAAAGTGACAAACTTATGTCTTGATATGGAAGAGGATGGGTCGGAATCACCCTTTCAAAATCAAATAGTAAAACTGATATAATTACATGAATCTTTTGAGGAAATTTACATACCATCACCACCAAATAAACTCAGCCTACCACTAAAAAAATAGTCACTTTCCTGGAGAAGATGATGATTTTAAACTCAACAATATTACTCAAGAAGCTACCTTGTTGATGCTTGAGACACCACTAAAAAATATTGTACCAAATTAAGAATGCCCAAGCACACTAGAAGGATAAAAAACAAGAAACTTGATGATAAATCAATAAATAATTTGATTTGTAGGTTCCTATAATGTAGAAAATAAAAAATATCAATAAAAAATATAGCATGATCAAAGACAAGATAAAAGAAGTGACATCGAACCACAGTCCAGGAAATACCCAGCATTGTCTAGACCTATGTTCAGTGATGAGTCCCAATGACAAATTCCCTATACTATTCTATCAAATCCATGAATATAAGTTAAATCCACTAACTCATCACATGTTCCAACTCCCCACATGATGCTAGGACAACACTCACCTTCCACTAAAGCTTTATAGTAGTGAATAATTTCTCTTTGATCCTTAAGGAATATTTGGAGAGATAAATTATGGGAGGAGAATTATATAATAAAAAAATATTCATGTATACTGACTCAAAGAAGTTTAGACCAACACGTAGTGCATGTGGAATCAATCAAAGAAACAGAAGTGGGATAAAAATTTGAGTAATGAATCATTCATGTTGAGTTTTTTGGAAAAGAAAATTGTGCACATCATGTGGAAGGGATGGAATGTTGATGAAATTTGACCATATCTATTTAAAAAGAGGAATTCTTCACAAAAAGGGTGATACTAAGGGGAAAATCATGAAAAAAAATTAGAGGTTCTAATACCTTTCTTTATTTTCTTTTTATTTTTATTCACGTTGTTTATTCACTATTAATGTCACTCTATACCAGTAGTGGTCAAAACAAGGAGCCCTCCCCCACCCCTATGATAAAATCCAATATTCAATAAAAAAATTGCTTCTCTATTTTATTTTTATAGATATGTTTGGATGCATTGCCTTTAAAAGATTCTCATTTTCCATCCCATTTAAACATTTCGTTCCTCTTTTTACTAGTTTCTTGAATAAGCCACTTGGGAACTCCTTCACCACATATGATATCAAATCGTGGGATAAACCAAGAGTGGTTTCGGGTAGCCAATAACTAGGATATTTGAGGATTGAAAATTTAGTGATTATTTTATTTTTTTTATTCCATACTAAAATTGCAAGGAATGTATAATTAGAGAGATTTCCTTTAATTATATAATGGTTGAGAAGTAAATTTGAAAAATGATTCATAGGTACCTGAGGAGAGTAATCTAAGGTTAGGCCAATATTTTTAAAACATTGAATTAAAAACAAATTAATTACCTCCATTGTTTTAAAAAATTCAAACCCACTGAACAAGATTTTAATGTATCCACCGCACCGTCTTCTCTAAGGACAACCCGAGTCACACTTTATTTAATTTTTCTTGGGTTCAAAATTATTTTAATACGAAATACATGATAGGCTTCCCATCGAACCTGAAAATAAGAATTATTATATATTATTATAATAATTAATATAATTTATTATTGATTGAAATATAAAAATTTCATAACATATGATAATAAATATTCAAAAAAAATTATCAATAAATATTTTACACTCATAACTATTTTTAATCATTAATTAATTGAAATTTTATCTTTATTCATCCATAATGTCTATTAAAATTTCATAATATCTACTATACACTATAATTAAAAATTATTAATTAAATATATCAATAATCATATAAAAATTCTATATATAAATTATTTTTTTATTAATATAATCTATTATTTATCTTACTATATATACAATATATATATATTCATATAATATTCTTATCACATTCTTAGATAAAATAAATTTTTAGGTTTATGGGAATCTTATTGAGGGGTGCATAGAAAAGAATTTAAACCTGAGAAAAATACATTAAAGTGGGACTCGGGTTGTCTCAAGAGAATTCAGTGTTGTGGATGTGTTAAAATATTATTTTGTTGGTTTGAAATTTGAAAATAGTTTAAGAAATTGATTGTTTTTAATTTTTTTTAAATCATTATGTTTCAATACTAGATTACTCTCCTTACTTACCCATGATTCATTATTCAATTTTACTACTGCCAAATTCTTTAATCCAAGGAAATCTCCCTAATTAGCCATTCCTAACAACTTCATGTTGGAATAAGAAAACAAAAAAATTATAATTATATTATATGTGCTTGACTAGATTAGTTATTGGATAATACCAATCAATCTCTGTTCATCCCATTGCAAACTATCATAGGCTGTGATGGAGTCCCCAAGTGACATGAGTGTGTAACCAGTTAAAATAAGATTGAAAATATTAAATGTGAAGGAAAAATTATGATCTAATAAAATTTAGGAATCCAATCACATCAAAAGAATTAGAGAAGAAATGTTTTATTGAAAATTAGAATTAATTATAGTTACGAGAGAGGTATCCTTGGCTTTCCCACTACTAGTCTTGTTTTCTACATATTTTATCTTACATTCATATTTAGTGATATGTATGAGTTTATATTCCAATTAACTCAATATAACAGATTCATTCCTCAAATTTTGTTCCCATATCCATTACTTTTAATAATACCACATGCACAACTCAATAGTCTAGATTTATAAGAATCAGTGTACTCGAATATTTTTCAGTAAAGAAATCTCATACCAAGATCGAGTAATATACATGTTCCATAAGTATTATAGAGAAATTAGTCGATGCTCTTCCACTTTTGTGGAATATGTGTTATTCACAAGCATCATGTGGGGAGTTGGAACACATTTTATTTCCATGGACTTTTATTATTTTATAGGATTTATGGAATATTCTTAGGCCTTTGTTATTGTCCCTCATCATTGTAATTGGACCTAGGTTGTATTGGGTATTTCCTAGAACAAGGTTGGATGTCACTACTTTTATATTGGATTTCATCATGCTCTATTTTTCTTTTTTTTCTACATTGAACGAGTCTGTAAATAAAATTCTTTCTTAATAAATCATTAGGTTTCCTGTTTTTTAATCCTTCTAGAAATCTTTTTCATTATTAATTAGGTCTAGGATTTATTAATAGTTCCAAAATCATTATCATAGTGACTTATATATAAATTTTATTCAGTTTAGTTTTGTTATCCTATTCAGTGGCATGGATGTTTCTTCAATGGGAGTCCAATTGTTTCAGGTGTTGTAGGTCTGAAAATTTCATTAATAGAGGAATGATACTTGATTGGTGGTGTGTTTTTTTAAAGGGTGATTCATGGTCATCTTCTTCCACATCCATGTGTTGGTTCAAAAATTCATTTCTTGTAGGTCTTCAGCTACCATTCATCTCCATAGTGAGGGTTTCTTCAAGAGATGTTGCAATGGGACAACATGAATTTATTTGTGAATGTTTCTTTCAAATGGCGAGGGAAATTCATTCTCCCAATCTCGAAACCTCAGATATTTTTCATCGACGACAATCATGGTACTTACATCAATTGTGCTCAGTATTCTAATTTGATAATCACTCTTGATAGTATTTTCTTCTTCATTCCCAATTAAAATGATGTTTCATGAACTAATCTGAGATTTTGGGTTCTTTGGGAAATTATCGTTCAGTTCTTCAGTGAGTCAGGTCTGTTAATAGTGGCTCATCCAGGGTATTGTGGGATTCATTTTTATTCGATAACACAATTTTATAGTTATTATTAATCAATTTTATTTCTTCCATTTACTTGACCCCATGTTTTATTTATTAGTTTGGCTCAGGATCCTTCAAAATAGGTGACAAAACACCAGATGTTTCTTTGGTTTCCACAGGCAGTGAGCATTGAGTGGTCAATCTTGTTTAGTATTTTCAGGTGACCAGGGATTTAAATTTTAATTCAAGTTATTGGATCATGGGTTTGGTTATTGTTAGAAGTGAACATGTCAACATCAGTGGGTATTTAGGTTTTATACCCCTTATGTGCTTCAGTTTTAAATCTCCATTGGTGCAAGAGGGTGGCACAATCAATCAAGATGAACAAAAATGAGAATAGATGTGGTTCCTTGTTTAGTTTTTGTGGCATATGCATTCCTTTTCCATTCTTAGTTGTCTTCTGCCAGTTGATTCCAAATAAAAATCATAGTTTCTTCCATTTTTTCTATATGTTAGGTTCACCCATTTGTAATTTTTTAATGGCTGTGATTGATATGTTTTTTCCATGCAGTCGATCATTGCCTTTTACAAAATTTTCTCTAATAGAAACATTTTAGAGATTCAATTAATCCATCAGTTTTCAAAATTTATTCATGGTGGCTCAAAAAATCACATCATGTGTTCACACTATATTGGGCATGGGTTTTTATGAATTCATCAAAAAAATTAGTTGTGGTCACTGGTGCACTATTGGTTTCTTGTTTTTTATAGTGTGGCAGATCCATCCCTTTGTCATTTTTCAATTTTTGGATCGACTGTAAGAAGCTAATTCATGTTCAATCCATTTATTTTCCAAAATATGAGTAACCTAAACAAAACTTATTTTTTCTTAGTGTGATATTTTACTAATTAAATTTATAAATTAATAAATAATTAAAATCGTAATTTCACCCTCCAAATCAATCAAATTTTATTAATTAAATGTCCACATTCTAATCCAATTTATATTTTTAAAAACAAAACCAATTTATTTATTCTAATTTATAATGTGATGAAATTATTTAAAAAAGAAAAACCAAATCCATTTAATTATTTATTGAACTAATCAAAACATCAATCAAAATTTTGTTTCCAAATTTAATTCAAAAAATGGATTAATCAATAAAATCGTTGTTTTAATATATTTATAGATTAAGTATATATTATAAATGATTCATAAAAACCATAAATTTAATCTATAATTGGATTAAATTACTGGTATTTTCAACATATATCAGATAAAGAATGTTAAAATTTCCCGCTCACATCACTCCCCCACACTTGAATTATTGCACTCCAAGGAAATTTTATCATTGTATTAAATTAATTTTTATCATACTTCCTAAATTTAAATGTATATCCAAAAATGGAAGGAAATCATGAAGTTCTTCCACAAAATTTTCATGCATCCTATGTGAATTTCACACACTATTTAACTTCCATTCATAATCAAATTCAATTTCTATTAGTGAATTATATAGATTTAAGTGAAATTTAAATTTTAACAAGTGAAACTTCCTTCCATCCCTCATTCAAGAGATTCCTAAACCAGAATTCATCATCAGACTTTATTGATAACTACTAAATTACATTTTTATAAGTCAATTACACCCTTCATAGGTTCAATATCACACCTAAATAAATGAATTAATTTTTTTATAGATTATCACTTTATAATTTTTTATTTGGAATTTTTCTCAGCCATGTATGTGTAGAGAAACTTCCAAAAGAAATTATATTATCTTTTTAAAGATTGTTACTCACATAGACAATTCTATTGTCTTTGATATACAGTATGAGATAAAAATTAACCGTTTTAATCCAATTTAAAAGGACTTATATGATTTTTTTAGGTAGGATCAGTGAGGTGTTATTCAATCACAAATTTCAAGTCACTTGAGATTGAGTTTGAAATTCTAGTGAGCATGTGTTATAATTATTATTCCACATAGATATTTTCAGTTTTCACTCTATTTTGCAAGACTTAAAAGTGAATTTCCATATATGAGAGTCTATGTTCACTTACTAATCATTAATATTCAGTAATTTCAAAATACAATGAAATCCTTAATATATTACATGGTGTTTGGATTTTGATAGACATATTAAATTTTAATTTCTTATATCTCTCTCTCTCAATGTGTCTATTTTGGTAACAATTTATTTTAGAATTGATAGATGATATTTAAATCCTAAAACTACTTTTACCCTTCCCACCCCTCTTGGTTCAAGCATACTTATAATTTAATTCTTGCATGTGTTTTTTTAAAAATTCAGTTCAATATAAATTAAGCATCCACACTAACATTCTAGAAAGAGACATCCTAACATTACTCTAATTAACAATAGTAGGGAGGAGTCTGGACTCATGCATAGGTTCTTTCCAAAAATCCTCCAGTTACTTCTTCAATTGTTCTCCATTTACCTTGAATTACTACTTTGAACCTTCTCACTGAATCTAAACTACACTAAAAGAAATGTATTAGTAATAGTGTATGGCCTAGTCCACTTTGAATGAATCTTAGTAGCAAAGACCATAATCCTTGAAGAAAATAATAACACTTTTTTCTCAAACCTAGAATTCACTTTTTTGGATTAAATTATCATGAGAAGATTTATTTTTCCCTTGTATAATAGTGAGTTATCATACTATTCCATACACATCTCTTCATGATCCATTACTTACAGCTTCATCTATTCTCCAGCCTTTCAAAACTCTAGGTTTACTCTTTTTATTTCTCTATAGACCTTGTAAATTAAATAAAAAGGAAAGAGAAAATATTTATTATAAACAATTATATATATTGATAAACTAAAGGGGGGTTTTAGGTGGGTTTTTATGCCCATATTTTATCTTTTGATTTTTTTACATTCTCTCTACAGTTATGTTGCGCTATTTTCTCCAAATATATTTTGACTTTTATTTCAGACACCTCAACCATTTCATTTTTCTATGGATGGTAGGAAGAATCATTTTTGTGGTGAACTCAAAGTTTATTCATGATTACTTCCATGTTATAGTTGCAGAAGTGGGTTCATTAGTCACTGATTATAGCTTTAGGTATTCCAATCCTATAAAAAATGTTTTGTTTTAGACACTCAATCAAAAGTTTTAAATCATTTTTTCAAGTGTATTATTCTTAAATCCACTTAGAAAAAAATTATGCCGCTAACCAGATGTATAAAAATCCAAATGACACTGTAAATAGGCCCATATTGTTTATACCCATACATCGAATATGTCATAGAAAATCCAAGGTTTTGGAGAAATCTTGTTTATTTTGGAAATTCCAGCGATAAACAAGAATTTGGAAAACAAATTAAAAAATAATGTGATTTTTAGAAAAATGAGGTCTAAAACACTCCAGCTTCCAAAAACATTCTAGTGGGTCTATATTCTCTAAAAAGGCCTTCACAAATAACTGTACAGAAAAAATAAAAAGCATGGTTTATTTCCTCTTCAGGAAGGCACCTTATTGTGACTTGGCTGTTGTATATTTTTAATATATATGGATCCTCATTGACATGATATT
This sequence comes from Viscum album, assembly GCA_963277665.1. Classification (NCBI taxonomy): domain Eukaryota; kingdom Viridiplantae; phylum Streptophyta; class Magnoliopsida; order Santalales; family Viscaceae; genus Viscum; species Viscum album. The sequence continues at coordinate 136,844,196 of OY728167.1, read as the reverse complement.
TTTATTTAGATTTTTTTTTTTATTCCTATAAAATAAAGTGGGAACTTTTTATGTGACCATAAAATTCATTATGTCGGTGTACCAAGACACTTGGTTGGGGTTACACAGTTTATCACTAAGGAATGAATCATTGAGATGGTCTTATGGATTGGTTCTAGAATAGAAGTGTGGGGAATCCATCTCATATGGTCATCCACCATGTTTTCATATCCCTTATCATCCTTTATATCCGGGTAAAAATCTTGTAGCTGCAACATCCATCTAAATAGTCTGCGATTTACATCAATTTTCTTGATTAAATATATCAATGATGCACGATCCAAAAAAATAGTAACTTTTATCCCTAAAATATATCAATGTTAGTTTTATGAAGCTACAATAATACACAAAAAACACATTCTTTATTTTATGTATGTAATATTTTTAGTTTATAGGGTCTATTAAGTGTAGGATATCACTTGTAAAAATCTATCAATCTTTTGGGAAAGAAAAACTCATACAACTCTATTGGAAGCATTGCATAGAATTTAAAAGGGGTAACTCTAGTGGGTGGATAGATAATGGGGTAGTGGTGAAGAATTATTCCAATAAATAAAAATTTTTCATATATGAGTCATCAAAAACAAAATCAATTACCTTTCTGAGTAGATTATTCAAGGGAGATGAAATTTTTCTAAAGCCCCTAATAAATAATTTATAAAAAGAGTACTCTTCTTAAAAAACCTGTTTTCTTGTCGCATTTACAAGATTAGTTATAAATTAAATTATTTCACTTATATGAGTTTAAATTGAAAAAATTTCTTCTATAGATGGAATAAATATAATTTTTATTATCAAATAAGTTCAACTTAATTAATATCTATAATGATTAGTCCAAATAGTTAAAAATAATTATCACGGTTATGGTAAAAAATATTTTACCGTGGGGCTAAAATAAAATGATAAGAGTGAAAATGACCCTAAATATTATCTTAATAATATTTTATATGTTTATTTATACCATAGAAATAAAATTCTCAGACATATAGAAATTTCGTCCAAATTTCCATTTAAAATGACCTATACGATAAGTTAAGTAAAGAAAAAGAGAAAAGGATCTTTCCATTATAAATATTTATTTGAAAATAAAATGATTTTTGTTTATCATGGTATTTTTTAAAAAAAAATTAGAGATAATGTAATTACCTTAACTTCTTATGTAGTGTCGAAGTAGTAATTATTTAAATAAAATGAAAATAAAATAAATGATATTAAAAATGTTAAAATAAAATTAATTTGAATGAATCTATCATTCCCCCCTCCCACCTAAGATACATCCTAAGATAGAAATGATGAAAAGGAGATAATGATCCCCGAGTCCCACCTCCATTAGGCCCCGAGTTAGCGACTAGCACCAAGGGTGTGAAAATATCATGATATGGGAGGCATTACCCTTTATAAGGAATCAACATTGGGATATGGGATGAAGAAAATATAATCAAATCCATGAAATATATATATATATATAAGAAAAAAAACCATCCCATAATTCATGCATAAACATGATACAAATTGAAATCTCCAAACTAAATACCCAAAAACAAAACTAGAGCACCAACACAACAACTATCCATGGGTACAACTAGTGACATCAATCACGGTCCATGTATTCCTCCCGGAAATATGAATTTTATTAATATGTATGGTTAGAATACATGTACACTCAGTAGGAAACCCAATATATATTATGAATAAGTGGAAAGAGTATACTAATGCACCCGTGAGAAAACAGCTAAACCAAAGAGAACCTAACAGTTAGACTAACCATATCCCCAACCTCACCGAGGATTTATCACCAAATAACACATCCATATAATATAATATAACATAAATCACATTGATGATAAGGAAACCCACAACACTTTCACACTGATTAGCCACTTTCACACACCAATAGAAATGTATGGGTTCTCCCACATCTTCCAAATATAGAATGTCACAACCGTCCCACACACACATAGGCCTCACGACACATCACATCTCATCCCGAAGACAACAGAGAAGGAACATACCAACTCATCCTGAAGACACCCGGGAAATGACATCACAACTCATCCCGATGACACCTGGGATACCACATCTCATCACACCATGCCCCAAAGAAGCATAGGACATCATCACCTGGAAGAGGGAGTATGGAAGAGCAGGTGTCCATCCATCGATCCTCCCACCGGGATGTTCAGAAAGACACCCCTCATGTGACAATGTGGGTTCTTGGAACATAGTGCTCTACACTGGTTGGGTGTGTATAGAAATCACAAGAATATGTAGTGTATATAGAGAGAGAGAGATAAAAGAACACAAGCCTGACCTATGGGTTTATATACAATTCAGTAACCAACCTAAGACTTCCCCACTTTTCTGGTTCCTCTAAATTCATAACACTATAAAATAAAAACTCAAGACACTGATCTTTTTAAGTCTTTAATTAATATTAATCCATTTTATAGATTCTCCATTACAAAACGGTTCCATTAAACATGTAGTTTGGATCATTGTAACATAGTAGTTTTATTTCATGATTATTTCTCATTTCTCCTTCCATAAAAACTAGGAAACTATCCCATGTCGATGCATATCAAGTAGTATAGTAAAAGCCGAAACCCAACAGCCAAAAAATATTCCACCATCCACCAGAGCTATAAGGACCCAGCATTAAACATTACATAATATTGAATTAAATGAATAATTCACATTGAGGATCTTTTCAGGATTAGAGTTTTAGGAAAAAAGAACATAACTATTACATCTCAAAATATTACAAAGTAGGCACTTATACCCAGAATCCACTTTTTTTATAAAATAAATACTCTTGAAAAAAATTCATGTCTAATTCCATGTTAAAGAGAGCATGGCTTTTCCTAGATCCCATCCTTGACCCTATTCATATTTACGTCCTGTTAAAAACATTTCAAAACTTGGGATGAGAATAAAAGGCTCAGTAAGGGTTATAAAACAGTGAATGAAAACATTTTTCGTAAATACATACAAAACATGGACTCTTTTACTAACCTCATGAAATCATAAGATTTATGAAAGACACATAGAAATCATAAATCATAAAGGTAACTTGCGACATCCATACCATACTTACATTATTGATATCACAACTACATAGGGAGTTACTTTGGAATACCCATTACAGTATATTCCCTAAATCTCATAGAAGAAACATTCATGTTTACCTTTGTCACGTTACCCAATGCATTGGAGAGCTATCTTGGGCTCACCCGGCCTAGGTTTATCACATAACCACCCGTATACGTAAATAATGCCCAAGAACCATAACATAATCATAACACACAACAAAAGCATAAAGGAAAGATAACATTCCACATTGCAATAATAAAATATCATTTCAAGATTTGTAATAATAAATCCATTCTCAAAATCATTTTCAATACCAAAATACGTAAAAACAGTATTTGGTATTTATTTTTCCTTTTAGAAACATTCCGGCTTGTTAAGGAAGCCAAAGATCAAATAATACTCGCAGCGGCAGAAAGGTCGTTGTCACCGCTTACGTTAAAGAAACATTCTTTTTTTTTGTTTAGTAAAACAATTCATATAAAAAGATTCCCTTTGAATAAAATGAAAAGTCAAAGGGGTTTATACACCGTAAAAAAATAAAGTCGTGTATAAGAAATGCCTCAATGAAAGGAGATTGAGAGGAAGTCCCTTACCTCATGTCCGACTTGACCCGTTCGTTCTTTAATCTCCTGAATAATAAACTAAAGTTAATTTCTACTTGAATAATAACCATTTTCAAGTTTATTATTCCTTTTATATCACTTATTACCATGCTGTATTCATTATTTAATCATTTAAGTTAATAACATTCATTTTGTAGATATTTGGTACTTGAGTCAAAAATGGACTTCTTATAATTACATGTTGTTCACATGGTAAAAGGTTCATTATATACAGAATGATATTCATGATTTGGGTATCATATATATCATATATATCCAGAATGTACATGTATTTATAATAGTACATAACATTTGGAGGTACGAAATGAAATGCACCGTTCATTGAGACGGTAAGCTGTACGTACGCATGAACGCTACTTTCATTTCTATTTCTTATTTTAATGGAATTAAAACATATTGATAAATAGTTATATTATAATTCCAGTATAATATCATATATAATATCATTAACTCTATCCTTTATACATACCACATAGGGAATTAACGAGTCACATCACTTTGAGGGGGCGGTAGTCCGCACTTCCTCAAATGAGATTATCATATTTACCCACCATGGAAACCATAAAGGTTTGATATAATTAGGAAGTGCAGAAGAATAAAGAAATCATAAACATAATATATATCATATATAAATATTGTTCCATCATAATGGCCACCATGTGAGGCGGTAAGATGTAATTGAACAATCATCGTTTCGTGAGGCGTTAGTTTTCCATCCACAGAAACATTATGTTCTTCATCCATTAGATGGAGGTGTGTGTAAGTGTAGTTAGAAAAATTATAATAAAAACATCCTAGTATATTGAGGATACTGGTGTTGTTACAAAATAAAATAAATAAAAAGATTTTAGGGGTTGGAGAAGTAAAATAAAAGAAAACAATTTAAAAGAAACTGTTACCTTTAATTTAGGCAACTTCATTTAGTTTAAACCAAAAGGACTTCTTAAGTCCATTCTGCCTAAGGTAAGGCTTCTAAGAGGAGGAGAGGAATGTAGGGAGATTAATTGGGAAGATTTCGGACGATCCAAATGGCTTGAGAGGTGTGAGGAATTGCATAGAAGTAGTCACTTTTTATAAGGGAGAGGAGAGGCTCTTTAGGAAGGAGTGAAAATATTATTTTATAATATAATGATATTCGGTTTCTAATGGTCCAAAAATCATTATGGTCGAAGATAAGATGACTCATAACCGAAATAAAATAATCCAATCAGAATTGGACATGTTTTGGTTAATATTTTAATCATTATAATCTTATTTATTTTAATAATTTATTAATGAGGTAAATACTGCATCATTATTGTGTCATATATAATTTAATTTATTTGATATCTAAAAATTATAAAAAAATTCCATGATTTAGGAAATTCTTTTGGATTTACAATGAATATTTATAGTCGAACAGATAATTTATATAACCCCTTCTAAAAATTAATTTACTAAAACTTATTTGCTTTTGTCATTTTTGTCTTTTCTTTAAGTTAATTATTCTAAATTGTCATTATCACACCCAAGTGGCTTAAAGGGGTCCCAAAATATACCCAAAGATTCTAATGGTCGTAAATGACTCAACCAATAATATTTGGACAAGTGTTAAGGTAATTTTGAATGATTATAATATTCTTTTAACCTTGAATTACCCTATTTACCTTTAACTGCGGTAAATAAAAGTCAAAAGTTACTATTCACCAAAAATTATTTTCATCTTATTGAACCAAATTTTACTTCTTGATGACAAGAATGTATGACGGATTTTTGAAATTCAATTCACAGAAGTGGTAAAATTCCATTTAAATGAAAAAGTCAGTTTTTTAACTACCACAAAGTTGTGTCACTATTCATCAAAAATTGAAGTTTTTCAGAAAAATACCAACAATTCAGCCTAAGCTATATTTTATATTCAGAATTTTGAAATGATGTCTATTTTTCCAAATTCAAAACATAGAAGTGGCATTACTTAATTTAAAAATTAATTCCTGTTGTTAAAACAAATAGCGTGTTTTTAAGAAACAGTAACTATCAAAATTCTGATACTTGTTTATGTCTAGTTTCAAAGTGAAATTAAATCCAGTGACCAAAATTTGATTATATAGTAAAAATATATTTTAATTCCACCATAAAACCAATTAAAAATATAATCTAACCATATAAATAAATTATATTAAAAAGCACTTTTGAATTGAAATACAATATTTTTCACTATTCATTAAAAAATGAACTTTATCATAAAAATACCAAAAATTTACCCAAAGTAAATTTTGATTTCGCCATTCTAAAGAAGGATTTTATTTGATCAATTAAAAGTATTAAAGTAACCAAAACTATATTTATAGAGGGTTCTCCATTAAAAGGCGATAAATCGTCCTTTTAATGTAAATTACGCTTAAAATTAGATTCATTCACTTTTTATGCCTCTAACTTTTATTTGATAAATATAAATACATGTATAATCATATTATAGTTAGTTTTGTTCATTCCCACCAATACAACGGCTAGGAGTTAACTACCATTTAAAATAATAATATTATATTATTAGTGTGCAACGTAAGATTTCAAAGAAACCCGTTGTTGCGTATCGGGTATGCTATCGAACATAACAACCCCTTTAAGCTAAAATTAATATTTAATTCACAAATATTAATAAATATGAAAATCTATTATTCTTCATTTATCTAGGATGTTACATCCTTCCCCCCTTTTGGAAATTGTGTTCTCGCAATTTTTATCCACTTATCAAAATAAGAGGGGGTATTTATCCCTCATAGAACTATCAGATTCCCACATTGCCTCTTCAACCATATGGTTTTTCCACAAAACTTTTACCTGATAAATTACCTTATTCCGCAACACCTGCTCGCTATGGTCCATAATCTGGACTGATAGTTCTTTATAAGAGAGATTCTCTTCCAACTGAACTACCTCTGGGCTCAAAACATGAGATGGATGTGGCATATACTTTCTCAACATCAAAACATGAAAAACATTGTGTACCTGGGTTAAACAAGGAGGTAAATCTACTCTATATGAAACTGATCCAACTTTATCCAGAATTTCATAAGGTCCAATGAACCTCGGACTCATCTTTCCCTTCCTACCAAAACGCATCACACTTTTCCAAGGAGAAACTTTGAGAAAGACATGGTCACCTACCTCAAAAGAAAGATCCTTCCTCAGGTTATCCGCATAACTTTTCTGTCCGCTCTGAGCTGTTCTCATGTGCTTCTGAATCAACTGAACTTTCTTTGCCATCTCTTCTACCAATTCTGGTCCCATCATCTTTCTTTCACCTAATTCATCCCAAAAAGCTGGAGTTCGAAAATGCTTTCCATACAATACCTCAAATGGAGCCATCTGTATACTGTAATGAAAACTGTTATTATAAAAAAATTCAACCAAATAAAGATGTTGGTCCCAACTTTCCTGGTAGTCCATCGAGCAAACACGTAACATATCCTCCAAGGTATGAATTGTTCGTTCTGATTGCCCATCTGATTGATGATGAAAAGTTGTACTAAAGTTTAATTTAGTACCCAATGACTTCTGAAGGCCTTTCCAAAAGTCAGAAGTGAACCTGGGATCACGATCATATATAATGGAGAGGGGAACTCCATGCAACCTGAATATCTCTTTAACATACAACCGATCATGTTGATCTAGAGGCAAAGTATCTCTAATAGGAAGGAAATGAGCAGATTTAGTAAATCGGTCAACTATAACCCAGATTGCATTATTACCTCGAGATGCCTTTGGTAATCCCACAACAAAGTCGATGGATATATTTTCCCATTTCCACTCCGGTACTGGTAAAGGTTGCAGCATCCCTTTCAGTAACTGCCTCTCTGCTTTAACCTGCTAACAAGTCAAACACTTCACAGTAAAATCAGCAATATCTCTTTTCATTCAATCCCAAGAGTAATATTCCTGATGACCTATGTACATCTTAATACTGCCAGGATGAACTGAAAACGGAAAACAATGATCTTCACATAACAACTCATTCTTCAACTGTGAATCACAAGGCACACATAATCTCTTTCCAAACCTCAAAACACTATCATTATCAATGTTAAATTCAGGAAACTTACCCTTCTATACCAACTCTACTTTTTTCTACAACTCACTGTCTTCCTTCTGTGCTTTCTTTATTCTTTCTGATAGAGATGATCTCAATGACACCTGAAACAAAACAGAAGAATTTCTTGCACCAACAACTTCTATGCCAAATTTCATCAAATCAAAAACCAAAGGATCTTTTTCCAAATGTAGCATGGCTAATGAGACATTACTTTTCCGACTCAAAGCATCGACCACTTTATTTTCTTGTCCCGGATGGTAATGGATCGTACAATCATAATACTTGATTAATTCAAACCATCTCCTCTGTCTCATGTTCAATTCTTTCTGAGTGAATATATACTTCAAACATTTGTGATCAGTATATATTTAACATTTCACTCCATACAAATGATGCCTCCAAATTTTTAAAGCAAAAACAACAGCAGCTAATTCCAAATCATGTGTAGGGTAATTTAACTCATGTGGTTTCAACTGACGTGAAGCATAAGCAATTACCTGCTAATTTTGCATTAGGACGCAACCCAGTCCTTTCAACGAAGCATCACTGTAGATAACAAACTCACCATTTCTGGAAGGCAGTGCCAAAACTGGAGCATTCACCAAACTCCATTTCAATTCCTGAAAACAGTCATCAAATTCTTTTGTCCATATGAACTTAACACCTTTTCAAGTTAACTTAGTCATTGGACTAGATTGCCGTGAAAAATTTACAACAATCCTCCTGTAATAACCTGTCTAACCAAGAAAACTACGGATCTCGGTTATATTTGTGGGTCTTGTCCATTATTCAACAACTTTTGTTTTTTGTAGGATCAACAGTTATGCCATTTTTTGAAACAATGTGATAATGGAAAGAATTTTTTTGTAACCAAAACTCACACTTGATGAATTTTCTATAAATTTTATTTTCTTTTAAAGTTTTTAAGAAAACCCTTAAATGACTTTCATGTTCCTCTTTACTTTTTGAATAAACCAAAATATCATAAAAGAACACAACCACAAACTTATCCAAGAACTCCCGGAAAATTCTATTCATAAGATCCATGAATACAACAGGTGCATTGGTTAAACCAAAAGGCATAACTACAAATTCATAATGGCCATATCTAGTACGAAAAGCGGTCTTCAGAACGTCGGCTTCTTTTGATTTCAACTGATGGTACCCCGACCTCAAGTCAATCTTCGAAAAATACTGAGCTCCCTGGAGCTGATCACAAAAATCATCAATATGAGGCAAAGGATACTTATTCTTAACAGTGATGTTATACAATGCTCTATAATCAATGCAAAGTCTCATTGAACCATCTTTCTTTTAATCAAACAAGACAGGAGCACCGCAGGGTGATGTGCTAGGTCGAATGAAACCATTATCTAATAAATCATGCAATTGCTTCTTTAACTCTAAAAGTTCAATTTGAGCCATTAGATAAGGGGGTTTTGAAATTGGCATAGCATCAAGAACTAAGTCACCAGTAAATTCAACTTCCCGATCAGGTATAATACCAAGCAACTCATCAGGAAAAACATTAAGGTACTCATTTACCACTGGCACATCATTGATCTGAATAGTTCCTTTTTTTCAACAATATGTGCAAGGTAACATTCATTTATATCTTTTACCAGTTTTTCGACTTCCTGATATGTTATCAAAATCAAGGGTTCATTCTTGTACACAAACTGAAAATAATTCTGAAAAGAAACCTCTTTAGCTTTGCAGTCAATCTTAGCATGATAAACAGAAAGCAAATCCATGCCCAATATAACATCAAACTCTACTAGAGGAAAAACAATAAGGTTTGTAGGTAGATTCTTTCCACACACAAGGACATGAATGTTCTTATGTTTTATTTTTGTCTCAAAATTTCCTCCACGTGTTTTTACCGTAATTTCAGTATTCATATCATGATATGGAACTCCCAATTTACTAGAAAACTTTTCAGAAATGAAAGAGTGTGTAGACCCTGAATCAAACAACACATTGGAATAATCTGAACAAACAAACAATGTACCTGATACAACTTCATTTGATGGACCAACATCTGCTAAAGTAGTTGAAAAGGATTTCTCCGCCCCTTTCTGCTTGTAGTCTTGCTACTTTCCTTCAGTTGAGTTCCTTGTTGGACACTCATTTGCATGATGACCCATTTCATTGCCCTTAAAACATTTTACTGACTGTAAATCAGATTTTGTCTTACCATTACACTGATCTTTTTCAGTGTAATTACGAGCCTTGTGTCCCATTTTACCACATCGGTAGCACTTTCCATAATTCCTAATACATTCCCCAACATGCTTTTTACCACAATTTTCAAAAACTGTAAACTTAGGCTTCTTACCATCAGAATTTTTTGAAGAGTTCTTTCCTTTCATCTGCCACCTCAACCTCTTATTTTGTTGTTTGTTAAAGAATACTTGATCACCGACAAACTCCATTTCCACCCTCTCTGCACAAAGAACATGTTTTTCATAACTTTTGAACTCACGAGAAGCTAAAGCCCTTCGATACTTTGGCTTTAATCCTGAGTAAAAACGGTTGATTTTACTATTAAGATCTCGTATGAAGTTTGGAGGATACCTTGCCAGTCGAGTGAATTTTTCTTCATAAGAAGCCACTGATTCATCCTCCTGCCTCAATTCCAGGAATTTTTTTTCCATCCTATGAAGAACCACCTTAGGAAAATATTTCTCCAGAAACATACCTTTGAATTCATCCCAATCAAGAGCATCAATCTCCTCACTATCCCTGATATTTTTCACCATCGACCACCACTGATCAACATCACCTTCAAAATGATAAACAGCAAGACTAACCTTTTGATGTTCTGAACAACCCATGACATCAAAAATCTTTTCCAGTGCTTTAATCCACCCTTCAGCTAGCACTGGATCAGATGATCCTCTGAATGATGGGGGATGTTTTCTCAGGAAATGTTCCACTACTGACATGTTCCTCTGTGGTTGATCTGGCGGATCTCGTACATGGATACCACCACCATTTATATCCTGAGTCAACTGTGCCATCACTGCAACAAACTGTTCAGTTCCGATTCTGACCATCTCAGGTTGTTTATTTGGAAGGTTGTCTTCCTCCTGATGTCATCCCAACATAGCTGCCCTGTTTCCTCTGCGGAAAACCATTCTGAACAAAGAAATATCTTAGGCGAAGAAACATGGTAATCTGGGAATGCTATATGATGTCAATATTAACATAAATTACTTTATGGAATTTAATTTAACAATATCCTAAATCCTAAAGTTATCTAAAACAACCTATGATACCAACTATAAGGACCCGACCTTAAACATTACATAATATTGAATTAAATGAATAATTCACATTGAGGATCTTTTCAGGTTTAGAGTTTTAGGGAATGAGGACATAACTATTACGTCTCAAAATATTAAAAAGTAGGCACTTCTACCCAGAATCCACTTTTTTTTATAAAATAAATACTCTTGAAAAAAAAAGTCATGTCTAATTCCATGTTAAAGAGAGCATGGCTTTTCCTTGATCCAATCCTTGACCCTATTCATCTTTACGTCCTGTGAAAAACATTTTAATGCTTGGGATGAGCATAAAAGGCTCAGTAAGGGTTATAAAATAGTGAATGAAAACATTTGTTCATAAATACATAATAAACATGGACTCTTTTACTTATCTCATGAAATCATAATATTTATGAAAGACACATAGAAATCATAAATCATAAAGGTAACTTGCGGCATCCATTACATACTTACTTTGTAGCTATCACAGCTACATAGGGAGTTACATTGGAATACCCATCATAGTATATTCCCTAAATCTCTTAGGAGAAACATTCATGTTTACCTCCGCCACGTTACCCATTGCATTTCAGAGATTTCTCGGGCTCACCCGCCCTAGGTTTATCACGGAACCACCCGTATGCGTAAATAATTCCCAAGAACCATAACATAATCATAACACATAACAAAAGAATAAAAGAAAGATAAAATTCCACATTGAAATAATAAAATATCATTTCAAGATATTGAAATAATAAATCCATTCTCAAAATCATTTCCAATACCAAAATACGTAAAAAGAGTATTCGGTATTTATTTTTACTTTTATAAACATTCCGTCTTGTTAAGGAAGCCAATGATCAAATAATACTCACGGAGGCGGAAAGGTCGTTGTCACCGCTTACGCTAAAGAAAAATTCCTTTTTGTCATTTAGTAAAACGATTCATATAAAAATATTACCTTTGAATAAAATGAAAATTCAAAGGGTTTTATACACCGTAAATAAAATAATGTTGTGTATAAGAAATGCCTCAATGAAAGGAGATTGAGACGAAGTCCCATACCTCGTGTCCGACTTGACCCGTTCGTTCTTTAACCTCCTGAATAATAAACTAAAGTTAATTTCTACTTGATTAATAACCTTTTTCAAGTTTATTATTCCTTTTATACCACTTATTACCATGATATAATCATTATGTAATCATTTAAGTTAATAATGTTCATTTTGTCGATATTTGGTACTTGAGTCAAAAATGGACTTCTTATATTTACATGTTGTTCACGTGGTAAAAGTTTCATTATATCCAGAATGATATTCATGATTTGGGTATCATATATATCATATATATCCATCATGTACATGTATTTATAATAGTACATAACATTTGGAGGTATGAAATGAAATGCACCGTTCACGGAGACGGTAAGCCGTACATACGCATGAATGCTACTTTCATATCTATTTATTATTTTAACGGAATTAAAACATAATGATAAATATGTATATTATAATTCCAGTATAATATCATATACAATAGACTTAAATCTATCCTTTATACATACCACATAGGGAATTAACGAGTCACATCACTTTGAGGGGGCGGTAGTCCGCACTTCCTCAAATGAGATTATCATATTTACCCAACATGGAAACCATAAAGGTTTGATATAATTGGGAAGTACAGAAGCATAAAGAAATCATAAACATAATATATATCATATATAAATACAGTTCCATCATAATGGCCACCATGAGAGGCAGTAATATGTAATTGAACAATCATCGTTTTGTGAGGCGTTAGTTTGTCATCCACAGAAACATTATGTTCTTCATCCATTAGATGGAGGTGTGTGTAAGTGTAGTTAGAATACTTATAATAACAACATCCTACTATATTGAGGATACTGTTGTTGTTACAAAAGAAAATAAATAAAAAGAGTTTAGTGGTTGGAGAAGCAAAATAAAAGAAAACAATTTAAGAGAAACTATTACCTTTAATTTAGGCAACTTCCTTTTGTTTAAAACAAAAGGACTTCTTAAGTGCCTTCTGCCTAAGGTAACGCTTCTAGGAGGAATAGAGGGATGTGGGGAGATTAATTGGGCAGATTTTGGATGAGAAAAATGGCTTGAGAGGTGTGAGGAATTGCATAGAAGTAGTCTCTTTTTATAAGGGGGAGGAGGGTCTCTTTAGGAAAGAGTGAAAATATTATTTTATAATATAATGATATTCGGTTTCGAATGGTCCAAAAATAATTATGGGAGAAGCTAAGATGACTCATAACCGAAATAAAATCATCCAATCATAATTGGACATGTTTTGGATAAAATATTAATCATTATAATCTTATTTATTTTAATCATTTATTAATGAGGTAAATACTGCATCATTATTGTGTCATATATAATTTAATTTCTGTGATGTCTAAAAAATATAAAAAAAATACCATGATCTAGGAAATCGATTTAGCTTGCCAATGAATATTTATATTCAAACAGATAATTTATATAACCCCTTCTAAAAATTAATTTACTAAAAGATATTTGTTTTTGTCATTTTTGTCTTTTCTTTAAGTAAATTATTCTAAACTGTCATTATCACTCCCAAGTGGCTTAACGGGGTCCCAAAATCGACCCAAAGATGCTAATGGTCGTAAATGACTCAACCAATAATATTTGTACAAGTGTTAAGGTAATTGTGAATGATTATAATATTCTTTCAACCTTGAATTACCCTATTTACCTTTTACCGAGGTAAATAAAAGTCAAAAGTTACTATTCACCAAAAAATATATTCATCTTATTGAACCAAATTTTACATCTTTATAAAAACCATGTATGTTGGATTTTTGAAACTCAATTCACAGAAGTGGTAAAATTCCATTTAAATGAAAAAGTCAGTTTTTTAACTACCACTAAGTGGTGTCACTATTCATCAAAAATTGATGTTTTTCAGAAAAATACCAAAAATTCATCCTAAGCTATATTTGATATTCCGAATTCAGAAATTATGTCTATTTTTCTAAATTCAAAACATAGAAGTGGCATTAATTAATTTAAAAATTAATTCCCGCTGTTAAAACAAATAGCGTGTTTTTAAGAAATAATAACTATCAAAAGATTGATACTTGTTTATGTTGAATTTCAAAGTAAAATTAAATCCAATGACCAAAATTTGATACAATAGTAAAAATATATTTTAATTCCACTTTAAAACCAATTAAAAAAAATAATCTAACCATATAAATAAATTATATTAAAAAGCACTTTTGAATTAAAATACAATATTTTTCACTATTCATTAAAAAATGAACTTTATCAGAAAAATACCAAAAATTTACCCAAAGTAAAATTTGACGTCTCCATTATAAAGAAGGATTTTATTGGGTCAATTAGAAAGTATTAAATTAACCAAAACTATATTTAAAGAGGGTTCGCCATTAAAAGGCGATAAATCGGCCTTTTAATGTAAATTACGCTTAAAATTAGATTCATTCACTTTTTATGCCTCTAAATTTTATTGGATAAATATAAATACATGTATAATCATATTATAGTTAGTTTTGTTCATTCCCATCAATACAATGGCTAGTAGTTAACTACCATTTAAAATTATAATATTATATTATTAGTGTGCAACGTAAGATTCCAAAGAAACTTGTTGCTGTGTAACGGGTACGCTATCGAACATAGCAACCCCTTTAAGATAAAATTAATATTTAATTCAAAAATATTAATAAATATGAAATTCTCTTATTCTTCATTTACCTGGGATGTTACATCAGCCCTGATGTACAAAAACATCACAAGAACCATCATTGTAGCCCTTCTACATAAAATGTCATATCCACTTCCCCTACAAATCAAAACATGGTCATATCTCATCCATCATATCACCAAATACTACCCCTAGAAAAAAACAATGTCCATAAACCCGTTACAAAACATATTTTCAGATTTAGAAAGTAATACCTTATTTAATTTCACTTTATTGATTAAGGGTATAATCACACAACCCGTAAGATCAAGGGGCATCCATTTTATTAACCGAATGTAAATGGTTATCCAATTTCATAAAATGTGATGTCAACATCCACGAGAGATTAATTTTATAGTCCACATCATCATAATAACAATAGGTGACACCCAATGGCCACAATTTCTAATGGGTAATTTTTCCCATGCAGTTCGTAACGACAAAATAGAACAATTCAAATCAAATAAAAGCTGTAAGATCATAATTCTCATTCCTTAGCCCCATTATATTGATTTTAAACCAATTTCGTTATCATTATTAATATGGAGTCAAAAATATCCTCATGGATGAACATTTATATACCCATCCTTCATGATACACAATTATCATTGACAAAGGAAATCCAACCTCACATGAAGATGATCAACACAGCCTTGTCGGACCAAAACAGAGGTGCCCATATCGCATGAATCTCTCTAGGAAAACATAGGAAAACCCTCCAAGGAAGGAGGTCATGGGGATGTCCATTCTTAAGATAAATGTAGACCAAAATAAATAATGGAAGAATATCACGACTTTAAAAAGATTAGATATGAGACATGGGGATTGAATACAGTTTGAATTTCCATAAAAGGAGGATCTGACCAAGAACATGTGTTTTGACCATTTAAAAGCCTTCATATTTTTATCAAAATAATGATGTGATTGATATCATTTGAAATAGATTAAAAACCTATGTAATATGGAATTAAAATCATTTATCATCAAAATAGACGTAAATAGGAAAAAACTGGAAAAACTAATTTTTCTTGGAAATTTGGAAAACTGTTGAAATGAGTTACCAACAGTTATAAGATGAGTCATCACCGGACGAGGAACCACCAGTTAGTCACCTCTCGATGAGTCACTGTGATCGAGTCACTTCGAATATGTCACCACTATATGAGTATCTGCCAGTGAGTCGCCCCCAGAAAAGTCACCGCCAATGAGTCACCATCAGTAAGTCACCACCGACGAGTCACCATGCGAATGACATTGCCAGCAGGTCATTGCTAGGATAAGGTACTACCGAAACAAGATACCTCTAGAATGAGATACCACCAAAATGAGCTATCTCTAAAACAAGCTACATTTAGAATCTGATATTATTAGAATAAGCTACAACTAGAATGAGCTTCTGGAAGAAGAAGTTACCTCCATAATAAGCTACTATTTCATAACTATTAATTTGGAAAACTATTGAAGTGAGTCATCGATGGAATGACCTACATGTGTCAAAAACACCCCAGACTACCCTCAAACACCCCAAGCATCATATTTTTAGAGAAGTAACAGGCCGAAAGCTCATGTTTGTTACATAAGATACCTATCAAACTATTATATCCCTCGAGAATTCAAAACATAGCCAAATAGAGAGAAAGGGTCTGAAAAACCATCCCCTGAGATACCTCTCAAGGATATCATTACACCTGCAACTCCACCACCATCCCAACATGCCAACCCAAATGACCACAAAACACACAACACAACCATATCAACCTCTATGTTGCCCAAACTAACAACCACTAAAACTATGGAACCACATCTTCCCAAAAAACATGAATCAAGGAATTATGTCATCCATGTCAATATATAATCCACTCTAGGCGGCACTGACTTGCCCACATGAGTTTAATCACATCACGGTTAATTTATATAGATTAGTAATCAAGTACTCACCTTTTAATATATTAGGAAATTTTTCACGAATCACACAACACTCATCAAAAACAAAGGAAAATAGTTCATCTCATAAAACAAAAGGTTCCAAACATCTCATCACAAGAAAATAATGAGAAGGGAAAATGGAAAATGACTATAGGTACTGGACTCGCATATGTGTATCTCACTACCATGTACTATCCTCTAAGACACAATCCATCCATAACACTTTTACCAAGGGAATGGATCATCCCCACAAAACCTTCACTCGATGATATTGGATCTCTACTAGCCTCTCCAAAAACATCACTTCATCCTCGATATCGAACTTTCCACAATCAATGAAATGAGAGTCATCATGAAGATACCAACAAAGTTGGGATGTGATAGACATTGTGGATCCTTTCTATCCAAAGTGGCAATGCCAACTGATACACCACCTCACCAATTCACCCCAACACCTCAAAGGGATCAAAAAACTTAGGAGAAAGATTACTCCCTATACTTAACCTACGTTGCCCATTCTGTGAAGAGACCTTCAAGAATACATGGACTCCAACATAAAAATCTAAGGACCTCCTCCTATGATCAACATAAATCTTCATCTGGTCCTACGCTATTTTCATCCTCTCGTGAATGAGATGAACTTTTTTATCATGCTCAGCACCACATCGGGACGAAAAATAGTTGTTTCCTCAAACTCCATCTCGGATGACGGAGAAAGAAATAGTCTCCCATATAATTTCTCTGACGATACCATTGGATGAGTGAAAAATATTATTATAAGAAAAATAAACCAAGGGAAGGTGTTGTTCCCACTATCCGTTAAATTCCAATACACATTCTCGCATCATATCCTCTAGTTTAATGATAGTTTGTTTAGTCTACAAATCCTTTTGAGGGTGGAAGGTAGTGCTGAGGCATAACTGGGTTCCAAAAGAATGTCTCAATCTCCTCTAGAATAATGAGGTAAAATGGTCATCTCAATCTATGAAAATGGACCTAAAAAATACATTAAACTATACAACCTCATCCACTTACCTCTTAGTTAAATCTTCCACTACACCTTAATTCTTGATCCCTAAGAAGTGATCCAATTTTTTCAACTAATACATGCTCACAAAAATAGCATCACAAACTCCTTGAGCTCTCGGGAACCCTTTGTTAAAATCCATCAAGATATCATCCCATTTCTACTCAGGAACATACAAGGGATATAAAAAACTCCCTGAACATGATGCTTAACCTTTACCTGCTAGAAGACCAGACACCATGACTCAAAATCTGCTACTACCCATTTCATTCTGGTCCACCAAAACTTTTCCCTCAAGACACATTACATATTAGAAATTCCATAGTGTACTTCCAAAGGTGAATTATGGAAGTCATTAAGAACTCCCTTGCACATTGATTACAGAAAAAAATAACATTCCTTGAAACAGCATCCGGCTTTGACTATCCTCAAACCATCCCTCTAGAGCATCACCATGGGAAACAGAATCACACAACACCTCTACCTCCAAGTCTCCTCGTTGAGACTCATTCACCAGCTGCATTAGTGAATATTGTACCACAATCTAAAAAAATTTCCTCTACCATCATCCAAACTTGAATCTATGTGTCGGGCATCCAACTCCTCCATTTCTCTCTATGAATCTGTAGACTAATTAGAAACATCATTTTGTGACTTTCTACTCAATGTATTTTCCATGACATTATCCTTTCATGAGGTTTAGGAGATCTCAAAATCATAGTCCTAAAGAATCTCTATCCACCTCCACTGGCACCAATTTGGTTCATGCTAATAAAATATAAACCACGTGCTCCTTTGATCTCAGCGGACCAAAAAGAAATCCCTAATAAGGTAATGTTTCCATAACATTAGTGCAATCACAACTAATGGTATCTCTAGATCATGGGTGGCATAGTTACATTCATGAAGGCATAACTTACTAGACCCATAATATATCACATCCTTCTACTGCGTCAAGATGAATCCCAAGCCCAGACATGAAGTGTCACAAAAACACCTCAAACATCACACCCTCTAATGGCAACTGAAGAACTGGAGTAGTGACCAACTTCCAATTCCGGAAACCGAACACGTACAAGCACTATTCAATCAACCCAAAAGCTTGGTCATTACTGGTCAATTCCATCAATTGGGAATTAAATCAAGAGAAATTGGAGAGAAACCTATGATAATAGAATGTGAGACTAAGGAAGTTACAAACCTCTACCACATTATTTGGTGCTTACCAAGAAACAACTACCTCAACCTTTTATGGGTCACCAACCACACCTTTATAAGACACCACATGACTGAGTAAATGGACCTCTCGTGTCCAAAACATTCACTTGAATAACTTTACATAGAGATGGTGGTGAAAAATAACAAACAAAATAATTCTGATATGTTTGGAATTCTCCTCTTTTTAAATTGAGTAGATCAGTATGTAATCGACGAAGACAATGAAAAACGGTCTAGGAACTCATAGAACACTGAGTTCATAATCCCCATGAACATGGATGGTGCATTCATAACATTGAAAGGAATGACTAAAAAATATATGTGTCCACCTTCATCTAAAGGAAGCCTTCAGGATATCACCTTCCTTCACCCTTAACAAATGATTTCCAGAATGCAAATCAATCATAGAAAACCAACTCGTCCCTATAAGTTGCCCAAAAAGATCATTCATCCTAGGAAGTGGGTAATGGTTCTTGACATTCACCGGATTCAACCTATGGTAGACTGTGCACAACCTTGTACTACCATCCAACTTCTTGGAAAACCACACTACAGAACCCCACGATGATAGACTAGTCCGGATGAAGACTGTTTGCATCAAATCGTAAATTGGAATACTAAAATACCACAACTCAGAGGGTGTCATACGATAAGTAACCATCAAAATTATAGAATCATTGGGATGAAATTTTATTACAAATTTAACATAATTTTGAGGGATTAGTTTCATAACCTCCTTATGGAAAATGTCAAGGAACTCCCCGATGACCCTGGGAACCTCTATCATCCCAGAATCAACTGATTACATAGACAAATAATCCAACATTGAAAGAAGGGTCTCCACATGCCACTACCCACCAAACAACACTGCTCACTAATGAAGAACACACGTTGACTATACACACATGAAAATACGACTCTCATCTAAAATAAGTCAACAAAATCATGTATATAATACAACTAGTTGATGTAGAGGATGAAATCATATGACTTCATCTATTGTATGAAAATATCCTGACATGAGTGCTGCGACCCCATCATCAGTCTACACCCCCAGCACACATCGAAAAAGAATTTCTGGCCTACAACTGGCATAGTCAACACAAGGGGTATATGAAGCCTATATACATCTATTCCAAGAGAATGTAATAGAGAGAGTGCAATAATGGAGTGAAAAAATCCTGAATCAAAAAAAATCACACACAATAGTACAAATCAAATTGACCATACCTCTGAAGATCTCCAACCCATTTTCTGTTTCTACTTCCACTGCATGCCACAAACTATGCCCAGATCCTCTAATTCTATTCTAATGAACACCTCCATAGCCACACATGGGTCGTGGACCCTGAATATGCGGAAAAGACTGAGGATGTCCACTACCTGCTCCATCTCCCTATGGAAGATCATAAGCCTGCTTCCCCTGATGTTGAAATAGACTCACTAGAAACTGGTGTTGTGGATAGCATTGAACCTATCCACCTACACAAAATTGATCTTAGGAAGCCATTGTTTATTGGTTATGACGATGACTATAAGCCCTGCAGAAGATACACATCATCCCCAACCATAGAGAAATGGAACAAAAACCAGAAGGTCAATAGGTAAGCTTCCGAGGTCAACTCCCATATGGTCAAAACCTTGAAGGTCCTACCGCTTGAGACCTACCACTAACAACAATACCTCTTGAGGAACCCTGATAGTTCCCTTACCATGGAAAACTTCCTCACAAGTTCATCCACTCGATCACCTTTACCTTATTCTGATCCTACAACCATGTCATAAGAAAAGGGGTAACTTTATACTGAATAAAAAGATGGAGTGCCTCATCAAGCTGTCTCACATGAGACACCTCTTCCAGAAAACGATCTTTGGAGAAATGAAAAATGTGCATGAACTTAATTCCAAGATCCCACATAGACATACTCCCCTACTGAAGTGAGAGTAGCTCAATCCTCTTTTCCTCATTCATGTTTGATGAGATGAATGCTTCCCAACACACTTTCTAGAAGTTGGCCCATGAGGACTATGCCTCCTTTTTCTCACTAAGGTACAACATCCACCACTAAAGCACAACTCATCCGATATGACTAACCACCAAAGGTACCCTATACTTAATCGGGGATCAATTAAAACTGACAGAGATCTCCAAGTCCTCTAGCCAACTCTTGGTTTCTATATCATAAATGCTCCCCTCATACATTTCCAAATCCTATCATTGAAAAGTGTGCAACATTCTCTAACACTAATCATCATCCTCAACTAGATCAACCCACTATTGATCAATCAGGTCATCTTGTTGAACCTCCACTTCCTGAAACACATGTGGATGATGGCTGAGAGTGATTTATGAAATACAAAGAAGGATTTCCCAAGCTCGGTAGTATAAATTTTCATTATGATATATTTTAATTAACTCAAATAAATTTAATTAAATTTATGCATTTTTCCTTTACCTGAACAACCCCATTCAAATAATAACACAAGTAATCTTGATCCATGTACCTATAATAGGTCTCTACCCTCAAAGAAATCTCATCTCACTTATTCAATCAATAATCTTAGTTCCTATGCACTAGATCATGGGGTCCTAAAATCCCATGTCCTAGCTACTGTCCCAAGCCCATGTCACATACCAACGTCAATTGACATTGTTTCCATACCAAACCATGCATTCCTAAATGCGCATAACTCCGAAATCCACCTTATCTCTCAACCATCAGCTCTGATACCACTCTGTCACGACCCCCACCCTCCAAAGATACCCCTCCTGGGTTTTCCATAAAGAAGGTGAGATAATGACCCCACGAGTCCCGCCTCCAGTAGGCCCAAGGATGGCGACTAGCACAAAGGGTGCACAAATCTCACAATATGGGAGGCATTACCATTTATAAGGAAATAAGACCATGAGATAGGATAAAGAAACCATAATAAACTCAAGGACACATATATATAATAAAACTAAACATTATACAACAATTAATGTATAAATAAAACTAATACAAATGAAAATCTCCAAAGTAAACACCCAAAAACAATACTACTGCATCAACACAACAAATATCCAAGGGTACGACTAGTAAGGTCCAACACAGTCCACATAATCCTCCTAGAAACATAAAAATGGTTTATTATATATATATAGGGTGATCATACATGTATACTCAGTGAGAAAACTAAATTCACTCATCCCCTAGTAGAAGGATAATACTAATGAGCCCATAATAATATAGTAGAACCAAACAAAACAAAAAAGGATCCCTAAACATAACCCCAACCTCACTGAGGATCTCTCACAAAATAACACATCCACATAATAAAATATAATATAAATTACATCAATGATAGGTTACCCTACACCACTTTCCAACTGATTAGCCACTCTCACTCCTCAATGGAAAGTGTTCGGGAGCTCCCACCTCTTCTAAATATAACACCTCACCTCTAGCCCGCACAGACCTGGGATACACAAGACATCCCTCCCGTACAAACCTGGGCATCACAATAAATCCTTCCCATTCACACATGGGCCTCACAACACATCACATCTCATATCGAAGACACATGTGATATCACATAACAACTAATCCTGAAGATATACGGGACACCAAATCACAACTCATCCCAAAGACACCTATGATACCACATCTCAGTATATCCTTCCCAAAGAAGTTTGCGATTTCATCGCCTATAAGAGTGGGTACGGAGGAGTGGGTGGTCAACCATCCATCCTCCACTGAGATATTGGGAAAGACACAACCTTATGACAATTCTGGTGTTCGACACATAGTTCTCAACATGGGTGTGGTGTATATAGAAATCATAAGAATCTGAAGTGCATATATATATATATATATAAGAACCCATGCCCAACCTATGGGTTTATAAAAAAACACTAGCCAAATGAAGAATTACCCACTTTTCTGGTACATCTAAATGCATAACATCATATTAGAAAAACACAATCCATAGTCTTTTAAGACTTTAATTAATATTAAACCATTTTCCAGATTCTCCTTTACCAACTCATTCTATTAAACATGTACTTTGAAGCATTGTCATGTAATAATTAATGGTCATGATTATTGATCATTTAACCATCCATACCAACTAGGAATCTACCACATCTCAATGCATACCAAGAATTGCAGTAAAAGTAGCAACCCGATATCCAAAACAAATTCCACCTTCCACCATATCACCACTGCACAACAACATCAAAACAACTGTCATTACAGTCATGCTTCCTAATACATCTCATCCACTTCCCCTGCATATCACAACGTGTTTATATCCCATCCATTATATCACCAAATCCAACCCACATCACACAACCATGGACATATACATGTTACAGAACGTACCAGATCAAAATATATTATCATATTTAGCAAAGAATACCTTATTTAATTTCACTTTATTGATTAAGGGTGTTATCAAACAAGTCGCAAGATCATGGGGAATCAATTTTATTAATGAAATGTAGATGGTTAACAAATTTAATAATATGTGGTTTCAACAAACACTTAACATGTATTTCATTATTCACATCATCATAAGTACCAGAAGGGAACCCAACAGCTATAATTTTCAATGGTAAATTTAACCCCTGAAATTCAGAATTTTCAAACAGAAAAAATAAAATCAAATAAAATATGTAAGATCATATGTCTCATTCCCCCAACCACATTATCATAATTTTAAACCAATTATGTTATCTTTATTAATCTATAATAAATAATATCCACAAGGTAAAAAATTTATATACCCATCCCGAATGATAAAAAATTAATAAATACAATGGAAATCCTACTTAGAAGGATAATGATCAACACAACCTTGTTGTACCAAAATAGACGTGTGCGTAATGTAGGAAGATATCTAGGGAAACACAAACCAACTATAGGAAAACTATTATAGGAAGAAGGCCATGGGAATTTCTATTCTCAAGAGAAAGTTATACTAAAAGAATGAAGGGAATGATGTCTCAGATTTAGAAAGAACATATTCAAGACACCGTGATTGGATACGGTTTGAATTGTTGTTAAAGGTGGATCTGAACAAGAACATATGTTTTGACCATTTTAATTCCTCCATACTTTTATAAAAATTAATATATGATTGATATCCATTGAAACGGCTTCAAAACCTCTTAAATATGGCATTAAACTCATTTATCATCAAAATGTATGTAAATATGGAGAAACGAGAAAATTCAAGAAATCTGGAAAACTGCTTAAATCATTCACCACCACCTCCAAGATGAGTCACTTCTATACAATTCATCGCCAAGGAGTTACTACCAGATTATTCACTGCCAGTGAGTCACCATCAGATGAATCCCCACTAGCATGTCACAACCATACAAGTCACCGCTAGCGAGTCACCATTAGATGAATCACCACGATTGAGTCACCGCCAAAGAGTCACCACCAGAGATTCACTATCATAGAGTCACCAACAATAAGTCACTACAAGTGATTCACCTCCAGTGAGTCACCAACAGGATGAGTTACCACCAAAATGATCTACTGCAAGAACGAGGTACTGATTAAATGAGGAATCACCTGAATGGGATACCACAAGAATTAGTTACCGCCCAAATAAGATACCAATAGAAAAAATGAAATTGGAAATATATTAAAATGATTCACCATTGGAATGAATCACATGTCCCAAAAACACCCATAACTACCCCTGAACACCAAAATCATCAAATGTTTGGCAAATTATTGGGTCATAAGGTCCAGGTCATTACAAAATCATTTTTTACATGATTTTTTTAGATAAATATTACATATAAAGGAGTTATTTATTTAATATATTTGAATTACCTTTATATATTAATTTTATTAAGATCAAATGAAGTCAATAGTTTCAGAATTGATATTGATGTCATTTTATAGTAAGAAATGATTTATTAAATGATTTAAAATTAATAAAAATTATATCTTCTATCAAGTTAAATTTAAATGATAATAAATGTCTACTATGGATCATTAATGGACCATTTATTCTTTTAAAATGAATATATTTTCCCTTATATAGGAAAAACTCTATTAGGGAAATTAAGGTTAAAGTGGTGTTTTTCAACATTACAGGTGCTTGTGTAAAAATTAATTTTAAACACACATAATATCTTAATTTTATAATTTTGATTTAATATTCCACAGCATTGGATGAAAATTAAAGAATATTTTTCATTTTATTTTTTATATTTAATTAATAATTATATAGATAAAAATACTAGTTACCATAGGGGACACTAAATTGGTAAAAGTAAGGAAACATAGAAGTTAAGAAAAAAATTGTTTATACAATGTGGTTTTTTCAGTGGTGTAAGTGTTTATAACCCATAATTTTTATCCACTCCATTATTTTTAAATTTTGTAGGAACATGAGATAATATTTTCCTTACAATAATGAATACTTTTGGGTATTTACAAGAATTTCACTCATCCTGCATTACAAAAGGGAATTCACTCCCCTCACTTATTTACACATCTCAAGCCATTTGGATAAACCAAAACCATTCAAAATCACTTTAAAATATAAATACTATAATCCTATAAGCCTTATTTTGTGCACAAATCCAACCAAGGAAGTCCTTTGGTGAAATCCAAAAGGATTTACATGAAAAATAGGTAACATTCATCAAAGACCATTTTGATTTATTTCTTTCTCCACACCCCTTTAATTTTTATTATACCATGATGATATAAAAACCACTATACAATCCATATACTTAGTTTATTTTATTTTAATGTTAAAACCTACAACCACACACACTTTCATTAAATGGGTTATGAAATCATTATTCTTGTGAATGGCAAACTACCACCTCACGAAACAATATCACAAGTTTTTTCCATTACCACCTCTCACGGTTTGGTATAATGTTAGATTTTAAATTTATATGTGATATTTATAACATAATTATACCTATGGAGTAGTTTTATCATATATAACTTTTTACCTTCCATTCTATAAGGGATGCGATAATGTCGCTCATGTGTATGACGGACTGCCACCTCACGAAGTGATGTGATTCATTTTTCATTAACGTGTTACATAGATTGTAATGAGGGTAAATATAATAAATATAAGTGATATAAAGGAAATATTGATGATATTAATGAAATATTTATCATTATTTAAATATAATATATAATTTCATTTTAACATTTCAACTCACAGAAAAAAAAATTACGGCGTCGTTCGTGGATGTGTGGACTATCCCCTCCTCGAAGTGATGTGATTCATTTTTTCACCACCACATCATGATAATTATATATATAAGTATATATAATTAAATAATGTTTTGTTTTAAATATTATGATCATTATTTAAAGATAAATTATTACTAACCTTCTTAAAATAATGATCATTGAAATAATGTAAATGTTACCCATATATACGTACAACCTACCATCTCCAGGATCGTAATGTTAGTTTCATTTTCATACCCATAATTCATGAAGAGATTATGAAGTATAATTTTTGTATAAAAATGATACTTATTTAATTATTTATATTATATATATTGTTAAATAATGACTTCTTTGACCATGGTCAACCCACCTATGTTTTTTTCACACACAAGCTAAATATCGTCAAAACATTCGATGTAAACTCAATCGAATAATTAAATATATATAACATATTAATAAATTAAATAAAAGTTATATTAGTCATTAAAATTGTATTAAATAAATTAAATAATTAACAAAAGATTATTATTCATAAAGAAAAATACACAATCGATAATTCAGACTTAAGCTAAGGGTTTCCCTATGTCACTTTTATTTCGATAAGATATTTTCCATATTCACCACTTATTTTTGTTATTAGGTGAATATAACACCCATTAATGTATTTTAATATTCTTATACTAAATTTAATGTGGATTTAAATATCCATTTTAGGATCTCCCTTTTATGGGTTTCATAGTTTTAGTGTTACGAAAGTGGTAAGGGATTTTTATCTAAATATTCCTTCAATGAGACATTTGTTATGTTGAATACTAATCTCCTTTTATTAGGTGTACATAATTCCCCTTTTACATTTATTATCATGAATATAATTATTTTATTTATATTATAAGGTTAATTTAATTTTATTCTTTCATGGGGATTATGATTCAAAATTTCAAAAGTTATAAGAGTATTTTGTTATAATATCATCATTAATAAGGATTTTGTATGATAAAGTCTATAATGTTAAAATGTTATATTTATAATTAATTATCTTATATTCTTGTTATTCAAGATTTTTTAAATTAATTTTACCAATTTTCCACACTTCGGTACTTAAAATGATTGAGAATTGTTTTAATAAAATTCGACTTCATTTCTCTCTTCGATCAGAAATTTGATTACTTCCAAAATCATGTTTTCTATAAAAATGATCTCATAAAATGTTTTAAAAATTGATATTCAATAAAAAAAGGTTATTTTTCTCAATAAAAATTTTAAATTATTTTTAAATTAATCCTTTATAATCATTCAAGGTAATTTTTAAAATAAAATATTCTCAAAATTTGTTATATTTTTAAAAGTGATTTTTAAAATTACATGTTTATTTTTATAAAAATGTTTTTAATTGCATTTTATTATCTTTCTATTCATAAATTTCAAAAACCTATTCTTATTATGATTTAATATGGATATTTTGTACTGATTCCTTTCTTATTCTTTTTTATTTGGAATGAGATTGTTTCAATTAGATAGTGAGGGAACCCATTTCGTTTCGAGAGGTTAACCATGTTTCAAAGAGATTGTTATGGAACCCATTTATTTTCCATGGGTTAATCATATTTCAAAGGTATTTTTATAGAACTAATTTATTTTTCATGGGATAGTAGCCTTTCAAATATATTTAAATGAACACCATTTCTTTTCCATGGGTTGATAAAGATATAAAAGAATGAAGATTGTTTCAATGAGTTTTATTATGAAATATATATTAACATTATTCATGTTTTGGGTCTTAGACATTATATACAACAGGAGAGCCTGATATAACTTATAAAAAGGGTTGATCCATATTATAGCTCATATGTGAGATCAATGTAGCTAATATGAAGGGCGATCACCATTATAGAACTCCAATGCATTGGGTAATGATTTTGATCTCTGAATAATTATATTGGATGTTGGTCATATGATTATTAAAATTTGTACGAGTTTTGTATTTTTTTATAAGGGTTATATAAGGGTTTTATGGGATGATGTTCCAATATACTAATATTTTTTATCTATGCATGCTATGGGTTTATGAGATATAATATGATCAATATTGATATCATATTGCTCAAGATTATGGATTCTTATTACTATTTGTTTTTTTAATCCTTATTGCATGTTTTCATGTTTGAATATATATGTATTTGTGGGTATGAATATTCTTATGTTGTACTCATGCACTTCGATTATGTGATCATTCCCTTATTCTGTCTTTATTCTCACTGATGAAATTCATTTTTAAGTCTCATGTTTTCCTTTGCTGAGAATTTGATCTTATCATTCTTATATTTCTATTTCTATATGTTATAAATACTAATGTTGAATGAGTTTCTCGAGAAGATATTTCATATGTATGATGATGATGTCTTAATTTGAAAACGGAAAAGTTTAGTAAAGTGAGAGAAATTATATTTTAAAGTAATGAGAACATTTTATGTTTTATTTTTTTTTCTAATTATATAAAAATACAAACCTAAATGATCATAAAGAATATAAGTGATCCATTTGTTCCTTTTTATGTTGTAAGGATTGGATGGAAAAATGTTGGGACACAATTATAGGTATCAAAGACAGAAATTCACTGTTGATGATTTTAGCATCAGATCCAAGAGATTGGGTTTTGTATTATTATATTTTGAAATTAAATGGCCCCAAAAATTTCTTTTTCAACCATAACATTGAACTTCTAAAAGTATAAAACCAATTTTATCTTAACACATAATTTTAAATCCTTTTTCATAATATCTAGATAACATTGAAAACAAGTTCCATATATAGTAAATTCTTTAAGGAATACCTCCAGGAAGTTCTCAATCAAGTATCAGAAGATACTATACAACTTTGAAAGGTACCTATGGAATTAAAAGGACAAAAGGAAACCTTCAGTATGAAAACATACCAAAGGGAGATGTTAAAGTAGTTTTTTCTTGTTCTTTGGGATCGATGAGAACCTAAAAATACCAAAAAAATCATCATGGAAGCAATAATTACCCTTATTATCGAGTCTCTATAACATTTGGTCCATAAAGTTTGTGCGGAAGTGATCATTTCTAGCCACATGGTTCAATATAATTATTTTATCCACTAACTCATTTGCTTTAATTTTGAATACTTCTGTAAACATTTTTTCAAAACTATTTGGATGGGACTCAACCATTAGGAGTTAGATATGGGGTATATTATTTCAGTATCTAAAATTATTTCTACCTAATTATTTTACTACTTCTAAATTGGTCAGTTTTATATTTATTTTATAATTTATCACTATTTTGGATTCATCGTCAAATAAAAATCTATACCTGAAGGTGGTAGGGTTTATCCCTAGAATGTTTCATAACGTAGAAAATATTTATCATTATGTTTCAAAATTTTGAGCAATTGGGGTCCTTATCTATGCTCTAAATTATTTTATATTATAACTAGAATATTTTAATTTTCCATTAAATATAAATAACTTATGTTTCATGAAATTAGATTTAATTCTATCTGAGGGGGGGGGGGGTAGTGATTTTTTCATATTATTGTTCCCCATATTTTTAACCTAAACATGTAAATCAGAAAAATTAGTATCATATTTGAGTAACACATCAATATAACATTCATCAATTTCTCCAAAATTTTTATCCCTGAAAAATATCTCTAGATTAAGTTCATTTGTAGAAATATATTCATCAAGAAGGTTGATTGTTTCTAAATCTTATCCAAATCTAATTATTTAACCAAAAATTTCAATTTCCTCTCTATAAAAAGAAGGAAATTCAAAGAAATAATGTAAAAACAGATTACTCTTCATGTGGGTGTCTCGTTGATTCAAGGATTTTGGAATCCATTGTTTCATCACAAAAAATCCTAGAAAGGGTTCCTTTGTTAACATTTATTATTATTTTGTTTTTCATTAAGAATAGTCTAGATATAATTATGGGAGAGTGAAATCTACCTTTCCCTTCTTCCATGTTGAGAATGTAGACGTCAGTAGGGAATGGATAACCTTTTACAACTACTAAGTCATTTTCAATAACACTTACTGGGTGGGTAGTGTCTCAATTGGAGTGTTTCACAGACACTTGATAATTTGATGTTCTCTCATCTGTGTAGATGAGTAAACTGAGTAAGGCATGTCATTAATCAATACTCTTAAAGCACAAAGTGAATTATAAAATTTGATATCTCTTATAGTGTCGGGGATATAAAAGATACCTATATATTAATCAATTTGAGGGATTTGGGGTATAAAAAGGGAAAAAACGTTTTTACATAATCTTAAATATTCATTTCATGCAATATCATTCTCTCTATTCACATGTCTTTAATAAATTCTAAATAGCATAAGATTTGGTGGATGACCTCCAACAAAGGAATATTGATCCCTAATTTATTGAATCTTTCATCAATATCTTGTTTCAGTGAAACCTAATTGGTTTTATTGGGTGTTTGTATCCTTTCATAGATGGCTTATTGGGGTTGATATGGATATTTCATCATACCTTATCAATTTTATATTTTTGTTGATGCTTCATAAATTCATCCTCAGGTTTTTTTCTTGGGTAGGTTCACCAGGTACATATTGTTGTTGAATTTAAACATGAAAATAAAGTGGTTATTATTCAATATTTTATAACTCTTTAACACGCCTTAATGTTATATAACTAAAATTTTCGTTAGGGTCCATAATTGGTGGAGAATTAATATTACCTGAACCTTGACTTACCTAATTATTAAGGGTGCTCTTAAGCTGGCCAAACTGTCCTTTTAATTGCTTCAAATCTAACATATGAGTGGTGATATTGGCATATTGACTATTTTTAGATTATATTAACTTTCTTATCATGTCATTCATACAAGGATCTTGTACATTTCCTTCAGGGAAACCTGAGGATGGTAGGAGGTTTTGTCTTTAGAATGGAGGGGGACGGAAATGATTTTGAGAATCTTGTTGGAATATTATTTTTGGAATGGTTTACTTTGTGTCTGTTGGATCCTAGATCCAAATAGATTAGTGGAAATATATATAAATTCATTGTTTCAAATTGGTTGTTTATGGAACTACCTTTAGAATATTGAATCATAGATTTCAGTCCCTTGATCTTAAATAAATGCATAGGTGAGATGCCCCTAAGAATAAAAGAGTTTGAAGACCCATGGGTATTTATTAAATAAGGTTTACTTATGACTATTACATTCTTATATGTCTTTAAAATCTCAAACACTTTACCTTAAGTAAAATTAACTTTCCCTAAGAATTAATTTTTTAAAGAAAATTTTGCTTCTCTAAAGAAATTTTTATCCCTACTGTCATTTTCATTGTCTCATTTTATATTTTCTTATTACAAAAATATTTTTATTACCAAGTATAAAATTAGGATCTTTACTAAAATCACAGAAACTTATAGTTCCTTGGATATATAGCCATTTGTTATTAGACTCATAATTCTCTAAAATTCTTATTCTTAATTCACTTAAATTCATATTCTAAATTCTCTGAAATTCAAATTTCAAATTCTCTGAAATTCTGACTCCGAATCCTCAAAAATTCAGATTCCAAATTCTATGAAATTAGGATTCCAAATTCTCTGAAATTCAGTGTCTGAATTCTATAAATTTTATACTTCAAATTATCAGAAATTTAGACTCCAAATTATCTGAAATTCCGACTCCAAAGGCTTTGAAATTCAGACTCCAAATTCCTCAGAATCCAGACTCTGAATTCCTCATAATTTCAACTCCAAATTCCTAAGAATTCCAACTCCGAATTCCACAGAATTAAGACTTCAAGTTCATAGGAATACAGACTCTGGAATCTTTAGAGTTCATATTCCGATCTCTTTAAAAAACAGAATCCAAGTCTCTATGTTTTATATATTCCGATTTTTTATATAATTATATTCCAAATTCTTTGTTTTCCTTAGATTCTAGATTTTTATATTTGGTTAAGCTAATACATTTTCCATGCACATGTTATTATAATTAAATGATGTCATGCAATCTGTTTCTTTCTAACCATTGGTTGAGTGAAACATGTATAGGTCCCTCTGAAATTGAAGGAAAAGTTTTACCGTTGGAGGAGGGAGACGACCGTTGAATTTTTTTCCAATAAATAAGTGCTCATTTGAACGATCTCATTAGTGTTACATAAATGTAGAGATTGTATGTTTTGAAGTGATTTCTAGAGAGAGAGAGACTGTCATGCTTTGTTCGTTTTAAATATATTTTTTATCTTGCTTTGTGGGATTTTGGTTGTTGTTGAGTACAATCGAGGACTTCCGGGGATAGGAAGATAGAGGTTATGACTACCTTAATGATCTAGGGCTAGCGAGGATAGCAAGACATATTCTGATATTCCTATCAAGGTCTTTCCCTGGTGTGGTGAAGACATAATTTCTTTAAAGTATAAATTAAAGGACCTTTATCCAAGGTTGTTGGATACCCTACTCTTTTGGTGAAAATATTTCATACTTGTTAATGCTTTCTTTCAAGTTTTATTGTTGTTGTATTTTGATAAAGGAAAAAAGTATAAATTTCTTAAACTTTATTATACTTTTATTTAATCCGATATGTAAGACTCTATATGCTTTAAGGTATAATCTTTTCCTAAGTAAATATTTCTTATGTTTTTTTTTCTAAACCCATATTTCTGGAACCTGAAAAAAAAAATTTCCAAGTAGGGTTTATGAATTTACTTGGTTTAACTTTGTTAAAAATAGTTTTTCTTAATGTTAAAAATGAATTTTATTAACCTTAAAATTCACCCCCTCTTGTAATTGATCATCTGTATAAACTATTTCGATTATAAAATTGGTATCAAAGGAGGTATTTGAAATACTAATACTCACATATATGTTTTTTTGGTCATGTATTCCTTGATCAAACAATTCTTTCTTATGTTTTCTTATTCCAGTTATTCGTAGTGATTTTCATCTTTGTTTGTAAAATTTTTCAATTTACAGGTTTTTTGGAAAAGTATTTTTTATAGAATGGTAGGAATGAATTTTAGTTCCCTTGATAATATAAATCCTACCAGACCACCAATTTTTGATGGTAATGATAATGAGTACTGAAGAGATATAATGAAGTCATTCATTATTAACACTAGAGTAAATAATTTTGTTATGATTACTAGTGATTTAATAATTCCAGAAAAAGAAGTCAAGACCATCACCATGAATGGAAAATCAGAATATCAACTAAACTACAAGGTACAAAAAAAGTGTGTTGTGTTCTATGACCATAAATATATGCAGTCAAATATCTTATTGTGAAGCTACCAATGGAATCTAGAAGAAACTTGAAGTTACACATTTTGGTACTTCCAAAGTATAAAAACTAGAAGAGCTATGTTGATATCTGAATATCATAGATTTAGTTTTCCATATGGAGAACTAGTTATCAATGTAAAACAATGATTTATGAGCATCATAAACATCTTCAATATTTGAGAGAGAAAAATCTTGACGAATAAGCTCTTATGGAAAGGGTAATTGATATTATGCCAAATGAGTGGGAATCAAAAAGAATAACCATTGATGAAAACAAGTATTTTACAAAAATTACTCTTGATGAGATATTTAGTACTCTCTCATAGCATGAAACAAGAATGAAAATAGATGTTGATATGAATAAGAAGAAGAATGGAAATTGAAGTGTAGCCTTTACTACTACCAAATTAATGACTCTTGAAAGGGTTACAAGATCTGAGTCTAAGAAAGTCACTATTCTATCTGAGTTTAGTGAAAGTGAAAAATCTGAAAATGAGTTAGCTAATCTTTCTCGAAGGATGAAAAAGATAGTGGGAAAGAAATATATTCAATATAGATATAAGAAATAAATAAATAGAAGACAAGAATGATTCGGAAGTCAATAGCTATGAATGAAAAAGAGCTAGACACATCAGGACAGATTGTCCCATGCTTAAAAGAAAAGATAGAAAAGAAAAGAATTATGAGAAAAATAGAAATAAATATTATAAGACTAGGGATAATAATTTCTTGAAGGCTAATGATACCTGGAGTTTCATGGTGGTGAATCATATAATGAATCTTCAGAGTATGAATCCTATAGTCATAATAATATTGGTCTACTATCCAAACAACCCATTGAAAATCATTTTCTAATGGCCAAGGTACCCAATGCCGAATCTATCACCATTGAATATTTAAATTAAAATTATAGTGAAGATAAGTATTATAAGACTTCAGATGAAGAATCTTCTTCTAATGAAGATAACTCCTTACCTTCTTAAGAATATGTTTTTATATTTTATAAACTTATTGAGATTGAACATTGTATGATAATGAAGACGTTATAAAAATAAATTTATAGAATTTATATTTTAACCAAATAAGTATCATATATTTTTAAATATATTGATAAAAAAATTTATTTTTAATGTTTTTCTAAAAACCATGATGAAGTTAATTCTGAGAAGGATAAAATTTATAAGGTTCATAAAGATGTTATTTCTATGAAAACTATTTTAATTTCTAACACTATTTCGAAATATATTAACTTTGAGGATAAGAATATGGTTATTAAATTAGGGTCAGAAATATT
The DNA here is from genome assembly GCA_963277665.1 of Viscum album. Taxonomy (NCBI): domain Eukaryota; kingdom Viridiplantae; phylum Streptophyta; class Magnoliopsida; order Santalales; family Viscaceae; genus Viscum; species Viscum album. The sequence continues at coordinate 136,809,385 of OY728167.1, read as the reverse complement.
TTTCCTAAGTAAATGTTTGTCAAAATTTACCTCTGGTAAGGAAAAATTTGATAATATGTATTCCCAAATTATTTCTCTAAGGAGTATTTCTGGATTTGGTTATACTTATTCAAAACTTGTTTTTAGTAACAATTATTTTGTTCCCCAAAGTTCTTCATTTTGTACTAAATGTCAGTGTGGTGGAAATTTGGAGAAAATTTTTTATTTACACAAAACCCAATCTTTAGGTTTCCATAAATCTTATTTTTTTTAATAAAATGGTGATTCCTAAAATCATAATTTCTGAAATTTCCATCTCCATGAAAGTTTAGATTCCAAACTCTAACTCTTTTATGTTATATAAAATAAAGAATGTACCATAAAAAATATATGGTACATGGATAGTGGATGTTCATGGAATACTACTAGTAACAAAAACCAACTTTATAATATTATCAAGAAGAAATAAGTAAAAGTAAATTTCGGAGATAATGTTCAGGGATAAATTATTTTTCCAGGTAACATTGTTATTCTTGTAAAAAAATTAATTTTAAATTTTTAATTTGTTAAATTACTTATGAAAAACCTCATTAGAATATACCAATTATGTGATTAAGGTTACCTTGTGAATTTTTGGAGTGATAAATTCTTAGTACACAATTCCATGGAAGAGTTTATTATTTCTTCCCATAGGCAAGAGAATGTATACACACTAAACATAGAAGACTTTAGGAGCCAAGATCTACCTTGCCTTAGTGCAATGGAAGATCAATCTTGGTTATGGAAAAGAAGGATAGGACACTATAAACCTATGAACCTATGAAAAATCTCAAAGAATGTAATTATTAGGGATCTTCAAGATCATAGATTTGATTATTAGAATGCTTTTGACCCTTTTTAATATGGAAAGAATCATAAATCACGTTTTAAATCAATCTGTAAAATCCCAACTTCTAATGCATTACAGTTAGTGCAAATTGATATATTTGGTCCAACACAAACTAGTAGTATTAGAGGAAAATATTATGTATTGTTTTATTTGATAACTACACTAGATTTACATTGGTCTATTTTCTAGAAAATAAATATGAAGAATTTTCTTATTTCAAAACATTAAATCCCATGTTAAAATTGATAAAACAAACTTCCTTTGATAACTATTCATAGTGATCATGGAGGAGAACTTTGAAATTCAGAATATGAAACTTTATTTAGTAAGAGAGGCTTTACTCATAACATCTCAACTCCAGGAAATCCTCAAAGAAATGGTGTTTTTTAGAGAAGAAATTCAATTCTTCAAGAGATAACTAGAACCATGTTGAGTGAATATTCTTTTGCTAAACATTTTTTAGATGAAGCTGTTAGTACTGCTTGTTATACTATAAATCATGGTTTAATCATAACTTCTCTTATAAAAACACCTTATGAATTGTGGAACAGTATAAAACCTAGACATTCATACTTCAATGTATTTGGTTTAAAATTATTCAACATGAATACTAAATATAACTTACATAATGTTTCACCAAAACCTGATGAAGGAATTTTTCTAGGCTACTCTACTTGTTCTAAGGATCATAGAGTTATTAATAAAAATACTTGTACTGTTGAAGAAAAATTTCTTGTTAAATTCGATAAAACTAATTCTTTTGTTTCTAAACAACCCCTACCTATATCGTCAGATGTGTTTTCAAAAAATGTTTATCAACCTTTAATAGACGATTCTTCTAATAAGAAAAATGCTGAAGAAAAGTTTTCTGAATCATTTACCCCCGAATATTTTTTACCATATAATGATGAACTTGTTTTAAAAAACCCAAATCAGTTGTTTCTTTAGAATCATCACAGTGATAATATCATTGGTGATATAAATCACCCTTTAAGGACTATAGGTTGCTTAAGAAATTAAGCAGAGCATCCGGAATTTCTTTTCCAATTATAACTGGAAAGAAATTATGAATCTTTAAGTGAAAAAGATTGGTATGAATCCATGAAAGATGAGCTAAATGAATTTGAAAGGAATAAAGTCTATACCTTAGTTGAATAACCTAAGGAAACTTCAGTAATTGGAGTAAAAAGGGTCTTCTGAAATAAGTGTGATGAAAATGGAATCGTATTAAGAAATATATCTAGATTTGTTTCTAAAGGATATAATAAAAAAGAATGAATACACTATGAAGAAACATATTCTCCTATAGCTATACTTGAATCTATTCACATTTTACTTTCCTTTGGAGAATTATTTAATTTCAAACTTTTTCCAATGGATGTGAAGTGTTCTTTCCTTAATAGATATGTTCAAGAGTAAGTTTCTATTGAACAACCTCTGAGTTTTGGAGACACAAAACATCCCAAACATGTTTTCGAAGATACCAAAGATTTATATGGACTTAAACAAGCCCCTACAACATGGAATGATAGACTTACATGATTTTTGTTACAAAACAATTATGTTATTGGAACTGAATATCCAACACTTTTTATAAAGAATTATAAGAAAAATGTTTTGATTATTCAAATTTATGTTGATGAAATTATATTTGGTTCAACTCGACAATCTTTATCTGATTCATTTTCAAATATAATAAAATATGTGTTTGGAATGATTATGAGAAGTGAGATAAAATTTTTCCTAGGTTTTCAAATTTCTCAAAAACTAGAAGGAACTTATATATCACAACATAATTATATTAAATATATTCTCAAAAAGTATGGATATGAAAACAATAAATGTATAATCATTCTAATTGGTACCTCAAACTCTCTCGATCTTCATGATATTGGGAAACCAGTAAGTCAAACATCATTTAGAGGTGTGATAGGATGTTTACTATACTTGAAAGATATTCTTCCAGACTTAATATTTTCAGTAAGATTATTTTTAAGATATCAATCTAATCCAAAGGAATCCCATTTAAAAGAAGTGAAAATATTTTTTCTCTATTTAAAGGGAACCATGGATTTAGGACTTTTCTATACTTCTAGAAATGATTTCGTTTTAAAAATATTTTCAATTGCTAATTTTTTTTGATGTAGAATGGATAGAGAAAGTACATTCGGAACATGTCATTTCACAAAAGATTCGTTGGTATCTTGGTCATGCAAGAAGAAACACTCAGAAGAACTTTCCCCTATTAAAGATGAATATATAACAGTTGGAAGTTTCTTTTCTCAAGTGTTGTGGATGCAATACACACTCAAATACTATGGCATGAGTTTTACAAAAACACATATATTGTGTGATAAAACTATTGCCATTTCCCCTAAGTAAGAACCATGCACATAATTTCCCTGCAAAAAAACATAGATATTAGGCTTCACTTTCTTAGGGATCACACACTTAAAGGAGATATAATTATTCAACTTATTTGAATGCAAGACTAGCTTGCTGACATTTTTACAAAATCATTACCCTCCGATAGATTTTAATACGTTAAACAATAGTTTGGAATGATAACTGTAAGGTAATATTCCAAATTAACTTTTTTTGAAACCTACCTATATTCATTAAGTAACTCATTCTCATAGGTGGCATATATTTTCTTGGAGACCAATATTTTTTTCTTAATAAATTTTTTGGTAACCAATTTTTTTCCTTAATCAAATTTTTCCCAACAATATTTTTTATTAATCTAATTTTTCATAACCTAATTTTTTCCTTAATCAAATTTTTCATAGATTACTTTTTTTAACTTAATCATATTTTGCGTAACCAAATTTTTTTCCTTAATCAAATATTTCGTAACCAAATTTTTTTCCTAATCAAATTTTTCGTAACAATAGGTTTTCACTATTATTTTTTTCGAAACTCAAAATTCTAGAATCCAAAATTTTTCTTCTATAATAAAATTTTACAGAATCTAAAATTTCCCAAAAATAATTTTCTCCTTTATTGAAAACTTTCCTAGAAATATGGAAGTTATGTTTCCTTAAATAAAATTTCATAATAGAATATTTTACTTATTGGAATTTTTATCTTGGTTTAACAAAAATTTTCAGATTCACTATCCTTAAATTGAATCTTTTTACCTTAAAAACTTCAAAAGATCGGAACCTGCCAAATCCTTCTTTAGAAATCATCTAAACCTTCATATCAGATTGGGATTGTTTCAACCATTGGATCTAATCAGGAATTCGAATAATTGATTCAAAACCTATATAATTTCACCTCTATTTGTTATCCCACATCAGGTTTCAATATTTTCGACCTCGATGCTCTACCACTCTTCAAAAAGATTGTTCCCATTTTAAGAGTTTTCTCAGACAATATATGTCTTTGGAAGCCTCTCTACAGAAACAAATGTACATAGCCAATGAAATCACAGAGTGTAAAATTTATAAATAATTGATAGTTGATCCCAGATTTTTCAATATGTATAATTCCCTGATTATGCCAAATATAATGCTCAATGGATGAGAGAGTCTTTGCATAGCCAAACTGAAAATTCAGGATCCGGTTAACCCATAGTTACTTATTGTGTTCTATGAGTCAATAAGCTTTTTTAATAAATTTGTAAGAGACAATTTTCTATTCAAGATATATGGGAAAACCTATTCCCTTTCCTTAGACATGGAAGCAAGTATCATTGGAGTACCATATGATGGAGAAGTGATTTTCAGCACCCATAAGTTACCAGATCTGTCAGGAAGATTTGAGAAGGAAGAGGCAATAGAGTGCCTTGGACTGAAATGAGTGAAAACACTGAAGATCAAATATCTTTCAACAAATTATAGGATTCTAGAAGTATGGGTATAAGGTTGTCTAATTCTATGAAAATGAGACAAGGTCTCCATAATGAAATGTGACATCTACATTCTGGATTTTCTTGTAAATTTGAGGAAGATAACCATGGTGAGGTATATCTTGCTGATGATTACGGATATCTATAATGGAGCTCTAAAATCGCAAATCATCCTATATCTAAAAATTTCATCTAAGTTCAGAGTGCTATTCCTAGAGTCATTCAAAATCCCCTATAACTCTAATCCAAAAAACTATATGATTTTGTTACTATGTGATGACAATTTGGGGAGGATGAAAGTTGGTTTCTAAAGAAAATATGATGAATTTTATGATCTATCAAAAGGTGAAATTGAGGATTTAAAAAAGAAGGTGGAAGTAGTATAGACTTCCAAGAATCCACAGAAGAAGATAAAGAATAATGAACTAGAAACCAAAGGGAAGCCTTCAATTCTAGAATGTTAGTCAACACCCCCAAAACAGAAGAAGAAAAAAGTGTTCCCTGATGAAGTTGTAGAAAAATAGAGGGAACATAAGAAGGAAAATAAATAAGGAGATCCTAGTTTTGTCCTAGATTCGACCGAGGAAAATCCCATGAAGATTAAAATTACTGAAGAGGTAGAGAAGCATGAAAAAGAGATGAAACAAAAGAAGAAAATGTCTGATGCTGAGATTGTTCTTCCAATTCTCAAGGCTACTGAGAAAGCCTCTGAACAAATTCAGGTACCATGATCATTTTTCAAAGAACCGGTACTAGTAGAGACCCGGGGAAAGAAATTCATAATTACAGAACCTAATGTTGAGGAAAAGATAGTTTAGGAAGAATAATTAGATGAAGATGATGATGAAGAGGTAGATGAGAGTGATGATGTGATAAAGAAAGATGAAGAATATCAGGGGAATTAAATTCCTTCTGAAAAGCTTTCAATACAGACTTCCTATCCTGAATAAACCAAAAATATTTCTCAGGAAAAAGTGGATATGAGTTAGGAAGAGGTTAATAAACCTTCTAATGACGAAAGTAGTAATCATGACTTCAATCAACATGATGATCTTAAAGGAGTTGTTGAGAAAGAAATGGTTGATAAAGATAAATTCATTTACGTCTTAGATAGTGATAACGAACCTCCAAAGGCTGCAAAGATTTTTTTCCAAGTAGACAATGGAAAATACGTTATTGAAAATACACCATAAAAGTTTGTGGTAGTTAACAAGGATGTTATTGGATCATCCACGAGAATGGATGCTGATAATGAAAAATAATCTTCACCCACAAGAGAACCAGATTTCAAATCATATTCCATGGGTTATGAATTTGTTGTACAGTCTCTGAAAAAGTTACTAAACACCATTCCCTTGATTCGAGGTTTCAGTTGCTTCAACATTATTTCAATCAGCATTAAGATTCAGTAAGAATTGTCATGGAAAAATTCATCGAGCTTGAGGAAGATTTCCAATATCTTCTTATCAGATATGATGATCATAGAAGGTCATGTAAGAAAATTAGAAAATTTTCTAAAAGAACATTTGAAGACATGAGTATTCTTGATGACTTCCAATACTCAGTGAAAGATTCCTTCGATATGTCAGATGATAGAATGAAAAACCGTTCAACATGTTTTTCAGAGAACCCGAACCTTGAACAAGTAGCCCGAAAGGCAGAAGATAATGATCTGAATGGGAATCTGAATTCAGCTGATTTAAATATGAAGAGATAAAGTTATCTCAGGATAGAGTTTGAAGGAATGTACAATCATCAAAAATAGATACTGAAGTCTCAAGAAGAAATCCTTAAATCTTAGGAAGTTAAAATAAAGGATCTGGAAAAGAAAAATCAGGATTAGGAAAAGCTGCTCAAAAGGTTTGAGGATGATAATAATGATCATAAAAGGTTGAGGAATATCGTGAAAGAAGATCATTCCGATGGAAAATGAAGGATTAATATTTTTCCTTTCAATTTTGGTCCTTTTTTATATTTCTTCCTTGTATTAATTTTTCCAATCTTAATTAAAAATCTTGTTTCTCTTCATTTGTTCTATATATAACTCTAATCTTTCAGGTAACCTATTTTTCATTCTCTATATTACATTTAGAAAATCTCAAAGGGGTTGAAAATAATTATAAAAATAATACTAAGTAGAAAGAAGATAATACCCTAAGTAATTTGGATTTTAGCTAAGTGGGATCTTACTTAATGAATTCTTTCGTATGCAAGAAAATGTTAAATCTCTCTAAAGAAGTCAAGAATATAATCCATAGGGATTTCAAAACATAAGGAGGAGTTAGTCGTATTCATCATGATTAATAAGTAAAGGGAGATAATTTTTTCTTTTAAAGTTCATAAAGAAAATTCTTAGTCCTTATATTCTTTTTTGAAAGGATGTTTGTGATTTCTAGAAAAAGGGGATATTATTGAGTCAATATGGTTTCTTTATGAATTTTCTATTCTTCTATGTCATAAAATCACAAACACTTTATCTTATGGCAAAGTACCTTACCCTAAGAACTATTTTCTTATGTAAAATTTCCCTTATCTAAGTAAATTTATATCCTTACCTTTATTTTCATTATCTCGTTTGATAATTTCTCACAACCAAACTCTTTTTATAACTAAGTATAAAATTAGTATCCTTACTAAAATCTCGTAATATTATAGTTCCTTGTATATAGAGTCATCTATTTTTAGACTCTGAATTCACTGAAATTTTGATTCTTAATTCCTTGAAATAAAGATTTTCAATTCTCTGACATTCATATTCTGAATTCTCTGTAATTAATACTCTGACTTCTCTAAAATTCAGATTCAAAATTCTCTGAAATTATGTTTATGGGTTCTTTGAAATGATGATTCAAAAGTCTCTTAAATTCAGACTCTTAATTCTATGAAATTCAGACTTTTAATTATTTGAAATTTAGACTTTGAATTCTCAGAAATTATGACTTAGAATTCTCTGAAATTAAGACTCTGAATTCCTCAAAATTTTGACTCTGAATTCCTCATATTTTAGAATTAAAATTCCTCATAATTTAGACTCGGAATTTCTTAGAATTTAGAATCCAAATTCATTATAATATATACCCTAGAGTCTTTAGAATTCAGATGACGAACACTTTGAAAAATAGAATATGAGATTCCATGATTTATAGAATCCAGTTCATTATATAATTAGATTCTGAATTCTATTTTTTCCTTTGACTCTAGATTTTCAGATTTGGTTACATTAATTCATTTTCCTTAAAGATGTTATTATTATTTAACAATGTCGTGCAATATGATTATAATTAGCCTTAGGTTGAGTGACACATGTACAGGTCCCTCCAAAATTCAAGGAAAAATATGACCGTTGGAGGAGGGAGTCCACCGTTGATGTTTTTCTAAAAAATTGGATCTCATTTTAACGAGATCATAACTATTCTATCAGTATAGAGATTACATCTTGTGATGTTATTTCTAGAGAGTGAGAGAGACTCTCATGCTTTGTGTATTCTAAACATCTTTGTCAACTTTCTTCGTGCAATTTAGATTGTTGCTAAGTATAATCGAGGACTTACGGGGATAGGAAGATAGAGGTTCTGACATTGTTAATGATCATGGGATTGCTAGGATAACAAGACAGATTCTGATATTCTTATCAAGGGCTTACCTTAGTGTGGGTATGATATACTTTCTTGAATGTATAAATCAAGGGACCTTTATCCAAGGTTGTTGGATACCCTACTCTTTGGGTGAGTTTATTTCTTAATTGTTACTTATTTTGATTCCAGTTTCATTTCTTATATATTTTTATAAAGGATGAAATTCTATGTTTATTATGATTTCTTATACTTTTATTTACTCTGATGTTTAAGATTATATATGCTTTAAGGTAGATTCTTTTCCTAAGTAAACTTTTCTTAATTGTTTTCGGAACCATATTTGAGGAACATAAGAAAATTTGGTTTTTATCATGGTTTGTGAATTTACCTTGTTTATGTTTATTAAATATACTTTTCATTAATGTTAAAAATGAATGTTTTTAAACTTATAATTCACCCCCTCTTGTAATTGAGCATTTACATACACTATATTGATTTTACAGAGGGGTGTGGTGGGTAATTACTAATGCAATTTTTTCATAGCTATATATCTCATAAGATATGTTAGTTATTTCATTTCATTTTTTAAAAAATTTGAGTTGTATATTTTTTCCTCATGCACACCTTTAGTTGTTGTTCTCATACCAAATTATTTGTAATTTTAGTATATTCACTAAATTAGTTCTCTAACTTAAAATGATGACTTATCAATTAGTTTTAATCTCAAAGAATCATCTAGTAGGTTTTGATTATTATCCATAAATCCTTGTAAAAATGATATCAATAAGTTATGTTCTTCAAAAGGCTGATGTGGCCAGGATTCGGTATATTTCTTTAGCCTTTCCCAAAACTCATAGACGGTCTCACCAATTTTTTATTTGAATCCATATATATCCATTTTTAGTTAAGCACTCCTCGAAGTAGTGATTAGTTTTTGGAAAAAGACCCTCAATAGCTCATCCCATGAGGTAACAACTCTAACTTGCATATTTTAGATACAATCCTTGGTTTTACCTTCAATAAAGAAGTGGAAAACTTTCTAGCCAATTTGAGCCTTAGTGAATCCCATTATTTTGAATCTATTGCATACTTATTTAAATCCTATCAAATTCATGTCGGGGTATTAACCTAATAATATATGAAATATAGGTAGAATAACTATCATCCTAGTTTTGAGTTCACAATCTTACTGTTCATTCAATTATAATTTTATGTTATTGATGTTGAAATTTTGTGAATACAAATCCATCAAAGTGTAATTTACACGCACAAGATTATATTCTATATTTCCACTACCTAATGTAACTCTTATGCGAGAAGAAAGTAAGGAAGAATATTTAAATAATGGAATCGTGAAAAACTCACTTTCCTCTTATTCTATTATTTCTAGAGTTTTAGGTCTAGTGAGCATGATTCTCTCAACCTCATGGTCAAAAAATGTGGTTGTAATAAATTGATCTATCTATTAAACATAATTTAAAGAATATAAAAAATATTAAGACACGACTCTCAATAAATAAAACCCTATTTGATGGGTAGAATGGCAAAAGAAACTCTTCAAAACAATTTTCTACCAAAGAAAAATACAGTAAAGTGGGACATGGGTTTTCTCCAAAGAGGATGGTATTATGGATACATTAATATATTATTTTGTGGGTTCAAATTTTGAAAATAAAGGAATCAATTTTTTTTGTTTTTAATTTAATTTTTAAATCATAGTGGGATAACCTTGTATTAATATAATCAGTTACCCATGAATCATTATTCAATTTTACTTTTCATACATTATCTAATCAAATTAATTATTCTTGATTATTGATTATTATAAATTTTAGTTCGGAATAAAATGCCACAATCACTATAATATCGATCTTTTTATGGAATAGTCATTAGATAAAGCTAATCAATCATGGATTATCCCACTATTGACTTTTGTAATAATTGAAATAGTTCCCAAGTGACATGTGTGTGAAACTAGTGAAAATAGTTAAGAAAAATATAAATGAAAATACAAATGAGAATCTCCTAAAAACTATGCATCCAAATACATCAATAGAATTAAAGAAAGAATCAAACATTTATTGAAAATTATAATTTTTCATTGGGATGTGAGAGGTATCTTTTAAGTGACCAGTACTGATCTAGTGTTCCATCATAGGAGAATAAAAAATATGAATAAAGATGAAATGAAAAATAAGTGAGGAAGTAATAGCTCTGGTTTTCTTCTTGATCCCCCCAACAACCCCCTTTCCAGTGAACATTAATTACTTTTAAATAGATATTCTCCCAGTTATTTGATCTTAAATATTTTCATCATGAATGGAATGGGTTTATTTTCTAATAAACCTGGAATGCCCAATTCATTGCTCAATTTTTGATCCCACTACTGTTTCTTTGATTGCCACCATGTTCAAAAATCGATGGTCTAGATTTCTCTAAATCAGTGTACTTGAATATTTTTTGGGTAAATAATTCTCCTCCCATGATAGAGATCCATACTTCCCCATGAAGGATCATAGAAAAATTATTCCTTAGTCCTTAGATTCAATGCAAGACCAGTGTTTCCCTAGCATCATGTGAGGAGTTGGAACACATGTCCGGTCTGTAGGAATAAATTAATTTTTAGGGTTAAACATAAAAATATTATCCCTGTTTATTGAGCCTCAACGATATACATGGGTATATATAGTGTTTTTTATGTCCTAGAATGAGGATGGATGCCACTTATTTCATCTTGGATTTTTGAAGGATCCATGTTTTTTTTCTTTTTTTCATTGAAGGCATCTGCAGCTCAAATTATTTCCCGATTTATCATCACGTTTATAGATAATTTATCATTTAAATAATCTTGGTCATTATTACATCTGTCTAGAATTTTTATTGCTTCCATAAACATCAAAAAGTTATATTCTCTAGAAATCTCATTGATTTTAGGCTCATTATCATTTCTATTAGTCTGTATCTTTCTTTATTGGTAGCCCGAGTTTCTCTAGTGGAATGTGATTTGAAATTTCTTCATAGGAGGTGTGCTACATGATCGGTGGGGCAGTTTTATTTTAAAAGAGTGGCAGCCTATCATCTTCTTACAAATATATTAATCAGTTTATCACTTTATATTCTGCGGGTCTTCATCAACAAATCCTCTCCTTGGTGAGGGACTTTTCAAGCGGTGGCACAACAAGGAAGCATGACTAGATCAAGAAAATTTTCTTTCAGATAGTGGTGATGGAATGTTCTTCTGGCCTTGGAACCATGGAGATCCAACACTGATAGTGAGAATGGGGATTCCATTGACAATTCTTGATAGTCTTCCTTTATCATCAATCTGAGTGGAATCTGATTCTCTATTCCAAAAACAAGAATGGTTTTTTGGATGATTTGAGATTTGGGGTTCATTGGGCACAACTCGTTCAGATATTCAGTGAGACTAGGCTATCAATGGAGGCTCATCCATAGTGGAATGAGGATCTATTTTCCTTATTAATATTAGGAGTTTTTTATTCTTCATTTTTATTTATTCCATTTTCTTGTCCATGAGATCTATAGATTAGGTTGGTTCAGGATCCTTCTGAATATGAACTGTAAAAAAATAATTTTCTTTGGTTTCCATGTGTAGCCAACATCAGGTCCTCAACCTAGGATAATATACCCTAGTGACCTGAGATTCAACCTTTTCGTTAATATGTAGGCTTGAGGGTTTGATGATCATTAATATTGAATAGGATGATGTTGGTGACTACATCATTTTCATCCCCTTATGTTCTGCAATTTTTTAGCTCAAAGGATGCAAGTGGGTGACCCGGTCTATTAGGACGACTGACCGTGAGAAGTGGTTGGGTGGATTGTTTTTTGGTATAGGATATGCATTCTTTTTCCATTTTTGGAAGTCTTTTTATAGTTGATTCCATATATAAGTCATTTTCACTTCCTTTTTTATCTATAGTAGGTTCATCCCTCCTAATTTTTGTGTGGTTACGATTGATCAATTTTTTCCAAGCGGTCCAGGAATGCCTTTGAAAATATTTCTCTAATAACTTATTTTCACTAGTGTATTAGATCCATATGTTTTTCAGAACATTATTCACGGTGGCATGAAAATCACTTAATGTGGTTGCTCCATAGTGGGAATGGTCACTTCATGACTTTGATAAAAAAATGTGGTCAATGGTACATTTATGGTTTCTTGGTTTTATGGTGTGGTATATCTATCCCTTTATAATATTTTAGTTGATGGATCGACCATAAGAATATAATTCATGGTCAATCCATACCTTTTGAAAAATTGATTGACCTATATAGGAATTTTTTTTCTTAATGTAGGATTTTTCTAATTAAATTTTAAAATGACAAAAAATAAAATAAAATCCCAATTTCACCAGTTAAATTAATCAGATTTTCATCATGAAATGTTTACATTCTAATCAAATTGATCTATTCTGAAACAAAACAATTGTATGAATTCTAATTCAAAAAATGATCAAATCAGTTAAAACTCAAAACCAAATTTATTTAATTCAATATTAATCTAATCATAACTTCAATCAAAAATTGGATTCACCATTTAGTTTCAAACAATATGGAAAAAATGGATTTTTGTGAAGGGCCTTTTGCGACGGGAATAGATCCCGTCGCAAAAGGTCCATCCAAGAGGTTATTTGGGATGGGTTGTTACACCCGTCGAAAATAACCAACTATTTTCCATGGGATTTCGTCTCCCTCTGCAAATAGTTTGGCGTGGATAATGCGCCAAACCGTGCGAAGGTTATTTGTGACGGTGGGATCCCACCGTCGCAAGGAGTTAAGTATTTGAAACTGGGCCTGTCGCAAATAACTGGCGGTGGTTTATAGATTTTTGCAACGAGACACCTTTTGCGACGGTCCCCGTCGCAAATAACCCGCGGCGGTTTATAGCCTTTTGCGATGAGTTGTCGCCTCGTAGAAAAAGGTGTGTCGGCAATGACTATTTGCAACGGGTCCCTTCACAAATATCTTTTTAACCGCTGATAGTAACTAATGCGGGCATTGGTATTTGCGACGGGTCCCATCATAAAAGATACTATTTACGAGGGGTATCCAGTCGCAAATACTCCTGTCGCAACTAATCTAACCTCTATATTCCCTCATCCATTTTTCCTCTCATTCTTCCCAAATTTCAGATCCTGTTTCTCTCTCAAATCGGATTTTAGAGAGAATTTTTTTAAGATTATTATTTTGTTCACGAAAAAGTTGTGAAGCCGTCTGCATGAATAGAAAATCAGTCTTAAATGTATTAATGTTTTTTAATTTATTATTTATTTCATTTTTTATGTTTATTATATTTACTGTTGATTAGTTTTAATAAATTTAAATTTAAATTGCTTTGTCATTAGTATTTATTTGTACTAGTAAATTGAAATTTTAAATTTTAACTTATTAAAAATTAGTAGTAATTATTAATTATTAACTATAATTAGTAATGTATATAATTAATTTGTAGTAATTAATAATAATTGGTAATAAATATAGTAATAAATAAGAATAATTAGTAATAATTTGGAATAATTAGTAATAATTAAGATTAATTAGGAATAAATATTAATAATTAGTAATAATTAGCAATAATTAGGAATAATTAGCAATAATTAGGAATAATTAGAAATAATTAGTAATAATTAGCAATAATAAACTATAATTAATAATAATTAGTAATAAATTGTAATAATTAGTAATAAATTGTAATAAGTAGTAATAAATTATAATAATCAGTAATAAATTGTAATAATTAGTAATAAATACTAATAAATACTAATAATTACATATAAATACTAATAATTAGAAGTAAATACTAATAATTAGTAATAATTAGCAATAATTAGCAATAATTGGCAATAATTAAGAATAAATAGCATTAATTAGGAATAATTAGAAATAATTATGAAAAATAGCAATAATTAGCAATAATTTGCAATAAATAGAAATAATTAGCAATAATTTGGAATAATTAGCAATAATTAAAAATAATTAGCAATAATTAGCAATAAATAGCAGTAATTAGTAATAAATAGAAATAAATAGTAATAAATAGGAATAATTAGTAATAAATAAGAATAATTAGTAATAATTAGGAATAATTAAAAATAATTAGGAATAATTCATAATAATTAGTAATAAATTGTAATAATTAGTAATAATTAGGAATAAATATTTATCATTAGTAATACATACATACAATTAGTAATAATTAGCAATAATTAGTAATAATTAGTAATAATTAGGAATAATTAGTAATAATTCACAATAATTAGCAATAATTAGTAATAATTAGCAATAGTTAGCAATAATTAGTAATAAATAGAAATAATTAATAATAATTAGGAATAAATTGTAATAATTAGTAATAAATTGTAATTATTAGTAATAAATTGTAATAATTAGTAATAAATACTAATAATTAGTAATAACTACTAATAAATTCTAATAATTAGCAAAAATACTAATAATTAGCAATAAATACTAATAATTAACAATAAATAGCAAAAATTAGGAATAATTAGTAATAATTAGAAATAATTAACAATAGTTAGAAATAAATAGTAATACATAAGAATAATTACTAATCATTACGAATAATTAGCAATAATTAGCAACAATTAGCAACAATTAGAAATAAGTAGGAATAATTAGCAATAATTAGGAATAATTAGGAATAAATAACAATAATTAGCAATAATTAGCATCAATTAGTAATAAATAGCAAAAATTAGTAATAAATAGAAATAAATATTAATAAATATGAATAATTAGTAATAATTAGTGATAATTAGAAATAATTAGGAATGATTAGTAATAAATATGAACAATTAGTTTTAATTAGGAATAAATACTAATAGTTAGAAATAAAAACAAATAATTAGTAATAAATACTAATAATTAAGAATAAATACTAATAATTAGTAATATTTAGCAATAATTAGTAATAATTTCCAATAATTAGTAATATTTAGCAATAATTAGAATTAATTTGCAATAATTAGTAATAATTAGTTATAATTAGTAATAATTACTAATAAATACTAATAATTAGTAATAATTACTAATAAATACTAATAATTAGCAATTATTATGAATAATTAGCAATAATTAGGAATAATTAGAAATAATGAGGAATAATTATCAATAATTAGTAATAATTATCTATAATTAGTAATAATTACTAATAAATACTTATAATAAGTAATAATTACTAATAAATACTAATAATTAGGAATAATTATCAATAATTATCAATAATTAGGCATAATTAGCAATAATTAGCTATAATTAGCAATAATTAGCAATAAATAGGAATAAATTGTAAAAATTACCAATAATAAGGCATAATTAGAAATAATTAGAAATAATTAGAAATAATTAGAAATAAATAAAAATATTTATTAATAATTATAAATAATTAGGAATAATCAATAATAATTAAGAATAATTAGTAATAAATAGGAATAAATTGTAATAATAAGTAATAAATTGTAATAATTAGTAATAAATAGTAACAAATAGTAATTATAATTATATCTAATTATTACTAATAAAAAAATATATTATCAATATTTATGTAAAAACAATATTAATATTATTAAAATAATAAAAAATTTATAAAATATTAAAATTATCAATATTGGCAACAGGCTTTGCTCTATTTTTAACATGTTCAAATATCAAAGGGTCACCAATTGTCAAGTCATGCACAATAAAATGTTTGATTCCGCCATGTCCATTGTAAACTCTATAATTGTTCTTGCTTGCTTGATCACCTTGCAAGTAGAGTTACATTAGGAAAACCCAAGTCATGCCCTTCTCATCTATAAGAAATATCTCACATGACCCTTTACATAGACCATTATCCCTTTAAAATTAAAGGGAATGATACTGATGTCCCATAAAATTTTTAAGGAAGAATGATCTATGTAAAGGGGGTGACATGATTCTTAGATACGAAAACGACATTACTTTGGTCATCCAATTTATACACTACTTGCGAGGTGATCTACCATACAAGGAAAATTATAGAGTTTACATTGGACATGTATAACAAAAATTATTTATTGTGCATGACCTGACAATTGGAGACCCTTTGAGATTTGAAAATGTTATGAATTGAGCAAAGCATAATGAAAATATTGATAATTTTAATTTTTTATAAATTTTTTATTATTTAATAATATTAATATTGTTTTTTCATAAATATTGAAAATATATATTTTTAGTAATAATTAGATATAATTATAATTAGGAAAGAAAAAATGCTTGGATAATGAAGGGAAAATTTTTAATTATCTCCACAACGATGATTACCAAATTTCCTTTCATTATTCAACCGGTTTTCATTTTTCTATGTATTTTAAAGTATTGCTAAATTAGTAATAATTAGTAATAAATAGTAATAAATAGTAATAATTAGTTAGGAATAGTTAGAAAGAAATTTTAATAAATATTAATAAATTCCAAGAACCTGGCACAATTTCCAGTGGATTGATGGCACTCCTTTTCCTCGATTACTTTTCTTCTTTCAACTCTCACTAGCTCAAAACAATATGAAAAATGTGCTACTACATAGGAATATTCAATCTCGTATACATGAGATTGGATATGGATTCATGGGATCATATTTTTTATAATGTTTTCAGGTGGTGACAGTTGGAAGAAGACGATTCATCGACAAAAAGGGGGAAATTTTGTCCGACGGCTCATTTACATGCATGTTTCTCACACTGAAATTATAATGAATATTCTGGTCGAAGGTATGCATATTCATTCTCATGCATACAATAATGAATATGCATACCTCTGACTAGATTCTTCATTGTGATTTCAGTGTGAGAAAGATGAAAGTAAATGAGCCGTCAGACAAAAGAGTTGTCGGAAATCCACTGGAAATTGTGTCGCCTTTTTTTTATGATAATTATTAATAAGTAGTAGTAATTATTTATATTCTGTTTTCAGATAGATTTTTTATAATTTCAAATTATTCAAAAACAGTGATAATTTTATATTTTGTAGAAAAATATGGAACAAGGAAGTCGACATCAGTCATTATTAGATGACCGCACTTGGATAAATCAGCACAGAAATCCAAATGGTACTAGTTTAAATTGTTTATATATTGAGGGTGTTGATGCTTTCTTAGAATTTTCATCATCAAAACCAGAATATATTTCAGAAGGCACGATTAATTGTCATTTTAAAAAATGTTCTCTGAGAACGTTTGATACATTTGACAAGGTTGGGGGACACCTCTTGTGGTTTGGTTTTCAAACATATTATGTTTTTTGGTATCAACATGGTGAACACCGTTCTATAGAAGATACTAATAACTTGATTCCAGATCCATCACAGTTCTAAAATTTAATAAATGATGTTGCAGTTCTATCTGTTCAACAAACTGAAACTCACGATGATATTGATTTAACTCATGAGTTGTCACCATCTGAATTTTATGAGTTGTTGGGGTCTGCTGAGGATGCATTATATCCTAGTTGCAAGATAAGAAAAATAGAAGTGGTTGGAAATTTTATGGCTATTAAATCAGATAATGTAATGTCAAAAAACATTTTTGATCAGATATTTTCATTGGCTAAGATACTGTTACCTGAAGGAAATGTGTTGCCTACAAATTACTATGAGAGCAAGAGGTTGGATCGTAATCTAGGTCTTAGTTATCAGAATATTCATGCCCATGAAAATGATTTCATTTTATATTCTGGTGAAAATGAGTCATTGGATAGTTGTCCAACATGTGGAAAATTGAGGTATAAAGAAGCTCAACCAGGGAAGTTTGGACCGATTCCTGTAAAACAGTTGAGATATTTCCCACTTACACCAAGGCTTCAATGTTTATTTCTGTCTCATAACACAACATCAATGATTTCATGGCACAAAAACAATATTTCAACCGGTAAAAGCTTGACTAATCCATCTGATGGTGATTCATGGAAACATTTTGATCATTTGTATCTATATTTTTCTTTAGATGCCCAAAACATGTGATTTGGAATTTCTACTGATGATTTCTGTCCGTTTGGTTCTTATGGTAGTTAGTATTCAGTGTGGAATGTCTTTATAACTCTGTAAAATCTACCTACATAGATGTTGATGAAGGAGCCCTATATCTTTTTGACCTTATTAATCCCAGGACATTCGAAAAATAATATTGATTTTTATTTGAAACCATTGATTTATGAGGTAAATGCATTGTGGAGTAATGGTGTTAGTACATATGAGGTTGCTGTGAAACAAAATTTCACATTAATTGTTTCATTTATGTGGAAGATTAGTGACATTCCGGCATATGGCATGTTATCTGGATGGAGTGAACATGGTCCAAAATCATGCCCTTACAGTTTAAAATAGAACAGAGCTTTTAATCTCATCAATGAAAAAAAACCTTTCTATTTTGACTGTCATCGCAGATTTCATCCAACCGATCATCCTTTTCGAAGTAACAAATCACATTTCCAAAAAGGTGAAATTGAAAGGGATGAACCTCTAAAAATGATCTCATGTACAGAGTTAAAATCAATGGTATTTTCATTACCTCCCTTCACATTTGGGCCAACAGTAAAACAACAAAAAATTCATGGCTTTGGGAAAGAACATAACTGAATAAAACGAAGCATTTTATGGGATCTCCCATATTGGTCTGATTTTTTGGTCCGACACATGTTGTATGTAATGCACATTGAGAAGAATAGTTTTGATAATTTATTTCATACAGTTTTGGATACAGCAAGTAAGACAAAAGATACTGTAAAAAACGATTAGATCATGCCCAAATTTGTAGGCGACATGAATTTGAACTATTTGAAAATATCAGATCACAGAGGATAATGAAGATAAAATAAGCTTATACACTATCCAAAGTGATATTTTTATTATTTTGTTAGTGTATTTCAGATTTGAGACTTGCACATGGCTCTGCTCTTGATTTGGGAAGATGTGTTAAGAATGGTCATATTACCGAATTAAAAATTCATGATTGTCATGTTATAATGGAAAGACTTATGCCAATTGGATTCAGAGGTTTGTTGAATTCTATGATTTGGCATTCGATAACAGACATATAATATTTTTTCGAGGCATTTTTACAGCGACAAATGACTATGATGCACTAAGAAAAGTGGAAGAAGATGTTTCTGTAATTATATGTAAACTGGAAAAAATCTTTCCACCTTCTTTCTTTGACTCAATGGATCATTTGATATTACATTTTACACATGAAGCTAAATGTGGAGGTCCATTACTATTTCGATGGATTTACCCATTCGAGAGATGCATTCATAAATTGAATAAAAATGTACGTAACAAAGCATCAGTTGAAGGCTCAATTGCTGAAGCATATTTACAAGAGGAAATTTATTTTTTCAGCTCTCACTATTTTGAATATGAATATCCCTCAAGACAAAACCTCATGGGATAGAATGAGGAAAATGTTAATGATGAAATGGACAATCATTTATCAGTTTTAAATCAGCCTAATATTGGCTTCGGTGGAGTTCAAGAATGATGGCTTTCAGACGATGAACATCACAGAGCTCATACATACGTTCTGCTCAACTGTTAAGAAATGACAACATTTGTACTGTGAGTGATTCTATCAATTATTTTATAATTTCTGTTACTATATATAAACTTATTTTGTTTGTAAGTTTTATGATAATCATATCAAGAAACAAGATCCACAAATTAGAGCAGCTGCTCTTGGAGAACTCAAACCAAAAAAAAATTCTCAATGGTTTCAAAAGGTGGTAACATAAATTATTCACGGTTTAATATCAATTCCGTTTACTATTTTTTATATTGATAATTGTTTTACAAATTTTCTGGTGTCTCAACATGCTAATAATTTTGATAAGTGACCATGTATATTGATTAACACACCATCCAAAATGGTTAAATCATATAATGCATATGTGGTGAATGGTTATCGAATTCATTTATGTGCATATAGGGAATCAAAAAAACAAAAAATAGTGGAGTTTTTTTAAGTGGATCGCATCATAGAGAAACTGATGTTGACTTTTACGACATTCTGGTTGAAATTATTGAGCTATATTATCTTGGAAAAAATCACAAAACAATGTTTAAATGTCGGTGGTTGGATATTGAGAGAGGCTTGTGTGTTCATCCGACTCATGGAATCGTCGATATTAAATATAAAATTCTTCTAGCAATAAATGAACCATTTTTACTCGCACAATAGGCACATCATGTTTATTACGCAATGTACTGTGCTACTTCAAGAGACTTATGTGATTGGTGGAGCATAATAAAAATGAAATCTCAGGAAAATCAATTTACTCAAACTGAAAGTGGTTCTGCTGAAGTGGAAAAAATTGAAAATTGTCAGGAGACTACTCAAAATCCACCTTTTTCAAGAAGAAACATGAATATCGATGAGGACACCGAACAATTAAGGGTCAACAATGAAGAAGATGTTAATGATGATACAAATGAAATTGTAATGACAAGGGATGATGAAAGTGAAACTCATATGGATATTGATGATGCCGGGGAGGAATATGAAGACATTGACGTCATCAGATATGAAGATGATGACGATGGTGAACATTGGCATAGTTAAATGCTTGTTATGATCATAACTAATATATATATATAATAGTTATTTTCAACTATCTACTAAAAACAATCATTTTGTGTTTCAGGTGGACTCTGATCTATTGTGCGAGTTAGAGGAGTCTGAGCTACCTTTGGATGATGGGGGATGTGGGATCATCTGACCCTCAGCCAGCTGGTGGTTCAGGAGGTACGCAGAGGGGGTGCGGTCTAGCGTGACTGATGATTCCTGACCCTATCCCCAAGCGACGTCCACATCTGGGCTTCGATCCACGCACATGTAGGTATGGTAACCTGTATATTTTAGTTAGATTTCATTAATTTATTGATATATATACTAATTGTTTGATTATTTCTTCTTTTTTCATAGTTTTTTGCATGTAGATGTTGGACAAGAGAGCGTATCTTGCACAATTATTTTTCTCAGCCATGGACCACATGGGAACAGATTCTCGTTGATGTGCAGCATAGCATGTACAATCATTGGATGATATGTAAATAAATTATATTTATTTTGAAATTTATTTTTTTAATAACTTGATATTACAAATTATTTGTAGGGTTTATGGTATCCCATCAAGGATAGCATGCGTGATGCTAATCATGCAGCATGGGAGGTGTCTATGCATGAGCGTTTGCATTATTTTTTTCACAATTTGAGAAAGACAACCATTAATAAAGTGGGAGCGGAAATATTTGATGAGTCATGTTGATCCCACCGACCATAGTACATTTCATCTTAGGTTTGGGATGGATTATGTGCACACTGGTTGGGTGGTGGATTTCAGAGGAGGTCTTCATTGGGTCGGCAGAACCGGGGGAGACAGGAGGTGACACATTGAGCTGGTATTCGTACATTCAGTATGCATAGAGAACATATGGGAATTATTTTTTGGAAATATTTTATATAACTTCAAATATAAATAGTTTATTTTATATTTATATAGGCATTCAGGCATCCTGATATTACAGAGTACGATGTTTATCGGAGGATGTACAGTGATCCAACCACATGAGAGATTAGAGAGGATCACCAATGTCAGATTGTGGTTAGTATTATTTTTTTTAGTTTGACAATTAACTGCATATAATATTTTAACAATTTTAATATCAAACTTGAATTGAAAGAGTCATATGAGGCTGTGACTTCTCAGACAGAGGCTGAGGGTCAGGACGAGACGACTAATCAGACCAGTGCCCACCATTTTGACGATGTGGCATGGATGCAGGCAACCCAATATGGATTTTAGAAGGGCCGAGTAGTTTGTATCAAATCTCATGTGACTACTGGTACTTATTATGGTAATGTTGCGTTGTCGGTGTCCAGATCAAGAGGATCTCGTAGAGAGGCATCATCTTCTGGCTCACAGTATCAGGAGTAGTTCTGAGCTCAGAATGACCTTATAAAGAGTTTGCAGAAGCAGCAAGAAGAGATGTGTCAGCAGCAGCAGCTGCGGGAGGAAGAGATATGTCGATGGAAGCAACAACATCACGAGCAGATGGAGTACATGTGTTGTCTGACCCGTAGTTTAGGGATGATGTTTTCTCCACCAGCTCAATCAGCTCCTCCACCACCCCCAGAAGACGACCCCCTGTGATTTTTTTGTCAAAAACATTTGAATTTAAATTTTGTGTAATATGAACTATTTAGAGTTTCTAACTTTTATATTGGTGCGATTATTAGATAATTTAGTTTTTAATATTTTATGATTTGTTTTTGTGAATATTGTGAATATTAATATTTTTTATATTTTTTATTTTTTTAATAATATTAATATTATTGTTTCATTAATCATAATTTTATTAAATATATTTTTTAGTATTATATTTTTAATATTTGTTTATTTTATTATTAATAATAATAATAATAATAACAATAATAATATTTTATGATTTTTTTATTTTTTTATTTTTTTTGAATATTGATAATTTAAAAAAAATTTATTATTGTTTTTATTTTAATAATATTAAAATTAATTTTTCAATTATCATAATATTATTTTATGATATTTTATATTTTTTTGAATATTGAGAATTTTAATATTTTTTATTATTATTTTAATAATATTAAAATTAATTTTTCAATAATCATAATTTTACTATTTTTTTAAAAAAAATTATTTATTATTTCCGACGGGATCTATTGCGATGGGATTATGGGCCCATTTCAAATAGTATTTGCGATGGGTCAGCCGCAAATAATATGAATTAATATTTTCAGAAAATCATTTGTGATGCGATTACAGGCCCGTCACAAAAGATTATTTACGACGGGCCCATCGCAAAAGAACTTATATATAAATAAGTATATAATCAGAGACTTATTTGCGACGTTGAAGTTTCCCATCACAAAAAAATATTTTTTGCGACTGGCCCGTCGCAAATACCTTGAATTACAGTAGTCATCTTTCAGTAATCAAATCGCTTTCATAAGAGTACAAACACCCATATTTGAGGACTCGATATTGTGTCTAGTCAATATGGGTGTTCACATGGAGTTATTTGAGTGATCATTGGGAAATATAATCTAACAATTCAATTAAAAATGGATAGATAGAGTATTTGAGGATCAATGTTTGTCCAACGCTGCCTTCTTTTGTTAGTTTTCTTTAGTATAGTTTGCTTCTGATTTCCAATAACTAACGTATATTTATAGTTGAATACTGATTTTATTTTATTTAACATTGCCTATATAATTTCAAATCCCCATTTCTAATTATGAAATTTATAGAAACAAATTAACAATGTGAGAGTTTGATAACTTAGACTGCAACCTCCTCGTGAGAGAACCCTGTGGTCACCACTATGATACATTTTAAGGGGAAATTATTGACTGGAGTATCACGACAAAAATCCCAGCATCAATATATGGGTTTCTAGTCACCGTGGATGTTGAATCATTATTAGATAATAATTATGAACCTATATCCTATAAGGATTTAGTAAGTGGAACAAAAGTTTCCACATAGAATAAATACATAAATTATGATATTGATTCCATATACTAAAACCAATTTTGGGTTTTGGTAGATTCTCATTAGATATAAGTCCTATTTGGTGTAAATGTGTATTCAAGAATAAATAAGAAATGGAATGTGCAGTGAGAACCTGTAAGGATTGGATGGTTTTTAAAGGATTTAATCAATGTCAAGGCGTTGACTATGATAAATCCTTTTAACCAATTTCTGTACGAAACTGTTTTAGAATTTTTCATTCAATTGAATATTACCATGATTATTAGATTACATAAATGGATGTAAAAATTAACTTCCTTAATGGGATCCCGGTGGAAGATTTATATATGATACAACCAGAAGGGTTTGTGAATCTAAAAGATGCCAATATGATATAAAAGTTTCAAAGATCCATTTATGGGATAGAAAAACATGAGATCTAGGAACATTAATTTTGATGAATCCATAATACATATTGGTTTCATAAAATATAAGGAGATCCCTATTTCAATAAAAATATTAATGGGAGTGTGGTAATTTTTTAGTAATATTTGTTGGACATATATTACTGATGGGAAATGAGATACCATTATTATAGTATGTTAAGACATGGTTAAAAAATTATTCTATATAAATGACTAAGGTCAATAATTATAAATTATTTGGATTAATATACATTATGATCAATCCAATAGGCTACTTGGACTAAGCCAGGTTACATAAATTGACAAAGTACTGAAGATATTTAGTATGAAAAAAACGAATGGGGATTTTTTCAGTTGTAACATTATATATATATATATATAATAAAATGAATCCTTAGATACAAGAGCAGGGAAATAGGATGATCAAGATTACAAATGCTTCATTGAATGGATTTTTCATGTATGACATGATGTATACATGTCTTGATGTTTCCTGCACATTGATCATCGTAGAAAAATATCAAGAAGTCCCAAGAGAATTCCACTGTATGGATATCAAAACTATCAAATAGTATTTGGGGAAAACTAAATATATCCCCTTAGTTTATGGAACAGATGGGTAGGTAAACATCAGGGTATATGAATATTTTTGTTTCCAAATAGATTAAGATGATATGAAATCATATATGAGATATATAATCCACCTTAATATAGGAGTTTTGAGTTACAATAGATCAATGATTCCATTGGAAACTAAATCTACAAAAGAGTATGATCATATAGTGGCTTCATATATAGGTAAAAAAGAAATTTTTATACAACAATTTATCTTGGATATTGATATAGTGCATATGAATATATATGTTATCACAATGTATTATGATAATATTATAGTGGTGGATATTTCCACGAAGCCAAGATCATATTAGTGAATAATTAATATACTTTGGATGCATCACCTATTGAGGTACTTTTATAAATGGTATGAGGTTTAAATAACTAGAGTTTATATGATGGAAAATATGAATGTCATATTTTCTAAATTCTTTTATCATTATTAGAAAAAATATCATGGGAGAGCTAACAGACTAAAATTTATTAGCAGTTGGATCTAGTACAAGTGGGGGTCTATTTGAGTAGGTTCCCTAGAACCAAATATTTCTATAAATTTGATTACATATATATTTAATTACCAAAATATCAATAAATCTCTTATCACATGATGCATGTTCTTTTTCATAACAATAATTTTATCATATTTTCACATTGAATGTTTATAGTAGTTCCATTATATAATTAGAACCAAAAAAGTTCTATGAAGAAATTATTTAACATATATAATACGGTGTTTATGACATATATATAACATGACATAGATGAGGTTTCGACTATCAGGTGATGGATTCTCATTAGAATATGAGGCTCTTGATCATAAATTTTCTCATTTGGGAATCTCCAAGAGAAGAGGATATGAGGACATACCTTTTAATAAGATTTCCACATGTTATATGTCATTAGATATTTTAGTCTAAAAATATGTGTATTAGTCCTTAGACTTGATATTACTGTTAACTCATATTGCGATTCATGCAATTTGATATGTTGATGAAATTCGTGATGGCATATTCCCAAGGTGAGATAGGATAAATTGGGTCTGTCACACGTGATATGGAATTGATGAATAAGTTAAGAAAGGATTTATCCATTCACAAGCTGGGAGTTGATATCTCACAATGTTTGATTAAAATTGAATGATTTAATTAAGTATATATCCATGGAGGTTTATAAATGAGTTCATTTTAGATAATAAAAGAATGATATATAAATAATATAGGCTAATGATGCAAGTATACGACTTATATGATGAGATATTCTGAAAATGGATTATATTACGAAGTGAGCATTCATATGAGGTTGTTTTCATTATAATATTAACTTGTTTCTATATGGATTCATTGACGTGTTTTTAGATTTTTTTCATGGACGTTAGACTATCTTTTCTAATGTTGCTGAGAAAGAGTCCTAGTGGGCTACAAAATAAGTGTATCTAGAGCCTCAAATAAATTCTATATGAATTTAATAAAGGAATAAATATTATTCATTAGACCTATTAATAATATTTATTCAGGTTACGCTGATTTCAAAGATTCCACCACAAGTTATTTGAATTAAAATATATATGAATTAAATATTAATTTAATATTACTTACTAGCCAAACAATATATAATATCTATCTATTTATTTTATATTATTCTAGGTAATAAAAAATATTTATTTTTTAAATAAATAAATATTTAGTTATGTGAATACTAAAATAAATATTTATTTTCTAGTATGTAAATATAATATTTAACTGTTTATTTAATGAACTATATAATGATATTTAGTTATTTAAATAAATATTTTGTTATTCAATGTAAGATAAATATTGAGGAGGATTGATAGATTATGTTAAGGGACTGATGGAAATGATATATATAATTTTATATAATTTAAATATACAAATATGTATTAATTTAAGAAATTATATTAAAATATATATGTGTTGGCACATATCACAGAATATGATAAAAATTATATTATTATTATTATTTGACATGAGATTTTAATTATAATTAATAATTAAATAATGTACATAACATAATTATCAATTGTCTAACCGTATATATAAAAGCCCAACTTATATCATTTATGAAGGAATGAGAAGTGATAATTGTTGTGTATGATAAAATTATCTCAGGAGAAAATTTTCTCATGTCCATAGAGAAGCTCTTGAAGAACGCTTTCAATAATGAGAAGTGATATTCCTACTCCTACCACTCTATACACAAAGAACATGATTTGAATCCTTCAACCATGAAGGGGCTCTCTTTTCAATAAATGGTGAATGATTCTAGTTGATAGGAACCTCTATACTAGCACATGAAGATCCATCGATGGTGTATCAAAGTTTGTGGAGCATGTATGGATATCGTGATGTGAGAGGAAAATTTTAACATTTTTTGGACAATAATTGAAAATATCCCTAGTTTAATCCAATTATGGGGTAAATTTATGGTTTTTATGATTCATTAATAAATTGAATTTAATTTTAAAATGGATTAAAATGATTATTTTGTTGATTTTTTATCATTTCACTACTAGAATTCAAGGTATTTGCGACCAGATCCCATCGCAAATAAGCTTTAAAGACTGGGCCCAATTGCAAATAGCCCATTGCAGAAAACGCCATCACAAAAAATATTATTTGCGACAGGAAAATTCACCAACGCAAATAAGTCCTTAATTACATACTTATTTATATATAAGTTCTTTTGTGATGGGTCTGTCGCAAATAATCTTTTCCGACGGGCCCGTAATCCTGTCACAAATGATTTTTGAAAATATTTATTCAGATTATTTGTGACGGGCCCGTAGCATATAGTATATGCGACGGGCCCCTAATCCCATCGCAAATACCTATTTTACGAAAACAATATTTAGTCTATTTGTGATGGGATCCCGTCACAACCGATCCTGTCGTAAATAATAAATAAATTTTTAAAAAATAAATTTAATAAAATTATTTTTATTGAAAAATTAATTTTAATATTATTGAAATAATAAAAAATATAAAAAATTATAAAATTATCAATATTCACAAAATAATAAAATTAAATTATAAAATAATATTATGATTATTGAAAAATACGTTTTTATATTATTAAAATAAAAAAAAATAAAAAATATTAAAAGTACCCATATTAACAAAAAAAATTAAAAAATCATAAAATATTATTATTATTATTATTATTATAATTAGTAAAATAAACAAATATTAAAAAATATAATACTGAAAAAATATATTTAATTAAATTATGATTAATGAAACAATAATATTAATATTATTAAAATAATATAAAAAATAAAAAATATTAAAATTCACAATATTCACAAAAAAAATCATAAAATATTAAAAATTAAATTATGTAATAATCGCACCGATATAAAATAAAGAAACTCCAAATAGTTCATATTACAATAAATTTCAATTCAAATGTTTTTGACATAAAAAATCACTGGGGGTCGTCTTCTAGAGGAGGTGGAGGAGGTGAAGGAGGTGGTGGGGGAAACTCTATCCCTAAACTATGAGTCAGATGACGCATGTACTCCCTCTGATCATGATGCTAATGCTGCCATCGACGTATCTCCACCTCCTGCTACTACTGCTGCTGACACATCTCTTCTTGCTACTTCTTCAAACTCTCTATATGGTCATATATGACCAAAATTGTTAGAATAGTGGGGAGAGGCGTAGTTATTTTGGATAAATTGAATGAGTTTGATATGAAATGAATAATGATATCTTAGTGTATATATTCCTCATAATATGGTATATTATGATTTTATAGATATAATTACACTAACCTTTCTGGTTTTAATAAATGGTTGGATCCATCAGGAACCAAAGTAGTAATGGATGTGAAGAAAAATGAGATGGTTTTCTGAATGATCAACTAAATAAAATGAGAGATGTAATGAGAACTCTTATGGTTATTCTAAACCATCTATCACGAGTGATGATTACCCCTTGAACCTTGGGGACATTCTTAATGCATAAGATATGAGATAAATGAAGCCCTATGGAAGTTTAGGAGACAATGATAATAAATGTAAATATATTCAATGAACTATGTGTCAAGAATATGCACATAAATACATAGTAAAATGTATTAAAAGGATGTGAATATGTTTTATATGTTGTATAGGGGGTCATAAATCCATTAACTGTAAAGGAAAAAAAGAAATTATTCAGTTTTCACTATGAAGGGGAAATATGTTCTTCCAAAATTAACAATTATATGTTTTAAATGTTGGAATTATGGTCATTATAAAAATTGATTTCCTATTAATATGGATCAAAAATTGGCAAAACAAGTCCTTTCAAATATTTTTCTAAAAATACCTAACGCCATAACATTTAAAGATGATGAAATTGAAAATGAAAACTGAATGGTATAGATTATTTCTTAACTCATGTTTTGAAATTGTTGAATCATATGAAATGATTCACATGTTTATTTATAGATATCAAGTATTATGGAAAAATATATAAAATAATAGTTAAGGTATTATGAAGAACTCTGAATAGTTATGATTTATAAACATAAGGGATGAGAGAGTTACAGAATATTTAAGGATGATGAAGTGATTCAATTTATTAATACTCTTTTTCTTATGGGAGTACATTGGGATAATTGTATTGAGATAAAGTTATATGTAAACCTTATGTTTATCATGTAAAAAATGTAATTCGATGAATAATTATATTTTCATTTTTTAGACATACTTTTAAAGGTATGGTTAACCATTATAGTTTATATGATCTCTGGTTTTCAGGTAATTATGGGTTCTTAGTTCTTGGGATGCAACATGAATGGTATGAGATAAAATTTTAAGATAAAACATTTATTTAATGTTCAATAAATTTAGGTTATTTTTTATAATTTTTCTCACATTTTTTTGGTATTTTCTAAGGATTATATTAATATATTTTTAGAAAAGGACTCTTCACAGACCGTGTGACGACCCGTCAAGCCCGGAATGGTCTTGGGGATCGATCCCACAATTGTAGGGTGAAAATGGTGCATCAAAAACCACTGGCCTACATGATTTTTTGGTTAGTATGAAATTTATTTTCATTATTAACCTATATAAAGAATCAAGGATAAGTTCATTTTAGGAACATATGTTTATCGTATTATTAACCCTGGGATTATAAAATGATATGGTGATTATGTGATTAATGTTATCTCAGAACATGATCATTATTCTATGAAACATATATGATTAAGATAAATAGAATACTATGAGATTTTATTTGAGAAATAATGAATTAGTTATCTTTTAGAAACATAAATGATTTACACGAATTCAGGTTATTAATAGAAATAACAGAAATAATTAGTATATCTTGATGAGTATATGATTATGGAAATTACATTTTGGTATGAGACATTAAGAGTGACTGATATTATTTGATGATAAATGTGAAATTTATCTTGAATGAATATGTGAAAAAATAATTTTGATTTCTGGGTTTCAATTTTAGTATAAAATATTTTCAGTAATTTTATGGTTAGTTATTTTTTGAATGATCTTTGTAGATCTTTTGTTATTGATGTTAAATTTTGGAGAGTAAAGTAGTTTTTATTTTTTTGAATGTTAATTATTTTTTTGAAACTAACTTAACTTGTACTAACAATTTTGGTTTTGGTATATTCCTAAATATAGTAGGAATGGATAGTTACACAGTTATGGATTTTTTGATCCATAGAACTTGATTCTGATTCTTCATGTATGAAAATACATCTTGAATACTCATCGTTTAGAGGAAAGATTATAATTTGGTGGAAATTTATTAAAGGATGGAATTATATATTTAATGTAGGAATGTTTCATTATGTTCTTAGTCTAGGTAGTAAAATAATTCCTTAAATTTAGGAAAAGGATTTTGAAACAAAAATTTTATCTGGTTACTTTTTATAATGAGAAATAAATGGTATTTTAGTCTACATAGATTTACAGTTTTGTGATGGTTAAATCTCTCCTTTCCATTTTCTCTATCACTCTATATAATCTCTTGAGCACTATATTTTCTCTCATAAGTTCATGTTTTCCTACATGTAAACCTAGTATTTTTTATCTCAGTTGGCCTTCATAATTTCTTTTCTCTTTTTTGAAAGGAATCTTTATGAATCCTTTTTATGATGTAGAATTTCAAAAAAAGGTATTTTGAAAATTAAAAACCATGGTATTCTAATCCTGAGTTCAAATTGAAAGGGAAAAATTTATTAAATGGGGGGGGGGACATCCTTGTATTTTAAAATGAAACACTATATTCAATATCATACTAGATATGACCCATTGATCTTAAATAAACAGCTAAATATTTTTATTTAAATATGATAGTTATCACATAGTCATTAGAATAGTTGGAATAAATGAGATTAGTTAAATTATAAAAATATATTTTACACATGTTTATAAAATTAATTAATTAGTTACCAATTAATTATAAATTAAAATACAAACTAATGGAATATAAAGGATGTTTTTAAAAAAACTATTTTGTATGCCCACAATGTATTTTTTATCTTAATAAATTAAATTAAACACTATTACTAGAGGATATTAATGAAATATATATTTTATATATTACATAAATCTTTTTAAATTCATAAAATATGTTTTATAGGAATAATATAACTATAAATCCAATTTTAAACCTAAAAATTACATTTTTTTTTTCAAAAATGCTATTTTCCCACTTATATTGGCACACCTATTATAAAAATTAATTTGGAAACATTTATAAATTTTATCTGAAAAAATAAACATTATTTTTTAAATTAAAAAATAAAAAATTATCTTATGGAGGTTTTTTGGTTTTTTTCTAAGAGGTTTCATTTTCTGATTAATAGTGAAAAAAATAAGAAATTTTAATTGAAAACTGGCATTTATTATAAATAATATATAAGGTTATATTACATTTTTAAATTGTTTTAAAGGTTAATTAGATCAATAATACTTATATTAATCAAATTTAGGTCATTTTAATCATTATTATATTGAATTTAGATATAAAAACTCGGTAAATATTTGAACATTTTCACTTTAAAAATCTGCTTTCTCATCTCGTCTGTAGGATTAATTATAAATCTAGTATTTCCAATTATTTGAATTTTAATATTTAAAATGGATTAAATATTATGAGTAACAAGGTAAAAATAAGGTTTTAATTTCATTTTTATTTATATGAATAAAAAAATTTGTGTTAAAAAAATATTTACTAAAGTATAGGTAAAATAATGAAACGAGTTAAAGTTAAAAGGTAAAATCTTAAAATACCTAAAAAATAAAAATTTAAATGGGCAGTTGATGTGTTTATAAAACATAGCCTACTTTTAAAATATTAATTATTAATCTATTTGTTTGATTTAAATATAAAATAATCATTATTTAATAACTTATAACCACCCCTCCTCAAGTATAAATACTTCCCCCCATGACCCCATTTCTCATAAAAATCGTTGAATCTCCCCAAATATCTTCCAAAAAACTCTAATGATATCTAATCCCACGTCTATGTTCTTTAGGTCTAACCAAAATACAAAATCCAAGGTCCTCAAGGGGTCCTTCATGGAGGTGATATTCAAGAGGTAATTTTCTCAAACCGCTGCTCTTATTTTCTTTTCTTATTCTATTTTGTACTTTACTCCTTAATATATTAAGTAATGATAACTCTATAATCATTTAAATACTATATTTTTATATTTCTAGTGTAATATATAATATTTATTTCATTTCTCATCTCCTCTTATTCAAAGAAACAAAACTATTTTCCAAATTATGCAACTTAATCATCACCATGAATAATGACTTTTTGTTTTCCATTACCAGCTTCATGGATGATCATAAAAAGTATAATTGTTGTTAAATAAATATATAATAGTTATTTTATAACCTATTCCATGTAATGGAACAAATATATACACAAAATATTAAATAATATGAAACTAGTTCATGATGTCCAAAAATTCACCAAAATAAACTCAATATTTAACATTAACAAATTATCGAATGAATCATTATCATGTCAAAAATAAAAATGATGTATGGGACTAGTTAAAATAATGCAATTTCTTGAAAAATATTATCTTCAGATGTATAATTTTATTCTCATTTTATAATAAAATCCATAATTATACACAAATGAACCGATCATGAAATCATGAAAAGAAAGCACCCAAAACAACAAAAATAATGAAATAATTATTAATGAATGGGTGGTAATATGTTAAAAAAAGATCATATAAGGTATTAAAATAATTATTATAGTTTTTTAAGGAATTAATAATTTTATTTATAACATTATATAGGATATTAAAGTATACACCAATAAAAGGGAACCGTGTGGTAAGGGATTCTTATTTCACTTTTTACTTCTGTGTGATATATGCCTTATTCACCGCTAATTTAATTTATGTGGTGTATATACATCTGTCTAAAATATCATTTAAATAACCTCATTATGATCGTGTTTTTGAATGCTTCATTTGATAATTATTTCTTTTATGGTGCATATGATTCGACAGATTATAAAGTGTAAGGGAATTCTTAACCCAGTTTCAATTCTTCGGGTTAAAATTGTACTTATTAATTATGTATTGGTAAGATGATGTGTGGTATGAAATGTTAATATATTATGTTTTATTTCTTATTTTTAATGTGTATTTATATAAAATAAACATAATCATTTCATTTCATTAATTCTCACTTCAATAATATGATCTTTATAATGAGCTTTCTTTAAAAAATCCTCTTTTAATGTTCTTTTTTAAAAAATAATGTTTTTATTATATATATGGCATGTGAAGAATTTCCAAATTTCATTTCAATTTAATAATTTTAAGACTAAATTATAGGTTTATACCGTTACTTTCAAATAATATGTTTTCAATTTTATGTGTGTGTTTTTTTCAAAATGATTGATTTGAAAATGAAAATTTTATTTTCTTCAATGAGTGTTTTTATGATGCAATATTTCATCATTTATGTTTATGTTATGGTTATTGCGAATTTTTTATTATTAAGGGTGGCTATTTGATAAAAAAATTATGTGTGTTTATTTGAAAATATAATGATGGGTGGTTACAACATAAACCAATGATGGGTTGTTTCGTGCCAAACCAAGGATGAGTGGTTACATTACAACCTCTAATGAATTGGGTACTTTGGAGTTGGATATTGTCCATATTGGTTAATCCATTAGTAAGAGTGAGATTTAAATTTATGTCCTAGGTTACCAAATTATATGTTATATACTTTATAATGTATTTTTATGGAAATTTATTGATTTTTAAAATGTGATATATTTATCTTTTTGAAAAGATGATTCCTTTTTCTGAATAAAAAGGTATGATTTTATGAAAATCTATTTATGGATTCTCACTAGATTGAAATTTTCCATTCTTTTATGCCCCTTAATAATATTTTATGATCATTCCATGTTTTAAAAATATCACATGATTTAGGGGAGAAAAGAAAAAAGTATTATATTAAGGGGAAAATTATTAACATTGATATTAAAAATAATTCTAGTTTTATTTTTTTAAGACATTTGATTTATGAAAAACAGTTGATATTGGGTATAAGTGTCCAATTTTTATCTAAGGGTTTTATATGTAAGATTTATTCCTAAATCTATACAACTCTAAACCAAAAATATTCTTGTGAATTTAATAATGTTAATTCTAGTTTAAAATCACTTGAACATGTAATGTTTAAGGTTGGTTCCTTACATGACCTCTTTCCTAAACCCATCCCAAATTTGAGGTCAACCACATTAGTGAAAGAATTTCCTTTTTCATAGCCATAACATGATATAATAATCAATATACGTTCATAGAAGACACTCATAATCATTAATAACCATTTCTTATAAACTCCCTCTCACTACGGTTAAAAAGTCACTGGCAGTTCACTATGTCTCATCATAACCAAGATACCCTTCATGGTTCCTCTTATCTGAAACAAATCTCTTTGATCAGAACCCATCACGTGGAGGGAATATCAGTACATGGAATCATAAATCCATCCCAAGGCCTCCTTGGACTCCTAGGAAAATCCATACAGACCCCTTACTATAGAGAAGGATCAAATCCCTTGTTAATACCTGTAGAGACCCGAAGCTTGACGTAGATAGACATTACATTACTTTTGCAGAATACGTAGTACATAACAAAAACAGACACACAAGGACCGTAATAGTTTAGTGTCTTTGGAAACTTGGAATGTAATATTCTAATCGTGGTGAAAGATCTTCAACATCTCCCATAAAGATCTTCCCATTTTTGTTTCCTTACCTAAATCTTTCTTTTAATCCCGGGGGAAAAGAAAACATAAAAAGGGTGAGCTCATAAGCTCATTAAGGGTAATCATGGATAAAATAAAACATACCATATACATTTGAACTTAAAAAAAACATGAACATTAAAAATCTTGAGCAACGACATAAAACATGGAAGTACATAAGGAATAGATCCTAATGGAACATAAATCATGATAAAATAGCATGGGAATAAAACATGTAATTGTGGAATCCATTAAGCACATGTAATGATTTCCATAGTATCCAAGGCATTGCTACTAAGACCATCTTAGTGGACAAAGTCCCTTTCTGAATCGAGTTCACTCCTCGTTCCAGTCCTGTAACACTGAACCAGATCAACTTACCAGTCCAGCCATGTCTATCTCATGAGATATAAATCTTTACCCAATTCATTGGAGGGAGATATAGGTCCCACCCATCTCATAATGAAATCATTCTTACTTGTGCCACAAAATAGACATACATCATTCATAAAAACCCAAAAAATAAAATGGGTTTCATAAACATCATCCCATCATCACATAATCCATATAAAAGAAATGGATATCATTTCATAATAAGAAAAGTGAAGTCATGTAAATCATTGAGACATTATACTTGAAACATACACATATAAAATAATTTCATCTTAGATGGAAAATGGTTTTGATAAAAAACTTGAAATGAATTCTTGAGGAAAATATCCTTTCTTCTTCAAAATCAATTTCTCTTCACAAAACCGCATGCAATTTTAAAAAAAGTATATTTTGTTGAAAATAGTCATGAAATATTTTGGAGGAAGCTTCATGAAACAAGGCTTTATAAAACCGCAAAAATCTGTTCACACCGTATAAGTTAAAAATAACATTCTCCTCGTACTTTTGTCGAAAAAGTCAAAAAAGTACCTCCTAACGTAAATAAGAGAATGATTCCATACATACCATGTGGTAAAAGTCAAAAATGGGTAAAAATTACTTTATACATACATGAAAACACAATTATAAAACATGGACATGATATAAATATCCCAAGTAAATACTTACGAATAAGCAATCTCTGATAAAAATGAGATTTGAAAAATTATCCCTTACCTTAGGTCCGATTTTCTTCGTAAGTGTCCGAACCTCCTGTATAATTATTTAAATGGTATTATTTACTTATTAAAGATTCATATTAATTGTTATGATATCATATATGGTTCACTTATGACTCTATATTACCCGTTCTTTTGTAAATTCCATGTTAAAGAGCGTTTTTGGTAAAATCGTTTCATTTGTCGTCCGTGTTTTGACTTGTAATTATTCATATGATTACTTAGATCATGATTACTTAAATCCATAATGTAAAACATGATTTATATATATTCAGAATATACATATATATAATAGATCGATAAATGGAATGAAATACACAGTTCATGGAGACGGTAGGCCGTACGTACGAATGAACGTTGTTTTCGTTTCCTCATTGAATTGAATGAAATTAATTAGATGACATACATATATATATACACATAAATCCAGTATCATTATTATGTCATATATTTCATGATTACTTATTATATACACATTATAATCATTTATGAATGGTTAATCATTGAGAATGAATCTCATCGCGTCGTGGAGACGGTATTCCGTACGTACGCACGAGCGATGATATCATTCCCATGATCATGGAATTTTATTGGAGTGTATGTATACTATTACAGAATCAATATCACTTTATAATAATCATATATAGTTATTATTTAAACCATTATACCCATCCAAGTAAGGTGGTGGTGGAAAATAGATTACACCACGGCGTGGAGACGGTATTTCATACGTACGCACGCGTGATGATTTCTTTTTCTGTAGGACGGATAGATGGTGAAATAGGGTTGTTTCATAAATATAATAACATATCAGTATATGAGTGATACTGATGTTATTACTTCATAATGAAACAACCTAAGAAGAAGAAGTGGAAGAAGAAATAAAGTTGAAAGAATCGGTAACGGACATTACCTCTTCTTTGAAGCGCCTCTTTGAGACCTCCTCTTAGGGCACTAAAATTGGTCTTTGAAGAAGACCATGACCTATAGGATGTTTCTAGGGAAGTGGGGATGTAAAATGGGCAGGGTCTGGCCGAGCTTGAAGGCTTAAATTGGTGTGAGGAGGAGAGGGAGGAGGTGCCCTTTTATAAGGGAAGAGAGGGGCACCTTTGGAATTCTTAAAAATATTAATTTATAATAAATCTAAACCCAATTAAAAACATACAAAAATGACTCATATCCGAATATAACATGGTATAGGGTTGTAAACTCATCAACCAATAAAATTTAGACATGTTAGGAATTTATTTTAATCATTATCAACTTGATTTATCCCTTTTTAATCAATTTAATTTTATTTATGGTAATAACATTCTAAATTATAAATTATAACAAAAAATTACTTATTTGTTGTGAATTTTCCATAATTGGATACTTTACAACATTTTCTACCATATAAATTTAAATTTATAATTTTTAAATATTTTTGTGATTTTTAAACAATTTTATAATATGTTATTTTTGTAAAATAACAATAGTGTCAATTTTGACAGTATTCATTTATTTGAATTTAAATAAACTATATACAGAAGATATGTTCGAAATAAAAGCTTTAATAAATTCATAAAAGGTCATATTTATCTATAAAAGTAGTGGAGCACATTAAATAGTTCATATAATAGTTATTTTATTATTTTTAAAAACCATTTATTTGGTTTATCTCTTAATAAAATAATTAATACAATATTTTTGTATAATTATTTAATATACTTATTTGTTGCATAAAAATTAAAATTAAAATACTATGATGTATATAAATCTATTACCTTTCACAATAATACTTTTACTCGAATTTATCATCTTAAAATCACAATATTAAAATTGTTATATTTATTAAATTATGAAGGTGACAACTTTGGCATCATTTAAAATAAAATAATATATGTCTCATAATCGCTTTTATAAGGCTCAAAATGGTCAAATATTCGACCATTGGATGTTTATGGCTTACATGTACATGACCAATAAGTTTTGGTCAGGGTTTTGTGCATTGTATGGTCACTATTAGTTTAATAAAAACTATATTCTTGATTTTTCACTAGATAAACAATTTCTGCATCACTATTGTGTCATAATTTATGATAATTATTTAATTCCTAAAAATTATAAATAAATTCATATGATGTAGATAATTTTATTAGCTTTCTGGAGACAAATCATTTTAGATGTTTCATTAAGTTTGTCACTAAATTAAAATTATTATACTTATAAGATTTAAGAGAGTGACATGTTGTCACTTTCTTTGGTTTTAATAATAATTAAATTATTTTCATGCACAAAAGTCCATTAAATGATTCTAATCTGACCCTTATGTGATATGAGTCGACTTTTAGTCATCCAATAGATTTTTTTCATGTGTTAGGGTAAATTTATAATATTATATTTACCCTTAATTACCCGATTTACCTTTAACTATGGTAAATAAAATTTACCGTAGGTACTATTCATAATTTCCAAAAATAAAAAGTAGCCTATTAACATAATTTGGACCCACTGATTCCAAATATGGAATCCATATTTCGAAATTCAATACAAAAAAGTTGCATAAATTAATTTAAAATTAATCCCGTTGTCGAAAGAAAACGGGTTTTTGTTTAAAACATTGTAAAAGATTGAATTGATTTAACCTACGAATTCAAGGTAAAATCAATTATAATGATATACATTATATTAAATGGTAAAAATATATTCTAATTATACTTTAAAACCATTCAATATTATATGTTAACCATATAAATTATTACGATGAAAAAAGTTGTTTTTAATTAAAATATAGCGTGTTTTTACTATTCATTAAAATATGAAAGTTATCAGAAAAATATCAAAACATTATCCAATGTAAATTTTTATATCCTGATTCAAAAGAAGAAGTTTATTTTGTAAAATTGAACATATAAACATTTCAAAAACTAGATTTAATGTGGGTGCGCCCTCAAAAGGCGGCAAAAATGCATTTTTTGAAAAATACTTATTTTACCTGAAAATTTTATTTTGTTCACATACCATGTTCTAGAAAATGTGTAATATGAAATAATAATGTTATAACATTCAAAATATAGTTAATAGTATTCATAAAGGCTAGTTCGTGATAATATTATAACCATATATCATTATTTAGTGAAATCTGATATTGCGTACAACACACGCTATCGAGGAAAGTCACGATTTCGTGTTATGCAAGCCAAGTCAGGGTTGGGTGTTGTGAAATAATCCTTTATTATTTCATATAACAGAATCCAACCATATTTCATTTATACATTGAATATTTATATATACACACACACACACACTCAATGTTGCGTAGAATGACTATTATAAAACGAACTTGAAATTGTGTGTAACACGAACCAAGAATAGCGTTGCGTATACTGCAAGCTAATACGGTGTTGCATATAGTACAAGATAAACATGGTGTGGTGTATAATAGGAGAAATCAATGAAATTAGAAGAATATTTTTCATAAAATCTCGGGGTGTTACATTCTACCCCCCTTAAAATGAATTTCGCCCTCGAAATTCGTCGGGGTTATAAATCGTTTATTATTCATAGAAACCCACATCGTAAAAAGGAATACTGAAACATAATTTTAAAAACTAATGTATGAAACGTAACGATTACCCAATGCAACTCATCACTGGATTTCCACGTAGGAGAATATAGGTGAAAATATGGATATAGAAGAAAAATCTAACCAACAATTTACGATGGAGAGTGGTAGAGAGCATGGCTATGAAAAATCCATCGATCACAAAACCATAAATTTGTGATGATATTAGGTACCATATGATTCATTGGATATAAGAGCACTAGGACAACATTTTTGGTTTTAACAATCATTTCCCTAAAGTTGATGAAATTTGAATTAGAAGAAATACTTTCATGATTTTGGTACAGTCTCTCTGTTGATTGTTCTTTGGAAAATTTCCACTTCATCTCTTAATGAAATGAAGTTGAATTTGTCATTCAGGAAGTGTTAGCAGATCATGTGATAGAATGAGGGGTCATTCCTTCTGTCTTAAAAAAAGGTTATAAAAGTTATCAAAAATAAATAAGTCCATATATAGTGAGATTAATCATATATGGTTCCTAAAATGGACTTATACTTCATATATCACACCGCTTAATATAACAAAACTAGTTTCTAATAAACATGTACTTCCTATAGGATAGTGGTCGGCGATAAAGGCCAGTTGCACTTCGGTTGTGGGTTCGATTCCCACAGCCTTGTCCAACGCGAGGGGTTGTCGCCCATCCTGCAGGTTTTCCTTTTTCTAAAACTATATTACTATAACATCCCATCAATAATATCGAAAAAACTTTTATCCTTAAACAATACGAACTTATGTCCAACATAATCCATTCCAATATTTAGGCTTATCCATAATACTGTAGTCCACTCACATAATATAGTGAAAACGATTACCAGAGATTTAATACCATCGTTGATCCCCATATATCATAAGATATGTCTTGTTGGTCACATTCCAAAAATTCGAAGGCCTTAATCATGTATTCTCTTGAAAAATGAATACCCATTGAACCTTAGTAAAAACATGAATGAAGTCAAAAGTTAACTCTTTCCATATACCAAAATCCAAAAAATCTATATACTCACACCATGAAATAACCTTCTCCTTATAATAGTCATGAGATCATGAATACTATCAATCATTTAATTTTCTCCTTATCCCTTCATTATGCGCATATCATCTACTTTCCAAAAATACTAGTACCATTCATCACACACTTTCAAAACTTATGGAAAGAAAACAGTGTAACAATCCTTAGATGTCTCTTTATTCCATAGTACCATGAGATTACTTATACAACATTACACTTGATAAACATGTAATCATTCCACTACCTTCTTAAACCATTGACCGAGCTTGAACAATTCTTTCATCTCACATATCATTTGTAGTCTCTTCATCATCATCAACATAAGTACTACCCATACGACCATACTGATTCTCTTCATGAGACTTTCCCTTAGGGAATTGGTTTGCATAATGACCGTACATTCCACATTTAAAAAATTTAACCATTGTTGATGTCGTAGCAATACCATTATCCTCATCCATGGTGTTAACTAAACCTTTTCCTTTGCACTAATTGGCTTTGTGTCCTTCTTTTCCACACCCAAATCATCTTCCAGTTCCCTTGAAACAATCTCCCCGATGCCTCTTCCCACATGATTTACATGAGGGAAATTGAACTTTCTTTCCTCTATGATCATAATGAAACTCCATATTTCTATTATTATCTGAGTCGGGAAACATACCATAGTTGAGATTATTGATCATATTATGAGATTTCAGATTAGGCATAATAACAATGTTTGGACTTCCAAATCCCGTTTCATTTGGTTTCTCATGAAGAATATCATTCCATTGTCCGTCATATCGTCCATTATCATGAATCTTCCTGTTTCCATCCATTTTCTAAAACCCAAAAAGAATAGTGTGAGAGGAAAAAATCATGCTAGGGAAAACAACATAGTAAAGGGGGCAGTATCCTCAATATCTAACATCTTAGGTTAAATTCTATGATCGTTACCATAGTTCTAGGACTATATCCTATACGTATACTTATCCTTAGGGACATCCCTAGACATACCTTAGAAATATCTCTAGGGATCTCACTAACTTTTTCGCATCATAGTTTCCAAAGGTTGACTAAACCTCCCTCTGATACCAATTGTAGAGACCCGAAGCTTGACGTACATAGACATTACATTACTTTTTTGGAATACTTAGTACATAACAAAAACAGACACACAAGGACCGTAATAGTTTAGTGTTTTGGAATCTTGGAACGTAATCTTCTAATCCTGGTGAAAGATCTTCAACATCTCCCATAATGATCTTCCCATTATTGTTTCCATACCTAAAATATTTCTTTTAATCCTGAGGGAAAATAAAACATAAAAAGGGTGAGCACAAATTCTCAGTAAGGGTAATCATGGATAAAATAAAACATACCATATACATTTGAACTTAAAAAAACACGAACATTAAAAATCTT
The DNA here is from genome assembly GCA_963277665.1 of Viscum album. NCBI lineage: Eukaryota > Viridiplantae > Streptophyta > Magnoliopsida > Santalales > Viscaceae > Viscum > Viscum album. The sequence continues at coordinate 136,767,074 of OY728167.1, read as the reverse complement.
GAGCAACGACATAAAACATGGAAGTACATAAGGCATAGATCACAATGGAACATAAATCATGATAAAATAGCATGGGAATAAAACATGTAATTGTGGCATCCATTAAGCACATGAAATTATTTCCATAGTAGCCAAGCCATTGCTCCCAAGACCATCTTAGTGGACAAAGTCACTTTCTGAATCGAGTTCACTCCTCGTTCCTGTCCTGTAACATTGAACCGGATTAACTAAACGTTACATCCATGTCTATCTCATGAGATATAAATATTTACCCAATGCATTGGAGGGAGATAGAGGTCCCACCCATCTCATAATGAAATCATTCTTACCTGTGCCACAAAATAAACATACATCATTCATAAAAACTCAATAAATAAAATGGGTTTCATAAACATCATCCCATCATCACATAATCCATATAAATGAAATGGATATCATTTCATAATAAGAAAAGTTAGATCGTGTAAATCATAGAGACATTATACATGAAACATACACATATTAAATAATGTCATCTTAGATGGAAAATGGTTTTGATAAAACACTTGAAATGAATTCTTGAGGAAAATATCCTTTCTTCTTAAAAATCAATTTATCTTCACAAAACGTCATGCAATTTTAAAAGAAGGATATTTTGTTGAAAATATTCATGAAAAATTTTGGAGGAAGCTTCATGAAAACAAGGCTTTATAAAACCTTAAAATTCCGTTCACGCCATATAAGTTAAAAATAACATTCTCCTCGTACTTTTGTCGGAAAAGTAAAAAAAGTACCTCGTAACGTAAATAAGAGAAGGATTCCATACATACCATGTAGTGAAAGTCAAAAATGGGTAAAAGGGACTTTATACATACATGAAAACACTTTTATAAAACATGGACATGATAGAAATAGCCCTAGAAAATACCTACGAATAAGCAATCTCGGATAAAAATGATATTTGCAAAATTATCCCTTACCTTAGGTCCGATTTGCTTCGTAAGTGTCCAAACCTCCTGTATAATGATTTAAATAATGTTATTGACTTATTACAGAATCATATTAATTGTTATGATATCATATATGGTTCACTTATGACTCTATATTACCCGTTCTTTTGTAAATTCCATGTTAAAGAGCGTTTTGGGTAAAATGGTTTCATTTGTCGTCCGTGTTTTGACTTTTAATTATTCATATGACTAATTAGATCATGATTACTTACATCCAGAATGTAAAACATGATTTATATATATTCATAATATACATATATATAATAGATCGATAAATGGAAAGAAATATACCGTTCATGGAGACGGTAGGCCGTACGTACGCATGAACGTTGTTTTCGTTTTCTCATTGAATTGAATGGAATTAATTGGATGAAATAGATATATATGTTTACATAAATCCAGTGTCATTATTATGTCATATATTTCATGATTACTTATTATATATACTTTATAACCATTTATGAATGGTTAATCATTGAGAATGAATCTCATCGCGTCGTGGAGACGGTATTCCGTACGTACGCACGAGCGATGATATCGTTCCCATGATCGTGGAATTTTATTGTAGTGTAGGTATACTATTACAGAATCAATATCACTTTATAATAATCATATATAGTTATTATTTAAACCATTATACCCATCCAAGTAAGGTGGTGGTGGAAAATAGATTACACCACGGCGTGGAGACGGTATTCCGTACGTACGCACGCGCGGTGATTTCTTTTTCCGTAGGATGGATAGATGGTGAAATATGGTTGTTTAATACATATAATAAAATATCATTATATGAGTGATACTAATGTTATTAATTCATAATGAATCAAACTAATAAGAAGAAGTGGAAGAAGAAATATAGTTGAAAGAATCGGTAACGGACATTACCTCTTCTTTGAAGCGCCTCTTTGAGACCTCCTCTTAGGACACTAAAATTGGTCTTTGAAGAAGGTCAGGACCTCTAGGATGTTTCTAGGGAAGCGGGGAAGTGAAATGGGCAGGGTTTGGCCGAGCGTGGAGGCTCAAATTGGTGTGAGGAGGAGAGGGAGGAGGTGCCTTTTTATAAGGGATGAGAGGGGCACCTTTGAAATTCTTAAAAATATTAATTTATAATAAATCTAACCCCACTTAAAAACCTCCAAAAATGACTCATATCCGAAGATTAGAAGGTATAGGATTGTAATCTCATCACTCAATCAAATTTAGACATGTTAGGAATTTATTTTAAACATTATCAACTTGATTTATCCTTATTTAATCAATTTAAATTTATTTATGGTAATAATTTTCTAAATTTTAAATTATAACAAAAAATTACTTATTTGTTCTGAATTTTCCATAATTGGATACTTTACAGCGTTTTCTACCATATAAATTTAAATTTATAATTTTTAAATATTTTTGTGATTTTTAAACAATTTTATAATATGTTATTTTTATAAAATAACAATAGTGTCAATTTTGACACTATTCATTTTTTGAATTTAAATAAAATATATACAGAAGTTATGTTCGAAATAAAAGATTTAATAAATTAATAAAAGGTCATATGTATCTAGAAAATTAGTGGAGCACATTAAATAGTTCATATAATAGTTAATTTATTATTTTTAAAAACCATTTATTTGGTTTATCTCTTAAAAAAATAATTACTACAATATTTTTGTATAATTATTTAATATACTTATTTGTTGCATAAAAATTAAAAATAAAATCCTATAATGAATAAAAATATATTACCTTTCACAATAATACTTTTACTCGAATTTTTCATCTTAAAATAACAATATTTAAATTGTAATATTTATTAAATTATGAAGGTGAAAACTTTGGCATCATTTAAAATAAAATAATATAATTGTCATAATCACTTTTATAAGGCTCAAAATGGTAAAATATTAGACCATTGGATGCTTATGGTTTACATTTACATGTCCAATAAGTTTGGGTTAGGGTTTTGTTCATTTTATGGTCACTATTAGTTTAATAAAAACTATATTCTAGATTTTTCACTAGATAAACAATTTCGGCATCACTATTGTGTCACAATTAATGATAATTATTTAATCCCTAAAAATTATAAAGAAATTCATATGATGTAGATAATTTTATTAACTTTCTTGAGACTACTCATGTTCGATGTTTCATGAAGTTTGTCACTAAATTAAAATTATTATACTTATAAGATTTAAGAGAGTGACATGTTATCACTTTCTTTGGTTTTAATAATAATTAAATTATTTTCATGCACAAAAATCCATTAAATGAATCTAATCCGACCCTTAGGTGATATGGGTCTACTTTTAGTCATCCAATAGAATATTTTCATGGGTTAGGGTAAATTTATAATATTATATTTACCCTTAATTACCAGATTTACCTTTAACTATGGTAAATAAAATTTACCGTAGTTACTATTCATAATTTCCAAAAATAAAAAGTAGCCTATTAACATAATTTGGACCCACTGATTCCAAATATGGAATCCATTTTTCTATATTCAATACAAAAATGTTTCATAAATTAAATTAAAATTAATCCCTTTGTCGAAAGAAAATGGGTTTTTGTTTAAAACATTGCAAAAGATTGAATTGATTTAACCTACGAATTCAAGGTAAAATAAATTCTAATGACATACATTTTATTAAATGGTAAAAATATATTCTATTTATACATTAAACCCATTCAATATTATAATTTAACCATATAAATTATTACGATGAAAAAAGTTGTTTTTAATTAAAATATCGCGTGTTTTTACTATTCATTATAATATGAAAGTTATTAGAAAAATATCAAAAATTTATTCAATATAAATTTTTATATCCTGATTCAAAAGAAGAATTTTATTTTGTAAAATTGAACTTATAAACATGTCAAAAACAAGATTCAATGTGGGTGTGCCATCAAAAGGCGGAAAAATGCATTTTTTGAAAAATACTTATTTTACTTGAAAAAGTTATTTTGTTCATATACCATGTTCTAGAAAATGTGTAAGATGAAATAATAATGTTATAACATTCAAAATTTAGTTAATACTATTCATAAAGGCTGGTTCGTAATAATATTATAACCATATATCATTGTTTAATGAAATCTGATATTGCGTACAACACACGCTATCGAGGAAAGTCATGATTTCGTGTAATGCAAGCCAAGTCAGGGTTTTGTGTTTTGCAAGAATACTTTATTATTTCGTATAACAGAATCCAACATATTTCATTTATACATTGAATATATATATATATATACACACACACACACTCAATGTTGCGTAGAATGACTATTATAAAACGAACTTGAAATTGTGTGTAACACGAACCAAGAATAGCATTGCATATACTGCAAGCTAATACGGTGTTGCGTATAGTACAAGCTAAACTTGGTGTGGTGTATAATAGGAGACATCAATGAAATTAAAAGAATATTTTTCATAAAATCTCATGGTGTTACAATACCCATGTCCTCGCAAGGTGAGTCCGAGTACCTGACCGATAGTCAAACTACACAAGGCTCATAATCAAATTTATCATACACTATTATGGAAATAATTATCACCCCTCACTCATCTATACTATAATTAATGATCTAATACATTTCAAGGTTCCACATAGCCAATCCCTTGTCCATTTCTCTCATGTTTTCACTCACCTATACCTGGAGGTCAACGGGGGAACCTACCACTAGGGTAATCCATATAATTTAAACCCCTAAAGGACTTATTTTCATTTATAATTTATTATAATCATGTTCATGTCCATCATATACTGAGTCAGTCAATCCAGTGCCAAAGGGTTCGTCGTGGCCCTTACCACATTGTTAAGTCTAGGAATTGTATTTTAACAAGTCAATTTATTTAAATTTAGAAGATCATTATCCCATAACATAATGAACACAAATTATATTATAATGATAAAAAAATAAACTTAAAATACATAGTGCATTTCTGTGGGAAGAACAACCTCAACCTCAATCCATTTACTTTTAAAAATGTACACTGACAACTCTGCCCAGGATTTTCCAAGTCCATCAGACCATCATCCAACATTTCAAGGCCCTAACTCGGGAAAAAAATCTTATTTAACTAGATATAATAAAATTATAATTATTTAACAAGTATACCTAATTTACTAATATAATTCTGTTTGGAATAATCACTCAAAAACTCCCTAGTTTTCCTTATCATAGAAAAATTGAAACAAAACACATTCCAATTCCCCATGGTGTACTTTTGACCTCATTCCAGATAAAAGTAATTACACAAACCTTCAAATACATGGATAAATTTATTTAAATTAAACCAAAAAACCTAATTAAAACTGCATCACAACATACATAAATCGAAATAGCACATTGCGGCAGAATACATTATCACCGGTCCTCCTCTACGTAAGTTGAGAAAAATCCCCCCACAAAATGGTCAATTTCACCATGCTCTAATGGAATTAGAATTGAAACCCTAAACTGAGGTAACCAAATGAAGATAAAAATGAGAGGAACAAAGAATGGAGAGATGTTTAGGAAGGATCCAAACACTAATTATATGAAAATGAAACCAAAAATGTAAGAACTTGGATCTTCTTTTCAGGTATGGGTTCTCTATTATGGTGTTTTGGACAAAAATAGGAGTTTATGGAAATTTCAAGAGTACACATCGTGTACTTATAAGTACATGTTGTGTACTCGGTTTCCATGGGTTGTCGTGTGTTGGCCGTGTGATGGTAGAGCACATGGCCATGTGTGGTGACTTGTAGACCGCCTAAAGCGGGGGCCAGTTAAGGCATGTACACACCATGTACTTATAATGTACATGTCGTGTACTATATTTTTATTTCATTAAACAGACCAAGGTCACGTAAAATTGGCAGAACGACCTTATTCTTGACCTATCTCACCGAGGAGAAAACGAGATTTATGATTCTTCTTTGAGACCCCGACTCGTCATCCATTCTCTGAATCGACCGTCGTCAATTGTGTTGGAATCACCACAGTAATCTATTCCTTCTTCAAGATCCCCATATCCTAATTTTTCTCCTTTCACAAGATATACTCGGTTGAATGTTTATAGTGTTTTTGTAGAACTACAGTTTTCTAGGGCTATTTAAGGCATGAGGTTCACGTATATCGATCTCACGATGCCATGGTAGGTTGTTTGTGGCTTTCTGTTTTTAGTATTTGAGTTTTATGTGAAAAATTACCCAATACCCATGTTCAGGGTATTGTGTGTTTATGTTTTTTAGCCTTGTTATTTCCTGATATGCCTTTTTTTGTTTGGATAGTTTTTACGTTTTGTGAATAGGGTTAAATTTTCCTTGATATGGATGTTTCTTGCATGGCTGCATGTTTTTACTATTTGGTTTATCTTTCCTTTTAGGTTGATTTACATTCCATGCCTAATATTGTAGGATGGATTGATTATATCTTACATGCTAGGATATTCTATAGATTATTTATCCGAGTAGTTGTTGGGGTTTACTTTGGCCTGCTTTTATCGTTTGTGCACGATTGACTTACATAGGTCCATGAGAACTTGGTGTAGTAGACCATAGGGAGAATGGATGTTGAGGGCTTCTCCAGGGTGTCTGTCTTTGTTTACGTGGCAAGACCATATGGGGGGATGGACATTGTGCTCCCTCAGAGTGTCTGTAGTTTCCTCGTTATGAGCCACATGGGGAATTGGACATTGAGTGCTTCCTAAGAGTGCCTATTAGTTACTGATATGAGACCACATGGGGAATTTATAGTGAGTGCCTCCTTAGAGAGTCTTTTCTAAAGATGAAACAAAGGGGTTAGACTGTGACCACTTCCTAGAGGGTTGCTTGTGTTTGTTTGGTTGAACTAGAGGGGTTAGAATGTGATTGCATCCCATAATTTTTCCTATTTCTGATTATCTTCTTACTTGATATGTGAAATTGGATGCAATTGAACTGTAATATTGTTTTCTGCTGAGTACTTCCTCGGTTACTGCTTATTTTTTCTTATATACATCCATATATATTCGCTGACAGTTAGGCACAGATATTTGAGTGATTTTCTAATAGCATTATTCTCACAACCGATTTGGGTCATTCTTTTGGGACCAAACAGATTATATTGCTGCAGGTATAGATAATGGCAAGCACCCTTCTACTTCAGGTACTTTATTGCTGAGGAGCTGGAGAGCATAGGAACAATCTAAGGCTTATGATGCTGAGGATTTGTTTATTTGTTTTCTTTTTAAATTGTTTTGGTGATGTATTCCAGCATTGTGACTTATTTGGTTGCTTTCCTAGACATATGTAACATGTATCATTATATACATGTTCTCCAGTTGTTTATTTATTTTCAGTCTTCTATTGTTTCTATTATATGGAATTATTAATACTTCTCCTATTGTTATCTATTTTAGTTCTGTTGTGCTACTCTGCCAATGAGGGCATAGTTTCCCCACTATCACACCCAAGACCCCCGCTGCTAGTCAGCAGCCTCTAGAATTTGGGAAAATGTACTTGAGGCCTTGTGAAAAATAGGGTATGGGACACCTCTGGGCAGAACCCGGAACCGAGACATTACAAAGTTTTATTAGAGGGATTATTTTCTTCTTTAATTTCGGTATGCAGCCTATATTTAGGTATTCGATGGAATATATACTTGGCAATAAGTTGTGCCCAGGAGTAGCTAACCCGTGTACGAGGAAAAGCCAATCTACCTTGTATATTTTGATTCATATGATTTTCCAATTTTACAGTTGATTTGATTTCACTGTTGGGTGATTCACATACATTGTGCTGTTATCGTTGATATTGCTGAGGTTTTATTTTTGTCACAACTCGATGAGATGAAGGTATTCCATCTCATGCATCATATAGAAATTTTATATAAATCATTTTTCATGCATTCTTTCCATGCCATTTATTATGCATTAGTAATTTTTAGTTGTTTTGATAGATGTTGTGCTATATATTCAGGCTATTTTGATACATGCCTTGATAGAATACATTCTTTTTGATAGGGTATTGGTTTGCGTAAGGTTTTGTTTGAATAAACTCTGAACTTTGGTTGTTGAGGTGTTATGGGCCCTCATGGATCGAACATTTGTGGATCATTACACTATTATCCTTGTTTATGACATGTATAAGATGCAAAGCTTTGATTCGTAGGGAGTATGTGCCCAAACAGATCAGAATTTGGAAATTTAATGTTAGTTTCTGTGTTTTATGGGCTTTTGGAGTATTTTATGAGGCATATTGTCCAAAAAAAACCCACAATACATGGCGTGTAATGAGGAATATACACCATGTGTCCTTCTGTTCGAGAAGGAACTATTTTTCTTAACTACATGACGTGAACTATTTATACACGATGTGTAGTCTCTATATGTGTCACTGACTCTGTGGGCAGAGACATTGTGTTGGGAAATCATGGTGGGAAACGTTGTGTACCAGAAGTTCACACTGTGTGTAAAGAACATGTGTATGCCCAGGTGACTAACAACAAAGATGGATAATACTTAAGTTATACATGCCATGTCAACTTCAAAACGTCGTGTAGTGTAACCCAAGTGTACAGCTGTGTAACGAACAACATAGGTCGGTGAAATATTTCTAGTACACACCGTTTCTGGCACAAACATGCTGTGTAGAGTCATCCATGTAACCGGCCTTGTCACTAACAACACGGGTTGGTGAAGTTCATCTAGTACACATCGTTTCTGGAACTAACACGCAGTGTAGTCTTGTTCTAGGAGAACCGTGTGGCTTAGCCGTGTAAGGGAACTCGATATGGGGAAGAGGATTCAAGTACACGCTATGTATTAGGATAACACACTGTGTATATGGGGTGTTTATTACATGACCAGGGTTGGCAGGAGTACATGCCCATGTGAAGGCTTAGGGGAACATGCTGTGTATGAATTAGACATGCCATGTATCTATTTTTTGAAAAAAATGAATTCTTTCTTTCTCCTGTTCCCTTCTTACAATTATAGTTTTCAGTCCTTGAAAATCTTTACTAAAAAGTGTTCCTGACCTTGCAGAGTCATGCCACTGAGATGTACTGTAGTTGTATGCCAGTTAAATGGCAATGATCAGACACTGTACATGGCTGATCAGGGACTACTAGCATATCCGCCTATAGTGCCAGTCATGGCAGCAACATTCATTCTGGAAACAGGTGCTAACGTACAGTTACAAGATGGATTTAGGAGGTTTATGCAGACCTTCTGTGAAATATCACATCCTGGCCCGTCTATGGAAGAGGTGATGCAGGTTTTTCAATAGCAGAATCCTCCTACATTCACAGGGGACAAAGGACCTCAGGATACATATTCATGGTTAGAACCCATGCTTTCTATCTTCAAGGATCTGTAGACGCCTCCAGAGATGACAGTGAAGCTTGCTACTTATATGCTTTGGTATTCTGCCAATAGATGGTGGGATGTGGTCTCACAGGTAGGATGCCAGCAGGTTATGGCTTTGGATGAGTTCTAATGTGCCTTCTACGACAACTTCTATACAGATATTTTGAGGGCCAATTAAGCATAATATTTCATGAGTTTGGAGCAGGGTACTCTTTCTGTTATGGAGTATTCTTCTCACTTTACAGAGTTGCAGTGCTTCATGCCCATATCAGGATGTGATGAGTTATTCATGGCAAGGAAGATTGAGGATGGTCTCAGGCACAACATCTGATCTATGATGAACATATTTAGTTTTAATTCCATCACATCAATAGCTAACTAGGTGCTGATCAGAGAGTGAAATCTATGGGATTCTGGAGTTCTAAGGCAGGGTGGCTCGACATTCGGTGTTGGTATCACTCCTACTGATAGCAGGAAGTGTTGTTGGGAGTCTATGCGTGGAGATCCAAAGAGCTGCGAGACATCTTCTGGTATCCTTTTGGTGTGCTACCAGTGCGAGAAGAGCAGGCATATGAGGCCACATTGGGAGACCTAGTGGAGTGCTTATCTTGCGGAAAGATGGGTCATCTTCATCACTTCTGTCATATCTTCTCACTAGAAGGTGGTGAGAGGGGTTCTTCTATAACTCCTCATTCAGGAGCAGCACCACTGGTTTCTCACAAGTCTAGGAATTGTAGTTCTTCACGCCATTTTGGCTGAGGTGAAGTTCATGGTCATGGTATTTAGTTCCCAGGCATTCAGTGACAACATGATGGATCAACTCAGGGTGGTTAGGCAGGGCCATAGGGTCACGGTGCATGTCATAATTTTATAGTGGAGCATACCTAGTTATAGCGTGATCCCAGACCATGTACAGTTCGAGGTATGATCCAAGTTGCCTCAGTTTTAGTTTCTACTCTTTTTGATATAGGGGCTTCCCATACCCTTATATCAGTTCCTGTTGTGGAGATCCGTGGGATATCTATCTTTTCTTCTGCTGATATCTTGATGCTAGACACTCCATTGGGTATAAGAACATCTAGTGTATATCAGTGCATGTAGTTCCCTCTTGAGGTTGGTGGGTGCCGCTTTATATGGTAACTTTATGTCCTAGAGATGACAGGCTATGATGTCATTCTTGGAATGGACTGGTTGGTTCCCTTCTAGGATGTTGTTAATTTCTATTGCTATAGAGAGAGTTTCACATCACAAGATGGCAGATCGTTTCTTCATAAGGGCGAATGGGATGTCCAGGGGAGCCGAGCGGGACCCAAGCATCATGGGTAAGGAGGAATTACATCGTAGATTTCTAGTATATATCTGTATGACCATGGGACTTCACAGATGGACTTTTCTATAGTGGTGGTTCATTTGAAGGATGTCATTCAGAGGACTTTTTAGGTTTTCCTCCGGAGCGAGAGGTGGACTTCTTAATTGAGCTTGTGCTAGGAGCAGCAGCACTGTCAATTCCTCCTTATAGGTTGGCTACACTAGAGGTATAAGAGGTCATATAACAGTTGGAAGAGTTGTAGGTAAAGGGTTTCAATTGACCCAATACTTATCCTTTGGGTTCATCTGTCCTATTTGTGAAGAAGGTGGATGGTACCCTTCGAGTTTGCATGGACTATCGGAAGTTGAACCAATTGAAGATAAATAACCTATATCCCTTTCCGGGAATTGATGATCTCTTTGATCATCTTCTTAGAGCCAGGTTGTTCTAAAATATTTAATTGTGGTCCGATTACCATCAGTTGTGCATTAGACCATATGATATACCTCTTACAGCCTTCCAAAGCAGGTATGGTCTATAAGAGTATGTGGTTATGTCGTTTGGTCTCACGAACACACCTGCAGTATTCATGAAACCGACGAACCGAGTGTTCCACCCACACTTGGATTATTTCATGGAAGTCTTCATGGATGATATTTTGGTGTACTCTCACACTCAACACGACCATGACACAAATCTTGAGATAGTTTTGAGTACACTGAGAGAGAATCAGTTATATGATAAATAATCAAAATGCCACTTTTGGATTGACTAGATTCAATTATTGGGTCATGTTATCTTAGAGACAGAATAATCAATAGACCCAGAGAATGTGATAGTATTAGTTTCCTAGGAGCAGCCGAAGAACGTATTGGAGGTATGGAGTTTTCTAGGGCGGGTTGGATACTAAAAATGTTTCATACATGACTTTTTACGCTTAGCAGTGCCACTGATGAGACTGGATAAGAAGGGTGTGAAGTATTTGTGGTCAGATTCTTGTGAGTCAGCCTTTCAGGAGCTGAAAAGGTGGTTGACTTTAGCATCAATACTAGTATTTACATATCCAGAAACGTGCTATATTGTTTACTTTGATGCCTTAGGTTTTGGACTGGCAGCTGTGCTTATGTAGGGGGAAGAAGTCATTGCGTAAAAGTCTCAGCTGTTGAGGCCACATGAGAAGAATTACCTGATGCATGATTTTGTGTTTTCCATGGTTGTTCATGATTTATGTTATTGGAGACATTATCTTCTAGGAGACCATTTCATTGTTTTCACTTACCAAAAAAGTCTCAAGTACCTCTTCACTCAACATGACCAGAATTTGAGACAGTGAAGGTGGGTTGAGTAGCTTCAGTCATTTTACTTTGAGCTTGCATATACATATAGGAAGTGGAATGTAGTGGCTATGTGCTGAGTAGGGGGACCCTAATAAATATAGTTCAGGAGGCCAGCAGTGTGTGGCGGCTTATGGCTCTGTTCTATAAGATGCATTTTGAGGTGCATGATAGACAGGGGAAGATGTTACTTTGTTTTATAGTTGTTACCTCTGCCGTTCTTGATCGAGTGAAAATGAGGCAGATTTCAGATTTTGAAGGCCTAGTCCTACGGTAGAGTGTGTCGGGAGAGGACCCTATTCATGGATGGACCATAGGAAAGGATGAGATCTTGCGTTTTCATGGTCCCGTATGGGTGTTAGTAGACATACATAAGAAGCAGATGCGGGACTTTCTTTCCTCAGTTTGTGAATTTCATCCTGGTGTCACCAAGATGTATCATGATCTACACCGTCACTATTTATGGAGAGGTATGAAGAGAGATATTGTTTGTTTCTTCATGAGGTGTTCCACCTCTCAGCAGGTGAAGGTGGAGAATCAGCCACCAGCATGGATTTTGAAGCAGTATCCCACTTCCGAGTGGAAGTGGAAGGATGTCGCGATGGATTTTGTGAAAGGTTTTCCAAGGTCACATAGAGGTAATGATGCATTATGGGTTGTCATTGACAGACTCATTAAGGTTTCTCACTTCATTACAATCAAGGAGACCTTTAGTGTTGATGAGTTGGGAAGATTTTACTTCCGAGAGATTGTATGTCTACATGGGGTTCCAGACACCATTGTTTTATATACGGACAGACATTTTAATTCTCGGGTAGGGCAGGGACTTCAGAAGGATTTGGGTACATAGGTACTTTGAGTACATCTTACCATCCCTAGATAGATGGCCAGTTCGAGCGTACAATTCAGGTGCTTGAGGACATGCTTCGAGCATGCATCCTGGATTTTTGAGGTTCTTGGGAGAAGAACATACCTCTTGTTATGTTTTCTGAAAATAAAAATTTTCAAGAAACTATTCATATGGATCCTTATGAGGCTTTGTACGGTAGTCCATGCCGATCACCCTTATATTGGTTGGAGGCTGGAGAGACATCTATGTTGGGACCTCATCCTGTCTAGGAGACCATAGAGAGGATTGAGTTGATTTGGGAAAGTATGTCTTCTACATAGTCTCGACAGAAGTCTTATGCTGATCGACGGAGATGACCTTTGGAGTATGAGGTCAGAGATCATGTGTTCCTACGTGTCACACTGAGGTTTGGACATGGGTGGATTCAGATACATGGTAAGATTTTTCCGAGGTACGTTGGTCCGGTTGAGGTTTTGGAAAGGGTTGGGTCAGTTGCCTATTGGCTATAGTTACCTCAGATGTACTAGGGTATGCATGATTTATTCCACATTTCTCAGCATTGACATTACTTCTCAGAACTGTCTCATGTTTTCCAACCCTAGGAGGTTGATTTAGAGGTGGAAATCACATTCAAGGTGTATCCTATCCGAATTATTGATTGAAGTGTGGAGGTTCTCCGTGGCCGGTATGTTCCTCTAGTATGAGTGGTATGGAAGCACGGGCGAGTACAGGACGAGACCTGGGAGAGGGAGGCCAATGTACTATCATAGTGGCTAGAGCTATTAGAGGATTCTTCTTATACACCAACTTGCTAGGGAAATTCGGTGAATAATTTCTTTAAGGGGGGAAGTTTGTAAGAACTTGGATCTTCTTTTCAGGTATGAGTTCTCTTTTCTGGTGTTTTTGAGGAAAACAAGAGTTTCTGGAAATTTCAAGAGTACATTTAGTGTACTCTATTGTCATGGGAATCCAGGTGTGTAACGACCCGAAGCTTGACATACATTGACATTACAATACATTTGCAGAATACTTAGTACATAACAAAAACACACACACAAGGATCGTAATAGTTTAGTGTCTTTGGAAACTCGGAACGTAATCTTCTAATCGTGGTGAAAGATCTTCAACATTTCCTATAAAGATCTTCTTATTTTTTTACCTAAAACCTTTCTTTATATCCTGGGGAAAAGAAAACATAAAAGGGTGAGCTCAAATGCTCAGTAAGGGTAAACAAAATAAATATCAATCACATCGTATTCATAAGAACATAACATTTTGGAAATCTTAACCTGAAAAAGAGAGCATAATTTCATAATATGGGATAAATCATGGCAGTGAAATGTAATCACAATAATCATAACCTAAAACATGAAACTTTGTGGCATTCACACATAATCATAGAGAATCATTTCTTGTTAGTCAAGACTCATTGCCAAGACTATCTTAGTGGACAAAGTCCCTTTCTGAATCGAGTAACCCTCGTTTCAGTCCTGTTTCACTGAACCGGTATAACCTACCGTTCCATACCTGTCTATCTCATGAGATATAAAATCTTTACCCAATGCATTGGAGGAAGATATAGGTCCCACCCATCTCATAATGATACCATTCTTATGTGTGCCACAAAATCATAAATCATACATCATTGCATAACCCATGTAACAAAAATGGGATTCTTAAACAACATGACATCATAAAACAATTCATATAAGATAAAGGAATTCATAAAAATATTTCCATCACAACATAATCAAATCCATGTAATAATAGGGATAGAAACAGAACCCTTTATTATCTTAGATGGAAAATAATTTTGATAAAACACTTGAAATCAATTCTTGAGGAAAATATCCTTTCTACTTCAAAAACATTTTCCTTTATTAACATGTCTTACAATTTAAAACTAAAAGAAGTTGATTAAAAATAAACTTGAAAACTTGTAAAGGAAGCTTCTTGGAAATAATGTTTTAAAAATCCATTCATGCCGTATATGTTAAAAAAAACATTCTTCGTACTTTTGTCGGAAAAGTCAAAAAGTACCTCGTACGAAAAACGACAAAAGAATCCTTTCATATCTTTTACAAAAAACTCATCGAAGGGTAAAATTGGATATAAACTATTGTAGAAGGATGGAAATAATTTTACATATTTAGGTAACATGGATGTGGATGATAAAATACACCCCAGTAAATACCAAAGTAAAAACAATCTCGGATAAAAATGAGATTGTGATATTTCCCTTACCTTAGGTCCGATTTGCTTCGTATGTGTCCGAAACTCCTGTATAATGATTTAAATAATGTCATTGACTTATTAAAGAATCATATTCATTGTTATGATATCATATATGGTTCACTTATGACATTATATTACCCGTTCTTTTGTAAATTCCATGTTAAAGAAGCGTTTTGGGTAAAATCGTTTCATTTATCGTAGGTGTTTTGACTTGTTTTTTTTGACATTATTATTACTTATATCATGATTTACTTACTTCCAGAATATAAAATATGATTTATATATCATATATATATTCAGTATATATATATATATAATATATAGATAAATGAAATGAAAAACACCGTTCATGGAGACGGTAGTCCGTACGTACGCATGAACGCTGTTTTTCTTTCCTTATTGTCTTGAATGGAAGTAAGTAGATGACATATATATATATATATACATAAATCCAGTATCATTATTATGTCATATATTTCATTAGTACTTATTATATATACTTTATAATTATTCATGAATGGTTAATCATTGAGAATGAATCTCATCGCGTCGTGGAGACGGTATTCCGTACGTACGCACGAGCGATGATATCATTTCTATAATTATTGAATTGAATTGGAGTGGATTATACAATATATAAGAATCAATATGATGTTGTAATAACTATGTATAGTTATTCTTTACACCATTATACCCATCCATGTAAGGTGGTGGTGGAAAATAGATTACACCACGGCGTGGAGACGGTATTCTGTACGGACGCACGCGCGGTGATTTCCTTTTTCCGTAGGATGGATAGAAGGTTAATTAGAGTTGTTTCATATTTATAACAACATATCAGTATATAAGTAATACTGATGTTATTACTTTATCATGAAACAACTAAAGAAGAAAAAGTTGAAGAAGAAAGAAATTGAAAAGATCGGTAATGGATATTACCTCTTCTTTGAAACGCCTCTTTGAATCCTCCACTTAGGGAACTAAGATTGGTCTTTGAAGAAGACCAGGACCTCTAGGATTATACTAGGGAAGTGGTGAAGGGATTTTGGCAGGGGTTGGCCGAGCTTGAGTGCTCAAATTGGTGTGAGGAGGAGGGGGAGGAGGTGTCCTTTTATAAGGGAGGAGAGGGGCACCTGAGGAATACCTCAAAATATTATTTTATATTAAAGTCAAAATCGGTTTATAATGGTTCCAAAGGGTCTTATTTCGAAGCTAAAGTGGGGATGGGTCGAAATCCTATCATCCAATAGGATTTATACAAGTTTAGGTTATTATTTTAACCTTATCAATTAGATTTAACTCTAAGTTAAATAATTTAACTTTTACCGTGTCTTTTTGTTTTCTTACACTATATGGTTAATACACTTACTATAACATGCCAAACGAACCCCAAATTGTTTATTATTAATACATATATCCTTATCTAAGTCATTTGGCCGAACCTTAGATTTTTAGGAATAAAATAACAATTAATAATATAATATTTGATTTAAAAACTATTTTGTGTCAATTTTGACACTATTTGATATATGATTTTTTTGAAAGCCATAACAGAATTATATGTTCGAAAAAAGTTGATTAAATCAACACTAATATATCATAGTAACCTAGAAAATTAGTGTAATTCATAAAAAGGATTAAATTACATTTATTTTGGTATTTATAATATCAATTATGTCAATATTTCATTAATAAGATAAATACTGCATCATCTTTGTGTCATAAATAAATTAAATTATTTGATGTCTAACAATTACAAATAAAATACCATTATGTAGGAAATATTTTTATCTTTCTAATGAATATTTATAGTCTAATTTATCTTATGTATAATTCCATATTAAAAATGTTTTAGTAAATAAACTTTGATTTTAACTCTTTTAACTCTTCTTTGAATTAAATAATAATAAATGTCCTAATCTAATCCAAGTGGGCCTAAATGATAATATTTTACACATAAGGTTGTTTTTGGTCGAGATAAACTTGTCCAATAGAATTAGGACATGTGTTAGGGTAATATTAATATCATTCTTACCCTTAATTACCCTATTTACTTTTAACCGTGGTAAATAAAAGTAAAAAGTTACTATTCACCAAAAATTATTTTCATCTCATTGAACCACATTTTACTTACTGACATCAACCGTGTCTCTCGGATTTTTGAAATTCCATTCACAGAAGCGGTAAAATTAAGTTTTATGAAAAATTCATTTCTTTAACTACCACTTAGTAGTTTCACTATTCATCAAAAATTGATGTTTTTCAGAATAATGCCAAAATTTCATCCTAAGCTATATTTCATATTCCGATTTCAAAAATGAAGTCTATTTTACCAAATTCATAACATAGAATTTGCATTAAATAATTTTATAATTAAATCCCGCTGTTAAAACAAATAGCGTGTTTTTAAGAAACAATATCTACCAAAAGATTGACACTTGATTATGTTTGGTTTAAATGTGAAATTACATCCAATGACCAAAATTGTATTAAATTGTAAAATTATATTCTAAATATACTTTAAAACCACTCAAATTAATAATTTATCACTATTAATTATTTCGGTTAAAAAAGTTGTTTTTAATTAAAATTTTATAATTTTCACTATTCATCAGAATATGAAAGTTATCCGAAAAGTACCAAAATTTCACCCTAAGCTAATTTCGATATTACGAATCCAAAAATGAATTCCATTTTGAAAAATAAAATTTACAAAATTTCAAAAAGTGGTTATTACTATTCATAACGGCTAGTTTTAATAATATCTTAATAGCATATCGGTGTTTAGCGAAACTCGGTGTTGCGTACAACACACGCTATCGTGGAAGGTCGCGATTGCGTATAATTCAAGCCAGGTCAAGGATGTGTATTGTGAAAGCTCCTTTTGGTGTAGCGTATAACACAAGACATTAATAAAATTAAAAAGAATATTTTGCATAAAATCTCGGGCTGTTACATTCTACCCCCCTTAAAATGAATTTCGCCCTCGAAATTCGTCGGGGTTATAAATGGTTTACTATTCGAAAGTTTCTTTAATAGAAACCCACATCGTAAAAAGGAATACCAAAACTTGGCTTTAAAAACTATAGTATGAAATGTAACGATTACCCAAATAAACTAATCACTGGGTTTCCACATAGGTGAAAATATGGATATGTTCTGATGGAGAGTGGTAGAGAACATGGCTATGGAAAATCCAGTAATCACAAATCCATAAATTTGTGACGATCTAAGGTACCATCTGATTCATCAGGTATAAGATCACTAGGACAACATTTTTGGTTTTCAAGATCGTTTCACTAAAGTTAAAGAATTTGAATTAGAATAAATACTTACTTTATTTTGGTACAATCTCACTGTTGTTCGTGCCTTTAACAATTTCCACTTCATCTCTTAAATAAATGAAGTTGAATTTGTTATTCATGAAGTGTTAGTAGATCATGTGATAGAATGACAGGTCATTCCATCTGTCTCAAACAAAAGGTTAGCAAAAAATTATATACATAAGTCGATCTATAGTGAGATTAATCATATATGGTTCCTAAAATGGACTTATACATCATATGTCATACAGCTTAATATAATAAAACTAGTTTCTACTAAACAGGGACTTCCTGTAGGCCAGTGGTAGGCGATAAAGGCCAGTCTCACTTCGGTTGTGGGTTCGATTTCCACAGCCTTGTCCGACGCGATGGGCTGTCGCCCGTCCAGCAGGTTGTCCTTTTTCTAAAACTACATTACTATAACATCCCATCAATAATATCTAAAAAACTTCTATCCTTAAACAATACTAACTTATGTCCAACATAATCCATTCCAATCTTTAGGCTTATCCATAATACTGCAGTCCACTCTCATAATATAGTGAAAACAATTACCAGAGATTTAATACCATCATTGATCCCCATATATCATAAGATATGTTTTGTTGGTCACATTTCAAACATTCAAAGTCCTTAATCGTGTATTCTCTTGAATACCTTAGTGAAAACATGAATGTAGTTAAAAGTTAACACTTTCCACATACCAAAATCCTTAAAATTCTATATACTCAAACCATGATATCACTTAATCCTTATATCAATCATGAGCTCATGAATGATGTCAAACATTTCAT
Source organism: Viscum album (assembly GCA_963277665.1). Lineage (NCBI taxonomy): Eukaryota > Viridiplantae > Streptophyta > Magnoliopsida > Santalales > Viscaceae > Viscum > Viscum album. The sequence continues at coordinate 136,747,905 of OY728167.1, read as the reverse complement.
TTTCTCTTTATCCCTTCATTATGCGCATATCATCTACTTTCTAAAATATTTGAATAACTTTTCCTGGTTACCGGTACCTTAAAATTACTGAAAACCACAATAGACCAATACATAAATATTTCAATACACCATAAAAGTACATCAACAACATTATTCTTGAATACCAATACATAAACACTTTAGTCCATCCACTTCAATGATTGTCCTGGAATAAGTCCTTCCTTGATTTAGAAGTAACTTTTTAGGTCAGGGCATTGAGTTGGGTAATGCCCATGTTCTCCGCAAATAAGACATTGAACTCCATAACAGTCTGTCACTCTATGACCCTTTTCTCCACACAGATAACATCGGTCCCTCCATTTGAGGTATTCCTCAAGGTTCTTCTTCCCTTCTTTAGAAATCTCAATCTTCCTTTCTTTATGCTCCTCAACATGCGAACATGAATAATAGTTTATCTTCCTCTTCTTTGATGAATTAGGCATACCATTAAATTTCACCTTGTTAATCATATATCTCGATGACTGATTCGGCATAATCGCAATATCTTTCTCTCTAGGAATTACACAATTTTGTTGCTCATAGTCACCAATTTTTCCATTGGATTCAATGTTAACCGAATTCCTTCTGGTTCCCTCCATTACCTAAAACACAAAAAGAATCTTATGAGAGGCAAAAATCATGCTAGAGAAAACAACATAGTAAAGGGGGAGTACCCTCAACATCTAACATCTTAGGTTAAATTCTAAGATCGTTATCGCAATTCTAGGACTATAACCTATACGTATACTTAACCTTAGAGACATCCCTTGACATACCTTAGAAATATCTATAGGGATCTCACTATCATTTTCGCATCCTAGTTTCCAAAGGTTGACTAAACCTTTCCTTTGATACCACCTGTAACGACCCGAAGCTTGACGTACATTGAAATTACATAACATTTGCGGAATAATTAGTACATAACAAAAACACACACACAAGGATCGTAATAGTTTAGTGTCTTTGGAAACTCGGAACGTAATATTCTAATCGTGGTGAAAGATCTTCAACATCTCCTATAAAGATCTTCCTTTTTTTACCTAAAACCTTTCTTTATATCCTGGGGAAAAGAAAACATAAAAGGGTGAGCTCAAATGCTCAGTAAGGGTAAACAAAATAAATATCAATCACATCGTATTCATAAGAACATAACATTTTGGAAATCTTAACCTGCAAAAGAGAGCATAATTTCATAATATGGGATAAATCATGGCAGTGAAATGTAATCACAATAATCATAACATAAAAAATGAAACTTTGTGGCATTCACACATAATCATAGAGAATCATTTCTTGTTAGTCAAGACTCATTGCCAAGACTATCTTAGTGGACAAAGTCCCTTTCTGAATCGAGTAACCCTCGTTTCAGTCCTGTATCACTGAACAGGTATAACCTACCGTTCCAGCCCTGTCTATCTCATGAGATATAAAATCTTTACCCAATGCATTGGAGGGAGATATAGGTCTCACCCATCTCATAATGATACCATTCCTTTGTGTGCCACAAAATCATAAATCATACATCATTGCATAACCCATGTAACAAAAATGGGATTCTTAAACAACATGACATCATAAAACAATTCATATAAGATAAAGGAATTCATAAAAATATTTCCATCACAACATAATCAAATACATGTAATAATAGGGATAGAAACAGAACCCTTTATTATCTTAGATGGAAAATAATTTTGATAAAACACTTGAAATCCATTCTTGAGGAAAATATCCTTTATACTTCAAAAACATTTTCCTTTCTTAAAATGTCTGACAATTTAAAACTAAAAGAAGTTGATTAAAAATAATCTTGAAAACTTGTAAAGGATGTTTCTTGGAAACAATGTTTTAAAAATCCATTCATGCCGTATAAGTTAAAAAAACATTCTTCGTACTTTTGTCGGAAAAGTCAAAAAGTACCTCGTACGAAAAACGACAAAAGATTCCTTTCATATCTTTTACAAAAAACTCATCGAAGGGTAAAATTGGATATAAACTATTGTAGAAGGATGGAAATAATTTTACATATTGAGGTAACATGGATGTGGATGATAAAATACACCCCAGTAAATACCAATGTAAAAACAATCTCGGATAAAAATGAGATTGTGATATTTCCCTTACCTTAGGTCCGATTTGCTTAGTATGTGTCCAAAACTCCTGTATAATGATTTAAATAATGTCATTGACTTATTACAGAATCATATTCATTGTTATGATATCATATGTGGTTCACTTATGACATTATATTACCCGTTCTTTTGTAAATTCCATGGTAAAGTAGCATTTTGGGTAAAATCATTTCATTTATCGTAGGTGTTTTGACTTGTTGTTTTTGACATTATTATTACTTATATCATGATTTACTTACATCCAGAATATAAAATATGATTTATATATCATATATATATTCAGTATATATATATATAATAGATAGATAAATGAAATGAAAACACCGTTCATGGAGACGGTAGTCCGTACGTACGCATGAACGCTGTTTTTCTTTCCTTATTGTCTTGAATGGAAGTAAGTAGATGACATACATATATATATATACATAAATCTAGTATCATTATTATGTCATATATTTCATTAGTACTTATTATATATACTTTATAATTATTCATGAATGGTAAATCATTGAGAATGAATCTCATCGCGTCGTGGAGACGGTATTCCGTACGTACGCACGAGCGATGATATCATTTCCATAATTATTGAATTGAATTGGAGTGGATTATACAATATATCAGAATCAATATGATGTTGTAATAACTATGTATAGTTATTCTTTACACCATTATACCCATCCATGTAAGGTGGTGGTGGAAAATAGATTACACCACGGCGTGGAGACGGTATTCCGTACGTACGCACGCGCGGTGATTTCCTTTTTCCGTAGGATGGATAGAAGGTTAATTAGAGTTGTTTCATATTTATAATAACATATCAGTATATAAGTAATACTTATGTTATTACTTTATCATGAAACAACTAAAGAAGAAAAAGTTTAAGAAGAAAGAAATTGAAAAGATCGGTAATGGATATTACCTCTTCTTTGAAACGCCTCTTTGAATCCTCCACTTAGGGAACAAAGATTGGTCTTTGAAGAAGACCAGGACCTCTAGGATTATTCTAGGGAAGTGGAGAAGGGATTTTGGCAGGGTTTGGCCGAGCTTGAGAGCTCAAATTGGTTTGAGGAGGAGGGGGAGGAGGTGTCCTTTTATAAGGGAGGAGAGGGGCACCTTAGGAATACCTCAAAATATTATTTCATATTAAAGTCAAAATCGGTTTATAATGGTTCCAAAGGGTCTTATTTCGAAGTTAAAGTGGGGATGGGTCGAAACCCTATCAACCAATAGGATTTAGACAAGTTTAGGTTATTAGTTTAACCTTATCAATTAGATTTAACTCTAAGTTAAATAATTTCACTTTTACCGTGTCTTTTTGTTTTCTTACACTATATGGTTAATACACTTACTATAACATGAAAAACGAACCCCAAATTGTTTATTATTAATACATATATCCTTATCAAAGTCATTTGGTCGATCCTTATATTTTTAGGAATAAAATAACAATTAATAATATAATATTTGATTTAAAAACTATTTTGTTTCAATTTTGACACTATTTGATATATGATTTTTTTGAAAGCCATAACAGAATTATATGTTCAAAACAAGTTGATTAAATCCACAATAATATATCATAGTAACCTAAAAAATTTGTATAATTCATAAAAAGTCTTAAATTACATTTATTTTGTTATTTATAATATCAATTATGTCAATATTTCATTAATAAGATAATTACTGCATCGTCGTTGTGTCACAAATAAATTAACTTATATGATGTCTAAAAATTACAAATAAAATACCATTATGTAGGAAATCATTTTATCTTTCTAATGAATATTTATAGTCTAATTTATCTTATGTATAACCCCATATTAAAAATGTTTTAGTAAATAAACTTTGATTTTAACTCTTTTAACTCTTCTTTGAATTAAATAATAATAAATGTCCTAATCTAATCCAAGTGGGCCTAAATGATAATATTTTACCCTTAAGGTTGTTTTTGGTCGGGATAAACTTGTCCAATAGAATTAGGACATGTGTTAGGGTAATATTAATATCATTCTTACCCTTAATTACCCTATTTACTTTTAACCGTGGTAAATAAAAATAAAAAGTTACTATTCACCAAAAATTATTTTCATCTCATTGAACCACATTTTACTTACTGACATCAACTGTGTCTCTCGGATTTTTGAAATTCCATTCATAGAAGCGGTAAAATTAAGTTTTATGAAAAATTCAGTTCTTTAACTACCACTTAGTAGTTTCACTTTTCATCAAAAATTGATGTTTTTCAGAATAATGCCAAAATTTCATCCTAAGCTATATTTCATATTTCGAATTCAAAAATGAAGTCTATTTTACCAAATTCATAACATAAAAGTTTCATTAATTAATTTTATAATTAAATCCCGCTGTTAAAACAAATAGCGTGTTTTTAAGAAACAATATCTATCAAAAGATTGACACTTGATTATGTCTGGTTTAAATGTGAAATTACATCCAATGACCAACATTGTATTAAATTGTAAAAATATATTCTAAATATACTTTAAAACCACTCAAATTAATAATTTATCACTATTAATTATTTCGGTTAAAAAAGTTGTTTTTAATTAAAATATAGTAATTTTCACTATTCATCAGAATATGAAAGTTATCCGAAAAGTACCAAAATTTCACCCTAAGATAATTTCGATATTACGAATCCAAAAATGAATTCCATTTTGAAAAATAAAATTTACAAAATTTCAAAAAGTGGTTATTACTATTCATAACGGCTAGTTTTAATAATATCTTAATAGCATATCGTTGTTTAGCGAAACTCGGTGTTGCGTACAACACACGCTATCGTGGAAGGTCGCGATTGCGTATAATTCAAGCCAGGTCAGAGATGTGTATTGTGAAAGCTCTTTTTGGTGTAGCGTATAATACAAGACATTAATAAAATTAAAAAGAATATTTTTCATAAAATCTCGGGCTGTTACAAGGTGCTGGTCGTGTGACAGCCGAGCACATTATTGTGTGTGGTGACTTAGAGACCGCCTAAAGTGGGGGCCAATTAAGGCATGTACATGTCATGTAGTTCTAAAGTACACATAGTGTACTTTATTTTTATTTCACTAAATGAAACCGGGTCGCGTCTAATTGAAAGAATGTCCTTTTTCTTGACCTATCTCATCCAGGAGTGAACGAGACTGCCAATTTTTCTCCAAGCCCCCGACTCAGCATCCGTTCTCTAAATCGACCATCGTTGATTGTGTTGGAATATGCACAGTAAGCTCTTCCTTCATCTAGACCCTCATCTATTGATTTTTCCTCTTTCACGAGATATCATCAGATGAATGTTTTTAGCGTATTTGTAAATATATGGTTTTATAGGGAGATTCAAGGCTTGATGTTCATGTATATTGATCTCATGACACCGAGGTAGGTGGTTTGTGCATTTTCGTAATTATTCTTTGAGTTGTATCTGAAAAAGTTTCCAATACCATAATTCAGGGTATTGCTTGTTTATCGTTTTTATCCCTATTATTGCCTGCTATGACTTGTTTTGTTTGGATGGAGGTTAATTTTTGTAAATAGGGTTACCTTTTCCATGCTATGGATGTTTTCCCCATGTTTGCGTGTTTTGACCGTTTAGTCTAGCTTGCCTGTTAGGCTACTTTACTTTCCATGCCTAGTATTGTAGGATGGAGTGATTTTATCTTACATGCTATGATATGTTGTATATTATTTATCCATGTAGTTATTGTGGTTTACTTTGTCTACCTTGTATCATTTGTGCATGATTGACTTACACAGGGCCATGAGAACCTGGTGTAGTAGACCATAGGGAGAATGGATGTTGAGGGATTCTCTAGAGTGTCTGTCATTCTTAACTTTGTGAGACTATATGGGGATGGACATTGTGCTCCTTCAGAGTGTCTGTAGTTTCCTTGTTATGGGCCACATGGGGGAATAGGACATTGAGTGCTTCCTTAGAGTGCCTATTAGTTACCGATACGATACCACAGTGGGATTTGACAGCGATTTCTTCCTCGAAGAGACTTTTCTAAAGCTGAACCAGAGTGGTTAGACTATGAGTACTCCATAGAGGGATTCTTTTATTTGTTTGGTTGAACTAGAGGGGTTAGGCTATGAGTACTTCCCAGATGGATACCTATTTGTTATTATGTTCTTACTTGATATATGATAATGAATGCAATTGAACTATAGGACTGTTTGCTGCTGAGTACTTCCTTGGTTACTGCTTCTTTTTTCTTATTACCATCAATATATATTCACTGACAATTAGGCAGAGAACTTTGGGTGGTTGCCTACTACGATTAGTCTCACACCCTGGTTGGTCCATGCGTTTGGGCCCAAATATATTATATTACTACAAGTATAGATAAGGGGAAACACCCTTCTACTTTAGGTACTCGATTTCTAAGAAGCTGAAGAGCATGGGACCAAGCTGAGGCTTGTGATGTAGAGGAGTTTTTTTGTTTTCTTCGTACATTGGTTTGGTACTGTATTCTAGCATTGTGACTTGTTTGGATATTTTCCTAGACATATGTATCATGAATCAATATATATATGTGCTCCAGTTGTTTATTTATTTCCAGTCTTCTGCTGTTACTATTGTATAGTATTATTACTGCTCCCACTATTTTTATCTATTTTTCTTCGAATGTGTTACTCTGCCAATGAGGGCATTGTTTCCCCCTATCACACCCAAGGACCTCGATGCCAGTCAGTAGCCTCTTCCATTCGAGGAAATATGCTTGAGGCCATGTGACCAACTGGGTACATGGAGCCTCTCGGCTACACCCGGAACTAGGACGTCACAAAAAACACATTGGATCACGGGTGGGGAGAGTGGGGGAGGTCCAGTTGAAGCCTCCCTATATGTGTCTCTACAATTCAATAGAAAGTGGGGTTGAACCCCCTTCTTAAATTAAGAAAAAACATTGTAAATCTCTTTCATGGGGTGGGCATATATTTTACAGCATGAACCACCTAGACTGGGGAGGTTCTCCCTCCCCCACCAAAAATGATGGTGTGAACACACATTTCACGTCATGAAATGCTATTATTTCAATTTTTCTGCACCCTTGGCCACCCGTTCCTCCTCTAAAACTCACCTAATTGCATAGTTCACCACCCATTTCTTGAATCCTTTCTAAAGTGACCATTTATGTACGTTAATACTCTTAAAATCCCATTCTGAGTCTTGGTTCTCAAAATGATCCATCCAAAATACCAAAAAATAAAAATCCCTCAAATTTTCATAACCTATCTGGACATGGTGTATTGCATTAATATATATTTTTTGTTTCATATTAATTTTCCTCACAAAAAGGCCTTGAGATTATCATCTTCTATAATTTAAAAGAAATTATATTAATTAAATTTAATTAAGATTAATTGGTGCATGAAATATACTGATAGAAAACACGTCATATTTCTTTTTATTCAATTCAAATTCCAATCTGGAATTTAATTTGCACAGCCTATACTTGAGGAAACTGATTTTCGTACATTCTAAATTAAATATATGATGTGTACTATCACATGAAATAACATGTGATATAAATAGAGTATAGTTCTGTTCCTATATAGTAACACCACAAGCTTTCACGGTATGCTTCTCTTTGAATAATACAATAGCAATTGTTATACGCAACTTCGAGTTCTAACACACCGCGACCAATCAAAGTAGCTGTTATGAATAGTAATACCCACTTTTTGAAATTTCATAAATTTTATCTTTCAAAATGGACTTCATATTTGGATTCGGAATATCGAAATTATCTTAGGGTTAATTTTTGGTATTTTTCTGAAAACATTAAATTTTTGATGAATAGTGAAAAAACACTGACTTATGGTTTAAAAACGAATTTTTATTTAAATAATTATTTACTTTATTTAAATTTAATTAAGGTAAATATATATACATAATACCTATATAAGTTCAATGTAATTCATTGCTGTAAGTTAAGAATAATTTTAGATATATAAAAATTTTATGGAACTTTTCACCTTCTTTAACCCACCTCTTAGCAGAATTTGGAAATTCATGTAAAACATAATTTTACCGCTTTTGTGAGTGGAATTTCAAAAATCCGAAACACATGGTTAATATCAAGGAGTAAATTGTGGTTCAATGAGATGAAAATAATTTTTGGTGAATAGTAACTTTTTTACTTTTATTTACCACGGTAAAAAGTAAATTGGGTAATTAAGGGTAAAAATGATATTAATATTACCCTAACACATGTCTTAATTCTATTGGACAAGTTTATATCGACCAAAAACAACCTTAGTAAAAAATTATTATCATTTAGGTCTACTTGGATTAGATTAGGACATTTATTATTATTTAATTCAAAGGAGATTTAAAAGAGTTAAAATCAATGTTTAATTACTAAAACATTTTTAATATAGGGTTATACATAAGATAAATTCGATAGTAAATATTCATTAGAAATTTAATAATATTTCCTACATAATGGTATTTTATTTATAATTTTTTGACATTAAATAATTAAATTTATTTTTGACACAATGGTGATGCAGTAATTCTCGAATTAATGAAATATTAAAATAATTGATATTATAAATTTCCAAATAAATGTAATATGAGACTTTTTATGAATTATAATACTTTTCTAGGATAATATGACCTTTTATAATTGATTTAATTCACTTTTTTTTGTAGTAATCATGATGTTATGATTTTCACAAAAAACAAATTCCCAATAGTGTCAAAATTGACATAAAAGAGTTTAAAAAAAATATTATATTATTAATTGATATTCTATTCCTAAAAATATATGGTTCTTACAAAGAACTTATATCATAAATTTTGTATCATTAATGTACCACTTGGGGGTATATTGGATGTTTATAGTTTGTTTAGTAACTATATAATATAAAAGTACAAAGTGACATGGTAAATGTGAAACTAATTAACTAAGAGTTAAAACTAAAAGATAAGGTTAATATAATGACCCAAAACTATCTAAAATCTATTGGTTGAAAGGATGTCGACCCATCCCCACCTTATACTTTTAATAATATTGTTTGGAGCCATTATAAATTGAATATAAATTTATTATAAAAAATACTTTAAGTTTTTCCTAAAGAGCCCCTCCTACCCCTTATAAAAGGACACCACTTCTAACCAATTTCTCACACCTCTCAAGCCTTTTGGCTCATCAAAAATCTTCCCAATTAAGCTCCCTATTTCCCTATCTTCCTTCTTGAATTCTTACCTTTGGAGGAACGCACTTCAAGAGTCCTTTTTGGTTCAAACCAAAGGGAGTTACCCAAATTTAAGGTAACGATTTCTCTTAGCTTCTTATCTTTTATTTTAGTTTTACAACCCCTAAACTCTTATTATTAATTTATTTTTGTAACAAAAACAATATCCTAAATATACTAGGATATTTTTATGAGAAGTATTGGAACAACACTTACACACACCTCTATCTAATGGGTGATGAACATAATGTTTCTGTGGATGGAAACCAAACGCATCACGAAATGATGATTGTTCAATTATCTTCAACTGCCTCTCATGGTGGCCATTATGAATTCACTCTAATTAAATATGTTATTAATGATATTTATTTTATATACAAGCTTCTGTAATTCCATTTCATATCATACCATTATTTGTTTCAAGTTTTATATATATACGATAATTTCATTTGAGGAAGTGCGGACTACCGCCACCTCAAAGTGATATGACTCGTTCATACCATACATGGAATGTATCAAGGAAGGTATTAATGAATGTAAGTAACACATATAAGATATTATATTATAATGGAATAATAATATACCTATGTATCATTTTTTTTATTTCTTTTAAATGATAAATGAAATGGAAGTAGCGTTCGTGCATACGTACAGACTACCGTCTCCACGAACTCGATGAGATTCATTCCCCATCATATCCATTCAAGTATAATTCTCATTTCATGATTAATTATAATGTTTAAGGACTTGATATCATTATGTATATGAATAATATACAACCTATCCATAACAACCACATCTTATGTATCAAAACATAATAAAGAAAACTGGTAAGTTAACACTCAAAACAACGATAATACTAAAATATTATTAACAAGGAAATATTATAAGATTACATATGATATCATATTTATGATTCTTGTGTACTTTATTAACAATGATTTAACTATTATACAGGAGTTTAACCTACCCTCGACCAAGGAAAAGTACAAGGTAAGGTGTTTTTCATCTCACTCCTTATTCCCGTGAGATTCATGCCATATTTCCACTATTACCTTTTGTGTGCCCATAATTGTATTCTTTGTTTAATACACTTAAATTTATGTGTATTTACATATTAATTGTATTATACCTCTTTCATGGGTTGTATGTTTCGTAAGTTACCAAATTGGTAAGGGTTAATTTCATAATCTCTTTATTTTCCGAGGTTGTTTTTACGTAAGTATCTACTGTGACATATTTATTATCCATGTACATGTTTTATGAAAGAGTTTTCAAAGGGATTATTTTAAGGTACTTTTTACTAAAACATCATTTCAAATGTTTTAAATATTTATTCTTTTAAATAGTTCTCATTAATTTCCATGTCTTCAAAATGGTTTTTAAGGATTTATTTATATGGACAAGAATGTTTTTAAAATGTTAATTCCATTCAAAAGTTTCAAAGTGGTATGGGACACTTTGATTCAAAAAAGTCTTTAAATGAATTATTTTCTAAATTATGTGACTTTTAAATGTTTTCATGAAAAGGGGTATTTCTCTGAAAGAGTTTTACAAATCATTTTCATCTATGTCAACATCCTTTGATAAATTTTACACTTGTTTGAAGTTGATTTATTATGTACAAATCATACATATTGTATTTAAGATTTTGTGATATTTTTGACTGTGGATGAGTTATTTTTATGCCATTAATGGTTTATGATTAATGTTTTGGATTTCATATGCTAATTTTAATATGAATTTTTATGTTATATTTCATCCTCTTCTTAAGATGAATGTGTTGGACTAGAATGTTCCGGGATGGGGTCCGGTGACATAAGACACTCCGGGTTGGTGTCTGGTTATTGGAGGCACTCGGAGTAGGTGTCCAGTTATTAGAGGAACTTCAGGTTGGTGTCCAGTTATTAGAGGCACTCCGGGATGGTGTCCGGTTATTAGAGGCACTCCGGGCTGGTGTCCGGTTATTAAAGGCACTTCGGGTTGGTGTCCGGTTATTATAGGCATTCCAGGTTGGTGTCCGGTTATAAGAGGCACTCTGGGTTAGAGTCTGGTTACAGAGGCTCTCTGAGTTGGAGTCCAATTATAGAGGCTCTTCGGGATGGGTTCCGGTTATAGTTATCCCTTAAGTCTTGGCACGAGGCCTTGACACAGAAATTAAAGTTAGGCATTATGCATTTTATCAATATGAATGTGGTGAGTGATATTGCATGTGATTATTCAACTAGTAGAATGTCCATGTGAATAAGTAAATGGAATTATTTCATTTTATTTCTGCCATATTATGCTAATTTTCAGGTTTAAAAGGCTTTTGTTTTAGTTATACATTGCCTTAAATGTTTATGCTTATTTATGAAAGTTTTCGTTGTATTGCATACCCTTACTGAGGGTTTGAGCACACCCCTTTCTATGTTTTATTTTTCCCTGGATTCCAAGAAGTGTGTTGTGAAGGATATGTAGGGTTAATCCAAGGGAATAATGGCGCCTATAGAGATTGTTTTTGTTGTTTTTTATGTCTAATAGTGCAATGTAACATTCATGTATTGAATCTATTTTCCAAGACAGCTAAACTGATTGGTCCTTCGGGACTTAATTCATTGTAGTCATTCCAATGTATTAAAATAATGCACCGACTCTGGGTTACTAGGGTCAGGGAATTACAGTTGGTATTAGAGTAATTTTATAAATTACATTGGAAACTAGATTTAGATAAACTCTGATTAGAGAACATTACCCTAAGATAGACTTTGAAGATTATTATAGAAGAAATTCCTAGATTTTTGGTATTGTAGTGATTTTGTGAGTTTTCTGAGAAATACATCCCTGTCTGGATACGAGCAGGTAGAGGTGGCTCTCGCACAGATGTACCTAGTGGTAAAACACGAAAATGACCCTTTGAGCTAGACTTGAACGGGAACTGGTGCACAACAACGGTCCTTACTGCACTCTGGGTTACGACACTCCTCGGGATATTCTTAGGATAATTCTCATTTTATATACAAAACATTATGATGGGTTTATGAGTATATACTTCCTCAAAGAAAACATTTTTATGATTATGGATTATATCCATAAACTGTTTAATGTATGTTAAGTGTTTTAAAAGTTTGCGATTTGGTATTTGTTTTCATAAACTAATCTAGTGTATGCCATTGTTTCGAAATGGCACCCAGTAGAAGGAATGAGAAATCCAACAATACGTATGATCCAAAGAGTAAGAAGGATCATATCATTCATGGTATTAAGCCAACATTTAGAAGGGAAATAGTCTCTCATGTATTATCATCATATAAAGAAATAGTATAATGTGTTGATAAGATAAGTAAATAGTTCTCAGAGTCCTATGGATTTGAAGGGAAGCCTGAAAAGAAAAGGATATTAGAGAGAAAGACAGATAAAGGGAAGAAGGTAAAGAATGATTTTCCCATATGTGATAACTGTGGAAAGAATCACCTTGGAAAATGCTTGAATGGAATGGGTGTGTGTTATAAGTTTAGAGAAAAAGGACACCACGTTCGTGATTGCAAGGGTAAGAAAAAGGTTTCAAATGTACAATGCTTCATCTGCAAGGAGTGGGGAAACTACATGAATCAATGTTAAAATCATTAGAGTCTGCCCCAAATGATTCTATTGGATAATAATAATGTTATGATACTACCACATATGAAGAGGAATGACTACAGTTCTTATGTTGTTATTAAAGAATTATTTCATTTGATTGTTGTATCAACGATGTAATGGTTATATGAATTATGGAGATAAATAAGGATTTTACTACAATACTATTTCATTGAGGATTTGAGAAAATACGGTACTATGAAGAGTGAATCAACAGCAACTCAAAAATTTTGAAAATACATGGTAGAAGGAAATGTAATCCCTAATATGGTCTTGATAATGAGGTATTAATTTTGGAATAAGATATGGTTGATTTGAATAAATTATGTTGGATATTCTTGACTACCTTGAAACTGATTAATGATTTGTCATTGTTGGAGTTTACAACATTTTTTTATAGAAGGAGTATATCCAGTATTTTATAAAGAATAAGGGAGCATGAATACAATCAATAAAATTTTATGGTAATTCAGGATGTTACCATGTTTTAAAATAATACGTGATGAAGGTGTTCACATGTTATTACATGAAGAAAAGTGATCTTCCTTGTGTTTAACGTACTTATAAATTTTGGACTTTGAGTTTGGATAGTAGTATTTTGGATATGTCTAAGGTCGGAATGGATTACGTTTGAATGGTTATTTTTGGATTTTTATAAAAGTACAACACGCAGACCATGTGACAACCCATCGTGTCGGACAAAGCTGCGGGAATCGAACCCACAACCATAGTGCGATTGGGATTTATCGCCTACCACTGGACTTCGTGAAGTCTCTAGATTGTATAATGTATTTTATTTTTTTAAAGGGTCTGATATGTGAATTATAAATTCATTATATTTGTAACCGTATACGATTAGGATAAATATAGTATTTATGAGTTGTATTATATTTTGTAGTGAAAGATGAGTTGTGGTAGAAATATATTAATGGATAAAAATCTAATTATAAAGTAAGTATATCTCCTTATGATCTTATACAATCTCATATATAAATTCCTCAACATTAAGAAAAGTAACTTAGAACAAAAACGTTGTCCTAGATAGTATCTTAGATCATCAAAAATTTATGGATTTGTGATTGTTGGCCTTTTCATAGCCATGTACTCTACCACTCTCCACCATATATTGATGGTTAGATTTATCTTCCATATCCATGTTTTTCTACATGGAACCCTAGTATGTGTTATTTTCGGTAACCTTCACACTTACCACTCTTTATTTTAAATAGAGGCCACATTAATCCATTTTTCGATGTGGGATTTCAACTATGATATTTTGAAATGTCAACCCCATGTTTACAATACTGAGAATAAATTGCGAGGATGTAATTTATTTAATGAGGGGAGAATGTAACACCCCATGCTTTCACGGTACACTTCTCTTTGAATAATACCATAGCATTTGTTATTTGCAACTTCGAGTTCTAACATACCGTGACCAATCAAAGTAGCTATTATGAATAGTAATACCCTGTTTTTGAAATTTTATAAATTTTAACTTTCAAAATGGACTTCATATTTGGATTCGGAATATCAAAATTAGCCTACGGTGATTTTTTGGTATTTTTCTGAAAACCTTCAATTTTTGATGAATAGTGAAAAAACACTGAGATATGGTTTAAAAACAAATTTTTATTTAATTAATTATTAACATTATTTAAATTTAATTAAGGTACAAATAGATACAAAATACCTATATAATTTCAATTTAATTCATTGAAGTTAGATTAGAATAATTTTAGATATATAAACATTTTATTGAACTTTTCACCGTCTTTTACCCACCTCATAGGAGAATTTGGAAATTCACGTAAAACTTAATTTTACCGCTTCTGTGAGTGGAATTTCTAAAATCCGAGAGACACGATTAATATCAAGCAGTAAAATGTGGTTCAATGAGATGAAAATAAGTTTTGGTGAATAATAACTTTTTACTTTTATTTACCACGATAAAAAGTAAATAGAGTAATTAAGGGTAAAATGATATTAATATTACCCTAACACATGTCCTAATTCTATTGGACAAGTGTATCACGGCCAAAAACAAACTTTGGATTAAAATATTTTCATTTAGGTCCAATTGGATTTGATTAGGACATTTATTATTATTTAATTCAAAGGAGAGTTAAAAGTGTTAAAATAAATGTTTAACTACTAAATTTTTTTAATATAGGTTTATTCCTAAGATAAATTAGATTTTAAACATTAATTATAAAGATAAACATATTTCCTACATAATGGTATTTTAATTATAATTTTTAGACATTAAATAAGTTAATTTATATATGACACAATGGTGATGCAGTAATTACCAAATTAATGAAATATATAAATAATTGATATTATAAATATCAAAATAAATTTTATTTGAGACTTTTTATTGATTATAATAATTTTATAGGCTAGTATTAAATGTTACTATTTATTTAATAAACTTTTTTCGAAGTAATCATGCTGTTATGATGTTCAAAACAATCAAATTTTCAATAGTGTCAAAATTGACATAAAAGAGTTTTTTTAAAAAATATTATATTATTAATTGATATTCTATTTTTAAAAATCTAAGGATATGCCAAATGACTTATATCATGATAGGTGTATCATTAATGGACCACTTGGGGGTCTATTGGAAGTTTATAGTAAGTTTATTAACTATATAATATAACAATACAGAGTGACATGGTAAATGTCAAACTAATTAACTAAGAGTTAAAACTGAAAGATAAGGTTAATATAAGGACCCAGACCTATCTAAAATCTATTGGATGAATGTATTTCGAACAATACCCACCTTAGAATTTAAATAATCCATTTTTGAGTCATTATAAACCGAATATAAATTCTTTATAAAATAATACTTTAAGTTTTTCCTAAAGAGCCCCTCCTCCCCCTTATAAAAGAACACCACTTCTAACCAATTACTCACACATCTCAAGCCTTTTTTCTCGTCCAAAATCTGCATAATTAATCTCCCTATTTCCCTATCCTCCTCCTTGAAGCCTTACCTTAGGATTAAGGCACTTCAAGAGTCCATTTTGGTTCAAACCAAAGGGATTTACCCAAATTAAAGGTAACGATTTCTCTTAGCTTCTTTTATTTTATTTTACTTTTCCAACCCCTAAAATATTCTTATTCTTTTCTTTTGTAACAAAACCAGTATACTAAATATACTAGAATATTGTTATGAGAAGTATTATAACTACACTTATACGCACCTCCATCAAATGGGTGAAGAACATAATGTTTCTGTGGACGACAACCAAACGCCCCACGAAACGATGATTGTTCAAGTATCTCCTATTGCCTCTCATGGTGTCCATTATGATGGAAATATAATTAAATATTTTATTAATGATATTTATATTATATATAAGCTTCGGTAATTCCATTTCATAGCATACCATTATTCGTTTCATGTTGTATATATATACGATAATTTCGTTTGAGGAAGTGCGGACTACCGCCCCCTTAAAGTGATATGACTCGTTCATACCATACATGGAACAAATAAAGGGAGGTGTTAATGAACATAAGTAACACATATAAAATCTTCTATTATACTGGGATAATAATATACCTATGTATAATTTTTTTATTATTCGTTTTAAATGAAAAATGAAATGGAAGTAGCGTTCGTGCGTACGTACAGACTACCATCTCCACGAATGCTGTGAGATTCATTCCCCATCTTATCCATTCAAGTCTAATTCTCATTTTATGATTAAAAATAATTTTTAAGGACTTTATATCATTCTGTATATGAATAATATACAACCTATAAATAAAAAACACTTCTTATGTAACAAAACATATAAAAGAAAACAAGGCAGTTAACACTCGAAACAACGATAATACTAAAATATTATTAACAAGGAAATATTAAAAGATCATATATGATATCATATTTATGATTCTTGTATAATTTAATAAAAATTATTTAACTATTATACAGGAGGTTAACCTACCCTCGACCAAGGAAATGTACAAGGTAAGGGGTTTTTCATCTCACTCCTTATTCCCGTGAGATTCATGCCATATTGCGACTATTAACTTTTGTGTGCCCATAATTGTATTCTTTGTGTAATACACTTTAATTTATGTGTATTTACATATTCATTGTATGATACCTCTTTCATGGGTTGTATTTTACGTATGTTACCAAATTGGTAAGCTTTAATTTTGCAATCTCTTTATTATCCGAGGTTGTTTTTACGTAAGTATCTATTGGGACATATTTATTATCCATGTCCATGTTTTATGAAAGATTTTTCAAAGGGATTATTTAAAGGTACTTTTACTAAAACATAATTTCAAATGTTTTAAATATTTATTCTTCTAAATCTTCCTCACTAATGTCCATGTCTTCAAAATGTTTTATAATGATTTATTTATATGGACATGACTGTTTTTAAAATGTCAATTCATTTCAAAAGTTTCAAAGTGGTATGCGACACTTTGATTCAAAAATTTCTTTAAATGAATTCTTTAGAAATTATGTGACTTTTAAATGTTTTCATGAAAAAGGGGTACTCCTCTCAATGATTTTTACAAATAAATTTCATCTAGGTAAACATCCTTTGAGAAATTTTACACTTGTTTGAAGTTGATTTATTATGATACAAATCAACCATATTGTATTTAAGTTTTTGTGATATGTTTGACTATGGATGAGTTATTTTTATGCCATTAATGGTTTATGATTAATGTTTTGGAATTTAGTATGCTAATTTTAATACAAAATTTTAAGTTATATTTCATCCTCTTCTTAAGATAAATGTGTTGGACTAGTATGTTACGGGTTGGGGTCCGGTTATAGAAGACCCTCTGGGTTGGTGTCCGGTTATTAGAGGCACTCCGGGTTGGTGTCTGGTTATTAGAGGCACTCCGGTTTGGTGTCCGGTTATTAGAGGCACTCCGGGTTGGTGTCGGTTATTCGAGGCACTCCGGGTTTGTGTCCGGTTATTAGAGGCACTCAGGGTTGGAGTTCGGTTAGAGAGGCTCTCCGGGATGGAGTCCGGTTATAGAGGCTATCTGGAATGGGTTCTGGTTACAGTTATCCCTTAGGACTTCGCATTAGGCCTTAACATAGAAATTAACGTTCGGAATTATGCATTCCATCATTATGAAAGTGGTTAGTGATAATGCATGATATTATTCGACTAGTATAATGTCCATGTGAATAAGTAAATGTAATTATATCAATTTATTTCTGCCATATTATGCTGAATTTCAAGTTTAAAAGGCTTATGTTTTTGTCATACATTGCCTTAAATGTTTATGCTAATTTATGAAAGTTTCTGCTGTATAGCGTGCACTTACTGAGCATTTGATCTCACCCCTTTCTATGTTATATTTTTCCCAGTATTCTATGAAGTGTCTTGTGATTGATATTCAGGGTTATGCCAAGGGAATAATGGAGTCCATAAAGATTTTTTATGTTGTTTTTTATGTCTTAATGTTCAATGTAACATTCATGTATGTAATCTATTTTCCAAGACTACTAAACTGATTGGTCCTTCGTGTCATGATTCCTTGTAATCATGCCAATGTATTAAAATAATGCACCAACTCTAGGTAACTAGGTTTGGGGAGTTATATATATTACGTACTTACATGTCATGTAATAATATAATACAAGTCATAATATTACTTAGAATGTTGGTTTTAGGTTAATCTAAATAGTCTACATGACTTTTATAACCACACGACATTCCATTAATATGTGTTGTGTGTACTGTTTGATCTTCCCATTTAGTACACAACATATACGAAACATATACATGGTTTGTATTGGAAACATAGAATAAAAAATAAATAATTATAAGAAACAAAATCCATAAACCTCCCTAAGAATTACATGGAATGTAATTTATTAGAATACCCATGTTAGGCGTGTACACTAGCTACACACTCTTTAGTTTGATTTTTATAAAAATTAATATTTCCTTTTGTCTTTCTAACTCATATGAAATTACTATTTCAATATGTATCTATCATGATATGGAATTAATTACATGATGTTTAATTCATATATGTCTTACCTTCACTACACAACAAGGGAGTTTCCTTATATTTTGTATAAGTAACAAAGAGGTACATTATATGTATAGACAGTTAAATGATGTGTAAGCCATTTTCCCCATGTTACTGAACATGAAATCAATATATGTCATGTATTTATAGCATGTAAAAAATTACACATCACGTACAATGAACACATGACTTCTATAATTTACATGGGGTCAATCCATTTGGAGTTACACTATGTGAACATCAGCTAAACACCATGTAACCCGATCAAGTCACATGCTAACTAGTAGTCCATATACATGTAATTATGCATGCTGTGTAACGTCACATACATGATGTTTTTTTATTATCATGGAATTTCCTAGTGTTATTGACAAGATTACATGGTGTGTAATTTTAATTACATGTGGTGTAATAGCATCATCCAGCCATCATATCTAGAACCTTTGGATGGGATTTTTAAATGTTCTTCATATATTCCTATTTATTGTCACATGAAAATGAACAATTATAATATATATAATTTTATATTAAATAATGATAAACTATAAATGAAATAATAATATTCAAATATGTATTAATAAATGAATTTATGGAAAATTATAAATTAAAATGTGACCACTATATTACCGCTTGAATGTTATAGGGTGAAGACAATGTTGGGTTGGTCCCATTACCAATAATTTACTTTTTATGTTTATTTGAATAAATCCTTATACTGAAAGAATAGTGACCTAGAAGATTTTAAGATATGATCTCTTCACATGTAATTTGTATTTAACTTAAAAACAAGAAATCCCTTAGATTGGTTTTCTTTATTCATTGAGAAATCTTGTTAGACGACCTTGTTGTATTGTTATTTCATTTCAATGTAGAATCCATATAATGATATTCACACATTCTCTAAAAACCATAGAACATCACCAATGGATCTATGGGTGCTAGTACAAGGGTACTGATTTCCTTACATCATTCACTATTCATCACAAAAGGAATCCTTTTTGGGTGGAACGATTCTTTTATTCTTCTATCGGTCCTGAGATGGAGGAGTAGGATTATTGCTTCTACGTCTTAATAGTGTTCTCAAATAGTTTCTATATGGTCTTGAGTGAATTCACATTCATATAATTTTGTTGTGAACCCTGATTATCACTTCACTTTCCTTTCAAAATGATATAAAATAGGTTTATATATCTTTGGTTAGATAATTAATAATTTCTCTAAGACCATTACCTATTTGTTAACTCTAAATAAATTCCCTTGTTAAATAATAATAATATAATTATTATTATGCTCCATTACATGTTCTAACACACAACTATTTAAATATCATTTCCATAAGAATTAAATCAATATTTATTTGAATGATATTAAATAAAATATATCATTCACACTAAGACCTTAACTTGTCCCATCAATCCTCCTTGACATTTATTGAACCTTGAGTAAAAAATATTTATTTAAATAAATTAATATCAATATATTAATCATTCATTAAAAAATTATTATTTTCACAAACTAGAAAATAAATATTTTTTAATATTCATGTATCCAACTAAATATTATTTAATAAATAAATATTATTTATTACCTCGAAAATAAAAAAAATATAAATAAATATTCAATATTTACTAGATGAAAAATAATAATTATTTAATATTCAATTCACATATATTATAATTCTAATAACTCATGATTGAATCTATACGATCAACATAAGTTGAATAATAATTATTTATTAGTTTAGAGAATAATATTTGTTCCTTTATTAAATCAATATATTATTTAACTAAGATTTTGGATATGCTTTATAACAGCTTGAATCAACACTTCCCAATGGAATGATAATAACATAATATTTACATTTATAGCTTTGATATTGATGAACCTGATCCAATTTTTTCATCCAAAACATAAAACATTAAACACAAATATTGCATCACTTACATACACCAGGACCTTTTAGGTTTAGAGTATTAGAGGATTAGGTCTAACTATTATATAATAATACCCATTTACTCATATGAGAATTTTTTATACTATACCTAGCATTTATTATTCCATATTAATACTTCATCATATACCACAAGAAACCCTTCTATACATATATCACATAACATCCTTATTTATAACATAGGGAAAAAAGATAAGAATTTTAATATCAATTGATTAGTAAGGGAAAACATAGGCATTAACAATTGAATATCTTGGGTGTACAATATGAGTATAAGGGTATGAGGGGGTATCAAAAGTTTATGATAATTACATATAATAATAAATACTCATCAAACCTAGATCATTGATCATGTTAAATGTAATAATCCTTAACATAGGCAGGATTCATTATAATCAATAATCATAAGCCATGTGATGTAAAGCTTGGTCAAGGGAACCAATAAAAACTCATAGAAATCATAGAGAAAATGTGTTGGTATCATGGAGCATTATTTTCATCACTCATGTAATAAATAACAAGATCCTAGTTAAATCCATAGGAGAAAACTCCATGGATAAATTTATCCTCATTTCCATTGAAGAAAATGAACATTACTCAATGTATTGGAGAGTTATATCCGATTCACCAATCATATAAGCTATATCGGGCTCACCCATCAACATGATCTATATCAAACACAGCTATCATCAAATATAATTTTCAAATACTATACATGGATATAACACATGTAATTTTTAATTTTCATCATCATAAATTTAAAAACAACAAGTATTCCTTTATAGCATTATTTAACCATGGAGAATACACTAGCTTCGAGATAATATATTTCAAACAATCATCTTAAGACATATAGTGAAAAAATATGGATGGTATCATAATATCAATTTACTAGTGAAGCATAGGAATCATTAAATGATGTTTTCATAGGGTAAAATTCATTTAAAATAATATTAGAAATATTTCGTGGAAAAAATGTAAAATATTGTTTTCTTTTGTTAATATTTTATAAAAAATTATCTAAAATTGTGTAAAATATTTTATTTTAAAATAACTATGGAATTTTATAAAGTAATCATGAAAAAATAATTTTTATATTGGTATTAAAAATTATCCTATTGTAAATGTCAAATATAAACATTCTTTTAAAAAATTTGTAAAGAGAGTAAAAAATGACCCAAGTGAAAAATTTTAAGAAATTTCCTTTAAAATGTTTTTAAAAAATTTCAACGATTATATAAAATATCTTTAATAAGTCATTCATGCTTATAAAATAAAATTATATAAATAACATTGATGAAGATTTTGGTTATCCCATAAAAACATTAAGACAACTTTTTTAAAGAAAAACTTTTTTATCTATTTCAAAAAAAATCATTTCAAAGAAAAAATAATATATAGAACATAAAATATCACAATTATAAAAATAGTCATGATATTATATGTGAAGAGTTATTATATACACCATATAAATTAATATGTGTGCATCCATTAGAACATGACTCAAGGAAGAATGTTTGAGATGATAATCCCTTACAACATGGTAATACTTGAAATAAAAATTCATTAAATGATGGAAAATAAAACGATTCTATAAAAAAACTATTTTCCATGAAATAATATGTTAAAATAAATTCAGGGGAAAATACGCACAAAATATAAAATAAATCATGTTGTATCACATGATTTATATCTAAAAGAATTAAAATTCCGAACATAAAAACCCTTGAAAATTTTATAACATTTGAATCAATATATCATAAAAGTGACAACTTCAAAGAAACATTAAATATCCTGATAAAATATTTATTCATGATATAATATCTCTGTGACGTCCCAGACCTGGGTGCGACGCAACAGGTGCCCTGAGCACGGTTCACCACGTGACCTCAAGTGCATTTCCCCAAATGCCAGAGGCTTCCGACTAGCAGCGAGGGCCCATGTCTGATAGTGGGGAAACTATGCCCTCATTTGTCAAATTGTAGCACAGTGGAATACCAAAATAAATATACAACGACAGCGGAAGCAGTAAACCCTAAAATTACTGAAATAAACTACTGCAATGGATATAACCAGTAGTATATAAAAGACAATGCTACATGTTTCAAGTTCTTAGAAAATATCCTGAACATGTTATACATCAATACAGTACAGCAGAAAACCGAGTACAGCAAAGCAAAGAAAACAGATGGCAGCGGCATCACGAGCCTAGGCTCGGTCCCATGCCCTCCTACTCCTCTACAACAGTCAAGTACTTGTATAGGGACTCATGCCCCTATCTACACCTACAGTAACGTAATCTGTTTGGGCCGAAAAGCGTGACCCAAACAGGGCGTGGGAAATACATCTCAGTAGGCACCCACCAAAGGCTCGTGCCCAACTGCGTGTAAGCATGCAACAATAGTGTGCAGTAGTAAAATGAAATAAAGTAAGCAGTACTCAAAAGTAACTAATTACCAGTTATATTGCAATTTTATTATCTATTTAATCTATTTAAATATTAGAAATCACCACAGTGCATTTCCAAGTAAACAATCCACGTCCTCAGACAAGTAACCCCTACCCTCAGGTAGCGAGTATCCAACACAAGAATCCGCCCTCATGCATAACATAAATTTTCCCTCAGGCGTAGGTAGTGTCGCCCTCAAGCACAGAGTCTTTGGCCCAAAGGTACAGAAGAAGTTGCCCTCAGGCCGAAAATATCTACAGCCCACAGGCTAAATAGTGCAGTGCCCACAGGGTAATCAAAACAAGGCCCTCAGGCTAAACAGGTAACTGGTCCATGCCCAAAATATCAAAATGTAGTAAGAAAACAATTCCTCTCAAGTCAATTCTACGATTACTGCCTTTGAGTCATACCCTCGGGTATCCTGGCCAAACGCCTAAACAGTGAAACACACCCCTGGGGTGGTTTCGGATCCAAGAAACGATCCCAACCAGCATTTTATTATCACAATTAACTACCTAATCAATTCTAGGCATTAAATATAGCAACAAACTCAGCCACACAACACCCCAACATGGGTTCGTGGCACAAAAATTCACAAAAACGCACGACAATTGGAAAATGAACACAAAGACACCTACCTTATATGTCAACGAGCATTATACCCGAACACCGACTCCAGAAACGCCCAAGAACGGCATAGATCTGACGAAGAACAAAACCCATTAAAACATAAATAACCTATGTTAGGAGAATAATTGGTAAGAACGGTACCAGGAGAGGAGAGGGATTACCCGTTCGGTTCCAACGGGATCGTCCGAGGCAGAAATCGATTCCAGACGAACCCCCGACAGATCTTCAAAGGTCCAGCCATCCTCCTTTGGCTCCAAAATGGCTCAAACCCCTCCTCTGCCAAATGAGGAGGCTACTTCTTCTTTTAAGCTGAAAAAACAAAGTACATGGCGTGTACGTGTGAGTACACGGTGTGTACTTCTTTCATTTAACTGTTCATTTGGCGGCACCACCACACTGCTCACCCGTCGAGCTGAGTACACATCATGTACTCCTGAGTACACGGCGTGTACTATCGCCCACCTAGTAGTGACTCCACCGCCTTACTGCTTAAGCCTTCCGACTGACTACATGGCGTGTAAGGTACCACTACACGACATGTAGTCGGTTCCTAGACCCTTCTTCACCGGCATGGCTACACGCCTCGTGTACTCATCCCAACACGGCCAAAAGTACACGACATGTGGACAAGTACACGACATGTAGTTTCGAAATTTAGCATTTTTCCCCATTTTCCATATTTTCTCAAAAACACTTAAGGAAAAGAAAACAGAAGAAACCCGTACCTCAAAATTAAGAACCGGGTTATTAAAAACTTCCCCCCTTATAGAAATTCGTCCCCGAATCGCCCTTCCAAGGGTGGCTAAGATAATGCTCAGAACAACTCTGGCCACTGAGCAAGTACGTCAGCCTCCTGCTCCCAGGTCTCATCCTGCACTCGGCCATACTGCCATAGCACCTGTACGAGATGAACTGACTGGCCTCGGAGAACCTTCATGCTCCTCTCAACGATACAGATCAGATTCTTATCAAAGGACGCATCATGCTGAAGCTCAACCTCCTCTGGCTGAAAGGTGTGAGATGGGTCTGAATGTTAGTGACGCAACTGAGACACGTGGAAGACGTCGTGCATGGATCGGTACCGTTGTGGTAACTACAACCGATAGGCAACCAGCCCGACTCTCTCCAGAATCTCGAATGGCCCCACATACCTCAGTGAAAGCTTACCATGTCTCCTAATCCGCTTGTGTCCCATCCTCGGTGAAACAAATAGAAAAACCTGATCCCCAACCACGAACTCCAAAGGTCGTCTGAGGCGATCAGTATAAGACTTCTGAAGAGACTGCGCGGTAGCCATCTTCTTTTGAATCAACTAGACCTGCTCCGATGCCTCCTGCACGAGCTGTGGCCCCAGTAATGCTGCCTCACCTGCCTCTAACCCTCACAAAGGTGATCGGAATGGCCTACCATATAAAGCTTCATATGTTTCCATATCAATAGTTGCCTGAAAACTATTGTTATAGGCGAAATCGACTAAGGGAATATGTTTCTCCCAAGATCTCCCAAAGTCTAGGACGCATGCGTGCAACATGTCCTCTAGCACCTGTATCGTCCGCTCTAACTGGCCATCTTTCGGAGGGTGGTATGTTGTGCTCAGAAGCACCTTTGTACCATGCTCCCTATGAAAACTCTGCCATAAACGAGACGTAAAATGGGCGTACCTATCTGAAACGATAGAACGAGGGAGCCCATGAAGACGTACGATCTCTCGGATATACAGCCTTCTGAGCTCGTCCACACCGAAGGTCTCCTTGATCGGCAAGAAATGAGCTACCTTCGTGAGTCTGTCCAAAACAACCCACACGACGTTATTGCCTCGAGGTGACCTCGGAAATACCGTCACGAAATCCATCGCGACATCATCCCATTTCCACTTTGGAATGGGTAACTGCAGTAACAGCCAGCTGGCCTCTCGTGCTCTTCTATCACCTGCTGACAGGTGGAAGACCTCGTAACCAAACCAACTATCTCTCTCTTCATACCTGGCCACCAGTACTCATGCCTCAAGTCACAGTACATCTTGGTAACCCTGGGATGAACTGCCCAAGCTGAAGCATGAAACTCCCACATTAACTCCTCGCGTATATCCCCTGGAACCTATACACGTCCATGGAAATGCAGGACCTCATAATCGCCTATCATCCAACCGGGAGGAGGGTCCTCACTTGCCACCGAATCCCATAGAACTAGGCCTTATGAAACCGGTTGCTGCCTCATCCTCACTCTTTCCAAGAGGGTAGGAGTCACAGCTAACGAGGAAAGATAATCCTTCCCCTGAATGTCACGCACCTCCAGATATATCTCAGAGAACAAAGCCATAAGCTGTCACTCACCACTAGCCTCCTGCACTGCATGTATCTGAGTCTTCCTTCTTAGTGCATCAGCTACTGCATTACCTTTACCAAGTGTATAGGCAAGCTCATAATCGAAGGACTGTAGGTACTCGACCCACCTTCTCTGCCTCAGATTCAGGTCACGCTGAGTAAATATATACTTCAGACTTTTGTGGTTGGTGAAAACACAAAATACTCTCCCAACAGATAATGTCTCCAACAACGCTATGCATGAACAACTACAGCTAACTCGAGATCATGCATCGGGTAATTCCTCTCATGTGGCCTCAACTGCCAAGACCCGTACGCGACAACCCGGTCGCCCTGCATCAAAATGGCTCCCAGCACAATCCTTGATGCATCACAGTAAACTGTATAGCTCTTCCCCTACTCTGGGAGTATCAGGATCGGTGTTGATGTCAACTTTTACTTCAAGTGCTGAAAAGTTGTCTTGCAAGCTTCTGACGAAACGAACATCACAACATTCTTAGTCAGACTTGTCAACGGTGATGCTATGCGGGACAAGTCCTGTATGAAGCATCTGTAGTAACCAGCCATCCCTAAGAAACTTTTTGTCTCAAACACGTTCTTAGGTTGCTCCCAGGAAACTACTGCTCTCACCTTCTTTGGGTCTATTGTTACTCTTGCCTCAAGGATAATATGACCGAGGAAGTGAATCTGGTCCATCCAAAAGTGGCACTTTGAGATCTTAGCATATAGCCGATTCTCTCTCAGTGTACTCAATACGATCTCAAGATGGGTGGAATGGTCGTTTCGAGTGTGAGAGTACACCAAGATGTCATCCACGAATACTACCACAAATGAATCAAGATATGGATGGAACACACGATTCATCAGAGCCATGAAAACTGTTGGCACGTTCGTTGGTCTAAATGGCATAACTGCATACTCATATAGACCATACCTACTACTGAAAGCTGTGAGAGGTATATCAGATGGTCTAACGTGCAGCTAATGATATCCGGATCTCAGGTAAATCTTCGAGAACACTCGTGCTCCACGAAGCAGATCAAACAGATCATCTATCCTCGAAAAGGGATATTGTTTCTTAACCGTCAACTGGTTCAGCTTCCGATAATCCACGCAAAGTCTAAGGGTACCGTCCACTTTTTTCGCAAAAAGGACCAGAGAACCCCAAGGAGAAGTACTGGTTCGGATAAAACCCTTCACTTGTAGCTCCTCTAACTTCCTCTTGAGCTCCTGTAACTCAGGCGTGGCTATCCTATAAGGAGGAAAGGACACCGGTGCTGCTCCTAGGACAAGCTCGATAGAGAAATCCACCTCACGCACCGGAGGTAGACCTGAAAAGTCTTCTAGGAAGACATCCCTGAAACGATCAACAACTGGAGGGAAATCCATCTGACAAGTCCCCTGATCATCCAGATATAATATCACTATCTAGGCTATGACTCCACCTCTCCCATGATGCTCTTGTCGAGATCAATGTAAGAATGGTATAGAGTAAGAGGTTTCCAACCTCTGATACCAATTGTAGGATCGAAATATAATATGAGATGCTCAATATACAAGAGGGGGGGTGAATTGTATACTTTAAAAATTCCTTTGGAACCTTTAAAGTTAGTTATGAATAACTAAAGTTTCTTTATGAAAAGGAAAGGACTAAGTTTAACAAAGTTAAACTAAGTAGATTCACAATACCTCTAACACCGAACTAAACTTGGAAAGAGATTCCAAAAGTAGGTTCCGGAAATATGGTTCCGGAAATTGAAACTTAACAAAAGTTACAATATGAGATTCTACCTTAAAGCGTATAGAATCTAAACTAATCAGAGTAAGTAAGGAAGTATAAGAAAGTTATACTTTCCTTAAGATACAAATTGCAGCGGAATAAAGACAAGTAGTAAAACTACTAGTAACAAGATAATAGTCTTTTAACCCAAAGAGAAGGGTATCCAACAACCTTGGATAAAGGTCCCTTGATTTATACTTTCAAGCAAGTCTGTCTTACCCACACCAGGGTAAGCCCTCGATACGAAGATCGGTGTCTCTGTCTTGCTATCCCCGCAAGCCCTCAACTTCAAGGTAGTTGGAAACCTCTGTCTTTCTCAGCAAGAAAGCCCTCGATCTTTAAGGTAGTCGGAACCTCTGTCTTTCTCAGCAAGAAAGCCCTCGATCTTTAAGGTAGTCGGCACCTCTGTCTTCCTATCCTCGGAAGCCCTCGAATGTAATCACCAACATTCGGAGTCGCACGAAGCATTGAGAGTTAATAAGAGACTCTCTCTCTAGAAATCACTTCAACAGCATGTAAGCACTTTTTCAGCAATCAGCTATCAGCCATCAGCCATCAGCCATCAGCATTCATCAGCACCGAGCTCTTTCAAATGAGCTCCTATTTATAGGTAAGGTCGGCTCCTTCTCCAACGGTCATATTTTCCTTAAAGTTCGGAGGGACCTGTACACGTGTCACTTAGACAACGGTTAGTTTATAACAAAATGGACGACATCGTTTTATAACAAAACAAGTGTAACAGAAAGTACGACATCGTTTTAAACTCTAACATAAAAGTTCGGAATAGAAACTTCGGAGTGAAGGTTCGGAGTGAATAAATTCAGAGTGTATAAAACAATGATAATCAGATTCTGTTTAATAGGAGAATTCGGAATGAGAATTCGGAATAGGAATTCGTCATCAGAAATCGTAATGAGAATTCGTCATCAGAAATCGTAATGAGAATTCGTCATCAGAATTCGTAATGAGAATTAGGAATGAGATTTCTTCATTAGAATTCGTAATGAGAATTCTTCATTGGAATTCGTAATGAGAATTCTTCTTCAGAATTCGTAATGAGAATTCTTCTTCAGAATTCGTAATGAGAATTCAGAATGGGATTTCTTCATTAGAATTCGTAATGAGAATTCTTCTTCAGAATTCGTAATGAGAATTCGGAATGGGATTTCTTCATTAGAATTCGTAATGAGAATTCTTCTTCAGAATTCGTATCCTGAATCTGGAATAGAACATAGTCAGAATTCATATCCGGAATTCGGAATGAAACTTCCTTATAGTTCTTGTCCAGAACCGAATCCTAAAACAGAATGCTTTTATATCTAAGTTTTAATGACTCCGAGAAAATGAATCCGAAACTCATACTTAAGAAAAATATGGATGAAAATATGATAAGAATAATTTTTCTTATAAAAGCGATTTTCCTTAAGAAAGCAATTTTCGTTATAAAAGCAATTTTCCTTATAAAAGCAATTTTCCTTAAGAAAGCATTTTTCCTTACAAAAGCGATTTTCCTTAAAGATAAGGTGTTTGTGATTTTCAAAACAAGAAGGAATGGAAAAGTCATAAGGAAAACCTTATTGACTCAACAATCTCCCCCTTTTTGGAAGGCACAAACATCCTTACGAAAAAGCTATTCTAAGAAGAAAGAAACACATTAAAGCTTATCTCCCTTGGTTTAAGAATATAGATGAATACGACTAACTCCCCCTTAGGCTTTGAAACTCTAAGGATCGTATTCATATTTCCGGAGTGATGTTTCTTTAAGAAAAACTCCCCCTTAAACAAACTCTTATTAGAGTTCTTTTTCCTTGGGTATTTTTTCTTTCTCCCCCTTTGATAAACTCTTATTAGAGTTCCTCTTTTTCTTAAGGATCTTTTCCTTCTCCCCCTTTGTGATTTTCAAAAATAATTGGAGGGAATGGAAAAAATTAACAAGGTACCTAAAAAATTATTACAAACGAAACAACAAACACAATTCTCATTATATTTGAAATGTCAGCAACAAAAAACAGATTACAACAAAAAGATCGGATTGGTCATTTCGGATCTTTCTCCTTCGACATGAGCCCTTTAAGAATCGTCTTGATCTTCTTGAGGTCCTTATGATCTTCCTCTGCTTGCTTCTCTAAGATGACTATTCTTGCTGACCGAGCTTCAATTACTTCTTCCTGAGCCTTCAACTTTTCTTCCTGGGCTTTCATCTTCTCTTCCTAAGTCTTCATTCTTTCTAGAAAATCGATCCGATGATCCCTTTCAAATTTCCAACTCTGATTAACGGAGTTGAGCTTTCCATTCAGATCTCTCACTTCCTGAATCCGAATGTTCTTTTCCTCTTTCAATTTCTCATCGAATGATGCAGTCATCTCATGAAACTTCTTGTCCTCGGTTTGAAATGCATCCTTAATATTTTCTTGAAACTCATCTAAAAGCCTCATCTCCTCCACAGTTTTCTTAGACCAGCTTGTCATCCTTTTGCAAGATCTTTTATGTGCTTCGTAACCAATGAAGAAATTTTTTAACTGAGCTTCAATCTCAACACACTTATCCATTACCATTGATACGGAGTCAGTTTTCTTATTCAGCGCATGTTGAAGCATCTGGCATCTGGAATCTATACTGGAGAAGGTCGGAATGGTTCCCACCAACTTCTTCAAAGACTGGACAACAAAATCATGCCCCAATGATGATGACTCCGAATCAGAAATCTTTCTAGGAGAATTTTCTTCCTCAATAAGTTCCAACTTCCTCTTAGAAGAACTACCAGCTTCCTTCCTCATACTCTTTTCTAAACTCGGGGTATCAGCAAGAATTCGTTTCCCCTTATCTTTTTCCGGAATAGAAACCTGTTTCGGAGATTTCTTCTCACTATCAGACACTTGAACAACCAAATCTTCCTCATCAGCAACTTCTACATTTTCCTTCTGAGCAGCATCAAGTGAAAGATGTTCTTCTTCTCTCGGACAAGAAACTTCTTCTTCACCTTTCTCTTCTTCCAATTCAGGAGTAACAAGCTTTGAAGATTGAGCTTCAGATGTTCTGAGCGACAAGTGTTCCGAAGGAGTTCCTTTATATTCATCTACCTGTTTGAGCACATCTCCTGTCTCACCACATCCTTCAGCAGCTTCTTCAACTTCTTGCACTTGCTCTACTTCCTCAGTAGCAACAGCCTCTTCCGGGGTAACAAGATTTCTTCCTGGAGTCTCAGGTAGAGATTCCAGAGAGAAAGATCTCGGAACGGGAATGGTTGCTGAAACCATTTCGTTGAACTTTAACAAGGCCTGAGCTACCTTAGCCTCGTACATTTTCTTCTTCAGTTTCTTCTCCTTTGCTTGTTTCTCGAGCTCATCAGCAGCCTTCTCTTTCAGAGCTTTAGCCTCTGCAGGATCCAATCCGAACTGCGGATCTCCTTCCTTCCTCTTCTCTTTGTCAGCTCTCCACTTCGCTGCACCCTCATCAGTATAGGTTTTCTTCTTCTTAGACTTAGGAGGTGCGGAGTGTACTTCCTTAGACTTGGGTTCCTCAGCTTCGACAACCACTTCTTTCAGCTTCCTCTTCCTTACCGGCTTGGATGATTCCGGATCAGCCACTTTCGGAGTCACTTCTACTTGTAGAGGTAGATCAATAAACTTCCCTGACTCCTTGTCAAAAGCTATATTCATCCTTTTAAGAGTGGAATCACTGAGCAACATGATCTTGCAAACTTTAGGCTTAGAACTGCAAGCTACATTGAAAGATTCTAGGCACCGAACTATGAGCTTTGACAATATTGCCGGGTACATCACGATCTGAGCTCTCAGATTCCCCTTCTTCAAATTCTCAATGTTAAGAAGAATATGCTTCATCAGGTTGAACTTCCTTAGATTTATCAGGAAATCTAAGATATATATCTCACATTTCTTCAAGCTGTCCTTATCTCCTTTTCTCAGTACAATAAGCCCTTGCACCCATAACTCCAGAATCCGGAAGTTTGTAGATAGGCTTGCTATTTTCGGAGCCTTGTCATCATCCAATCCGAGAATTTCTAAGGCTTTCTCCTTGTTGAAACTACCCAAAGAGTCTGGAAATACGTGGGAAATAAACTCAGCTTCCCCTTCATAACTTATCCCTACCAAGCTTGCGGCCTTGGTGTAAGAAAGCTTATATGTCTTGCCATACGATTTGAAAGAAAATTTTTCTCTATTATCTTCCTCGAAGAAAGCAACTGACTCATAAAACTCGGCAAGCAAGTCAGAGTAGACTTCATCTTGGTTGCCGGTTTTTGATACCGCAACACCTTTCCAGCCATTCATCTTGATATTCTTTGAAATAATAGAATCGTAGTTGCTGAAGAAATTCGGATGAACTAACCTCTATCTGTAGACTAACTACTGAGAAATGGGCTTGGTTGAAGACATTTCTTGAGAAGCTAACTCTGCAGACATTCAGATTAGAAGTCCTCTGAGATATTCGGAACAGAGAAGACTGAAGTTCGGAACTGAGAAAACTGTGGTTCGGAACGGCCTTAAATCGGAGAGTTAGAGCTTCAGCACGCAAAAGCTTGAAATCGATGTGGGACGAGAAAATAGGGTCCCCTTTATATAGGCAATGTGATGACGGTTCAACTTCCTCGGTTGATCTAACGGTCTAGAATGGTCTGAGATCAAATCTAATGGTTGAGAGCTTGAATCCGATCTTTTTGAGGTTTTTATTAAAGTAATGAATTAAGAAATCCAAAAACCGAAAACAAACTATAAGAAATTTCCAGCAAGTAAAATATGATTACGAAAACTTCGGTAAGAAAATCATACCTTTCGGATTAGCTTAGGAAAGTTGTTCGTAATGGGTAATATAAAGATGACTACGAAAAACTCAATACGAAAAACTAAATACGAAAAACTTAATACGAAAAATTCAATACGAAAAACTAAATACGAAAAAGTAAATACGAAAAGTCAATACGAAAAACAAAATACGAAAAAGTAAATACAAAAAGTCAATACGAAAAACAAAACTTGGTACGAAAATCTGGTTATGAAAGTCCCAGTACGAAAGTTGTCCATTCCGGAAATTTTTAATACGAATACTTTCATTCCAGAAGTATTCTGTACAAAAATATCCATTCTGGAAAAGTTTCATTCCGGAAGTTTTCATTCCAGAAATCTTCGTTCCGAAAAGTTTGAAAACAAATTTTTGAAAAACTTTGTTAAACAATCAATCAAATGTACACCCCCTATGAAAAGGAGTTTATTACTGTAAGGAGATTTTTTTCAACAGAAAGTTAATTAAGGAAGATTACCTTACATTTATCATTCCTAACTTCTGTTTAATATATTCAAATCTATCAGAAGGCAAAGATTTTGTGAAAATATCAGCAAGTTGATCTTGCGTTCCGATAAACTGAAGAATAATATCTCCTTTAAGTGTGTGATCCCTAAGAAAGTGATGCCTAATATCTATGTGTTTTGCACGAGAGTGATGTTCAGGGTTTTTACTTAGGGCAATGGCACTTGTGTTATCACACAAAATTTGAGTTTTAGTAAAACTCAAGCCATAGTCTGTGAGTGTGTGTTGCATCCACAACACTTGTTCACAACAACTTCCAGCTGCTACATATTCAGCTTCAGCAGTGGAGAGTGCAACAGAATGTTGCTTCTTGCCTCACCAAGAAACTAATGAATCTCCTAAGAAATGACAAGTTCCGGATGTACTTTTCCTATCCATTCTACATCCACCAAAGTCATCATCAGAAAAGATTTTTAGAACAAAATCATTTCCAGAAGCATAAAATAATCCTAGATCCATGGTTCCCTTAAGGTAGCGAAAAATTCTTTTTACTGCCTTTAAGTGAGATTCCTTAGGATTGGATTGATATCTTGCACATAAGCATACAGAAAACATTAATTATGGTCGACTAGCTGTTAAGTAAAGTAGACTTCCAATCATACCTCTAAAAGATGTTTGATCTACTGGTTTCCCAGCTTCATCAAGATCTAAAGAATTTGAGGTACCAATAGGAGTACTTATACTCTTAGTGTTGTCATAACCATACTTTTTAAGAAGATATTTAATATACTTATGTTGAGATATGTAGGTTCCTTATGGTTTTTGAGAAATTTGAAAACCAAGAAAAAATGTTAACTCACCCAACATACTCATTTCAAACTCAGATTTCATTAGACTAGAAAAAGAGTCAGTCAAAGATTGCTGAGTTGAACCAAATATAATGTCATCAACATAAATTTGAACAATCAAAACATTTTTCTTATCTTTCTTTATAAAAAGGGTTGGATCTGCATTTCCATTAACATAGTTATTTTGAAGAAAAAATCCAGTAAGTCTATCATACCATGCTCGTGGGGCTTGTTTAAGACCATACAAAGCTTTGGTAAGTCTAAAAACATGATCTGGATGTTTTGTATCTTCAAAGCCAGGAGGTTGTTCAACAAAAACATCCTCTTGAACATAACCATTAAGAAAAGCACATTTCACATCCATTTGGAAAAGTTTGAAATTAAAGAATGCTGCAAAGGCAAGTAGAATACGAATAGATTCAAGTCTAGCTACTGGAGCATAGGTTTCTTCATAGTCTATTCCTTCTTGCTGATTATAGCCATTAGCAACAAGTCTAGATTTATTTCTAACAATGACTTCATTTTCATCACATTTATTTCTGAAAACCCATTTTACTCCAATAACAGAAGTTTCCTTAGGTCTTTCAACCAAGGTCCAGACTTTATTCCTTTCGAATTCATTTAGTTCATCTTGCATTGCTTTGATCCAATCATCATCACCTAAAGCTTCATCAATGCTTTTAGGCTCTAATTGTGAAAGTAATGCTAGATGTTCTACTTCATTTCTTAAGGAACTTCTAGTCCTTACAGGTTGATTTACATCACCAATGATACTATCACTGGGATGATTCTTAAGAAACACCTGATTTGGGTTTTGTAAAACCTGTTCATCAACATAGGGTAGAAAGTCTTCTGGGGTAAATGTTTCAGAAGTATCTTCTTGAACAATTTCCTTATCAGAAGGTTCTTCTATCGAAGGTTGATAATCAGTTTTTGAAAACACATCCGAAGATGTAGGTTGGGAGGTTTTAAAAACAAAAGGGTCTGATTCATCAAATTTTACATGTACTGTTTCTTCAACGGTACAAGTATTTTTATTAAAAACTCTATAAGCCTTAGAGGTTGTGGAATAACCTAAGAAAATTCCTTCATCAGACTTTGGTGCGAATTTATGTAAGTTATCTTTAGTATTCAAAATGAATACTTTTCAACCAAAAACCTTGATGTAGGAAAGTCTTGGTTTTCTACCATTCCATAACTCATAAGGAGTTTTATTAAGAAAAGGTCTAATCAAAACTCGATTTATAGTATAACAAGCAGTACTTACAGCTTCAGCCCAGAAATGTCTAGAAATAGAATATTCACTCAACATGGTTCTAGTTACTTCTTGAAGAATTCTATTTCTTCTTTCAACTACACCATTTTGTTGAGGAGTTCTAGGTGCTGAAAAATTGTGAGTAATACCTTTCTTACTATAAAAAGTTTCAAAAAAAGAATTTTGAAATTCTCCTCCATGATCACTATGAATAGTTTTCAATGGAAGGTTTTTCTCATTTTTAACATGAGCTCTAAAACTTTTGAAATAAGAAAAAGCTTCAGATTTCTTTGCTAGAAAATAGACCCAAGTAAATCTAGTGTAATCATCAACTAGAACAAACACATAGTATTTGCCTCCAATGCTTCCAGTTTGTGTTGGACCGAAAAGATCCATATGCACTAACTGTAATGCATCGGTTGTTGAGACTTCACCGATTGACTTAAAACTAGTTTTATGTTGCTTTCCATATTGACAAGGATCACAAACTTTAGAAGAATCAAATGTAAGCTCCGGTAGATCCTTAACTAGTTTCTTCTTAGAGAGTTTATATAGGTTCCTAAGATTCCAGTGTCCTAATCTTCTATGCCATAACCAAGAATGATCTTCCATTTCACTTAGGCAAGGTAAATCTTGGCTTCTTAGGTCTTCTAAGTTTAAGGTGTAAACATTCTATTGCCTGTTGGCTGAGAGAATAAATTCTTCATTGGAATTGTGAACTAAGCATTTATCATTCCTAAAATTCACAAGGTAACCTTCGTCACATAACTGACTTATGATAATGAGGATATGCTTAAGACCTTTAACAAAAAGAACATTTGAAATCAAGGTTTTACCCAAAAGAACTATATTACCAATACCAACAATCTATCCCTTAGCATTGTCTCCGAAAGTTACCTTTCCTCCTTTCGTTTTGATAATCTTTTCAAAAAATATTTTGTTACCAGTCATGTGCCGGGAACATCCACTATCCATGTACCAAATATTGTTGCTGGAACTTTCTTTATTTTCCTGAAATTAAGAACAAAGTTAGACTTTCGGAATCCAGACTTGTTTGGATCCGAGATTTCCTGACAATAAAATTTTAGGTATCCACATTTTCTTAGAAAAGAAAGCTTTATGAAAACCTAAGGATTGGGTTTTTTTTAAGGAACAATTTTTTGCCCAGTGACCACCACATTGACATTTAGTGCAAAATTGGGCACTCTGAGGAACAAAATAATTGTTACTAAAAACTGGTTTTGCATGGGTATAACCAAATCCGGATTTATTTCTTAAAGGTCGTATTTGAGAATACATCTTATCAAAATTTTCTTTACCATGGGTAAAGTTTGATAAACACTTCTTTAAGGAAAAAATTTCAGACTTGAGTTTTACAACCAAGTTTTTATCCTCAAAATCATTAGTTTTGGAACTAGAGTTAGGCTTGAAAACATTTTTCTTAGAAATTACTTTTTCTAACTCTTTAGAAAGTTTATTCTTCTCAGAACTTACTTCCTCAAGATTTTTTGAAATACTTTCAAAATCAGCATTTTTCTTATCAAGATCTTTAGAAAGATCTGATATCTCTTTAGTAAGAATAGAATTCCTAGAATTTTCCTTATCAGGTTTCTTGTTGAGTTTGGAATTCTCAATCTCAAGAAGTTCAGAAAACCTAGAGACTTCTTCATAAGTAGGTAAAGTATTTTCCTCATCAGAAGATGATTCTTCATCAGAAGAGTTATAATATTTACTATCATTAGGATTTAAGGAAACATTGGTCAGTGATTCAGCATTTCGTACCTTAGCCATAAGACAATGATTATCAATTGGTAATCTGGCTATAAGACCAAGATTCTTCTGTCCTGAAGATTCATATTTAGAAGATTCATCTGAAGAGTCACCACCACTGGCACTCCAGGTGTCATTAGCTTTCAGAACTTTCTTAGCTTTGGCTTTGTAATACTTCTTCCTGTTCCTGTCTGAATGTCTTTCCTTTCTTTCTTTCTTTTTGAGCATAGGACAATCTGGTCTAATATGTCCAGCTCTCTTACATTCATAACATGTAACTTCTCCATCTTTCTTATCTTTCCTGTCCTTCTTCTTATACTTAGATTGAAAGTTTCTCTGTCCAGCTATCTTGTTAATCCTTCGAGCAAGATTGGCTAATTCATTTTCTGAAACTTCACTTTCACTAGATTCGGATTGGAAAAATGACTTTCTTTGATTTGGATCTGGTTACTCTCTCAGGAGTCTTAGCTTTCATCTGATTTGAAGTTGTAGTAAAAGCAACAATACCATTTCCATTCTTCTTCTTGATGTTGTCAGCATCTCTCTTCATTCTGGTCTCATGTTGTAGAAGAGTTCCAAATAATTCATCAAGAGTAATTTGAGTAACCTTCCTGTTCTCATCTATAGCTGTTCTCTTGGATTCCCACTCATTGGGCATAATGTCAATTATCTTGTCCACAAGAGCTTCATCATCTAAACCTTTTTCTCCCATAGATTGTAGACTGTTGACGATTGTCATAAATCTTTGTTGAACTTTACAGATAGGTTCTCCATAAGGAAAGTTGAAGCCATGATATTCAGCTCTAAGCATAGCTCTTCTAGTCTCAATCACCTTAGAAGTCCCAAAATGTGTAACCTCTAACTTCTTCCATATACAGTTAGCTGCTTCACAAGAAGAAATTTGGCTATATATATTTCTAGTCATTGAACATAATAAAGTATTGCGTACCTTATAGTTGAGTTGATATTCTTGCTTTTCCTGGTTAGTAAAGGTTCTGACTTCATTGTCAGGAATTTTATAATCACCAGTAAGCATCACAAAGTTGTCTACTCCAGTATTGATAACAAATGTCTTCATACGATCTCTCCATTATTTATAATCATTACCATCGAATAATGGTGGCCTTGTAGGATTCAGATTGTCAATCGATCCAACATTAATTCCTGCCATACTAAATAACTTGGATACAAACTTGTTAGTAGCTTAGAATCGAAATCACAATGTTCGGAATGGGAAATATCGGAATGACAAAGTTCGGAATAGAAAAATGAGCAAGAAAAACTTGTATGTGAGTACAAGTATTTTAGTAACCTTGGCTCTGATACCAAATGTAAGAATGGTATAGAGTAAGAGGTTTCCAACCTCTGATACCAATTGTAGGATCGAAATATAATATGAGATGCTCAATATACAAGAGGGGGTGAATTGTATACTTTAAAAATTCCTTTGGAACCTTTAAATTTAGTTATGAATAACTAAAGTTTCCTTAAGAAAAGGAAAGGACTAAGTTTAACAAAGTTAAACTAAGTAGATTCACAATACCTCTAACACCGAACTAAACTTGGAAAGAGATTCCAAAAGTAGGTTCCGGAAATATGGTTCCGGAAATTGAAACTTAACAAAAGTTACAATATGAGATTCTACCTTAAAGCGTATAGAATCTAAACTAATCAGAGTAAGTAAGGAAGTATAAGAAAGTTATACTTTCCTTAAGATACAAATTGCAGCGGAATAAAGACAAGTAGTAAAACTACTAGTAACAAGATAATAGTCTTTTAACCCAAAGAGAAGGGTATCCAACAACCTTGGATAAAGGTCCCTTGATTTATACTTTCAAGAAAGTCTGTCTTACCCACACCAGGGTAAGCCCTCGATACGAAGATCAGTGTCTCTGTCTTGCTATCCCCGCAAGCCCTCAACTTCAAGGTAGTTGGAAACCTCTGTCTTTCTCAGCAAGAAAGACCTCGATCTTTAAGGTAGTCGGCACCTCTGTCTTTCTCAGCAAGAAATCCCTCGATCTTTAAGGTAGTCGGAACCTCTGTCTTCCTATCCCCGGAAGCCCTCGAATGTAATCACCAACATTCGGAGTCGCACGAAGCTTTGAGAGTTAATAAGAGACTCTCTCTCTAGAAATCACTTCAACAGCATGTAAGCACTTTTTCAGCAATCAGCTATCAGCCATCAGCCATCAGCCATCAGCATTCATCAGCACCGAGCTCTTTCAAATGAGCTCCTATTTATAGGTAAGGTCGGCTCCTTCTCCAACGGTCATATTTTCCTTAATGTTCGGAGGGACCTGTACACGTGTCACTTAGACAACGGTTAGTTTATAACAAAATGGATGACATCGTTTTATAACAAAACAAGTGTAACAGAAAGTACGACATCGTTTTAAACTCTAACATAAAAGTTCGGAATAGAAACTTCTGAGTGAAGGTTCGGAGTGAATAAATTCAGAGTGTATAAAACAATGACAATCAGATTCTGTTTAATAGGAGAATTCGGAATGAGAATTCGGAATAGGAATTCGTCATCAGAAATCGTAATGAGAATTCGTCATCAGAAATCGTAATGAGAATTCGTCATCAGAATTCGTAATGAGAATTCGGAATGGGATTTCTTCATTAGAATTCGTAATGAGAATTCTTCATTGGAATTCGTAATGAGAATTCTTCTTCAGAATTCGTAATGAGAATTCGGAATGGGATTTCTTCATTAGAATTCGTAATGAGAATTCTTCTTCAGAATTCGTAATGAGAATTCGGAATGGGATTTCTTCATTAGAATTCGTAATGAGAATTCTTCTTCAGAATTCGTATCCTGAATCTGGAATAGAACTTAGTCAGAATTCATATCCGGAATTCGGAATGAAACTTCCTTATAGTTCTTGTCCAGAACCGAATCCTAAAACAAAATGCTTTTATATCTAAGTTTTAATAAGTCCGAGAAAATGAATCCGAAACTCATACTTAAGAAAAATATGGATGAAAATATGATAAGAATAATTTTTCTTATAAAAGCGATTTTCCTTAAGAAAGCAATTTTCCTTATAAAAGCAATTTTCCTTATAAAAGCAATTTTCCTTAAGAAAGCATTTTTCCTTACAAAAGCGATTTTCCTTAAAGATAAGGTGTTTGTGATTTTCAAAACAAGAAGGAATGGAAAAGTCATAAGGAAAACCTTATTGACTCAACAATCAACTCGCCTGAACATCCCATTCTCCCTTGTATAGAAACTCTCTGCCCTCTAGTGACGTGAAACGTACCCTGCGATGCTAGAAGTCTACAAAGGCTCGGAAGGGAACCGACCAGTCCATCCCAAGAATGATGTCATAGCTCGTCATCTCTAAAACCTAGAGATCCCAAAAGAAGTGACACCCTCTAACATTAATGGGGAAATCCTTACACTGACGCACACCAGCTGTCCTAGACCCCAACATAGTGTCTAGCATCATGATATTAGACGAAGAAGAAGAAACACTGAGCCCAAGGATCTCTACAACGGGTACTAAGATGAAACTATGCGTAGCACCTGTATCAAAAAGTACTGAAGACAAGACAGAAGCTACTAGAATAGTACCTCTGACTGTAGAAGGACCGGGATCCTGCTCCTGCTGGGTCTGTTGCACTGCATATTCCTGTCCAGTGCCACAGCCCTGCGACACAGCCTGGCCACCCTGAGCTGTCCTGCCCTACTGCCTCTGCGATCCTGGTGTCTGGCTACCACGACCACGTACACCATCTCTGCCTGAACGCCCTGACGTATTCCAGTTTCATGACAAGCAAGAAGCCATTTGTCCTGCTCCTGCATGCCGAGTCTGCACAGAACCCCTCTCACTAGATGGTGGAAATTCCCTGGAAGAGCACTACAGATGACCCATCTTGCCGCAAGCTCGGAACTCCACTGGGTCTCGTGGACACTGCGGCCTCTTGTGCCCCTCTTTGCCACACTGGTAGCACCTGACCGGACCACCTGAAAAATATGCCTGGCTGGTACTTCCACCCTAAGAGAAGTCCATCCGTCTCTTCCTCTTGCCGGCAGAAATAATACCAGTAACTGGTGCTGAACCTCCCTGGCCCACACCACTAGATTACCATAGGTTCCTCTCGGTAATCAGCGCCTGGTTCACAATCGTGTGTACAGTAGGCGACATGAAAACATTCACCAGCGCTCGAATTTCATACCGAAGACCATCCTCAAAACGTCTGGCTCTCAACATCTCATCACCCACAAGCA
The DNA here is from genome assembly GCA_963277665.1 of Viscum album. Taxonomy (NCBI): domain Eukaryota; kingdom Viridiplantae; phylum Streptophyta; class Magnoliopsida; order Santalales; family Viscaceae; genus Viscum; species Viscum album. The sequence continues at coordinate 136,706,377 of OY728167.1, read as the reverse complement.
CGGGTGCAAAACGCTGAAGCTCTGTAAAACGAGCAGAGTAGTCCATCACCGAAATAGCGCCCTACGGCAGATTCATGAACTCTCGAGCTATATCTGCCGTTAGCGTATTGGGAAAGAAGAAGTCATAGAAGACTACCTGAAAATCTTCCCACGCCATGTCCCTGTGATGCTCTGACTGGGTGGTAACATTCCACCACCTCTTGGCGGAATCACGTAGCATGTAATTCGCGATCTTGAACCTCCGCCCTGGAGGCGTCTCAAGATGCTCGAAAATAGTCTGCATCGATCCTATCCATGACTCCACAGCCTATGGTCCGCCATCCCCTGAAATCGTAGGTGGATGATGCTGCTGAAAGATACACGTCAGCTCGGCCATAGATGTGGTAGCGTGCAGTGCTCCCTGAAAGGTCTTCATGAACCGCAATAAGCCTTCACGGAACTGCGCCTCCGTGCCTGTGTCTAATATAACAGCTGGCGCCGCATCTGGCTCTGCTGGAGGATCAACTGGAAGCCCATGGGACACCATCTCCGCAGTATAATCGTCACTGATCTCTTGGAGAACAACTCGCGGTCGTCTAGGAGGTATGACACTACAAGGTCAAAAGCACGCCTCAGATTCAAGATTATTAAGACTGAAAGTGAAGGAACCACAGTGGAACAAGAGAAAGAAGGCATTTCAAGGTTTGCAAAACAAGACTACACGGCGTGTACAATGACTACACAGCGTGTACTTGACTTTCCTTCCCCTACCCAGGTCCTTCTACATGGCTGAGCCACACGGCTTCCGTCGAACAAAACTACACGGTGTGTATAATATCTACACATCGTGTACTGTGTTATTTTCCAACTTCCCGTGTCGTCTGTGACACGGCTGACTACTCGTCTTGACACTACACGGCGTGTTACACCCGTACACGGCATGTACACCACCCCGTTTCCCAACCACAAGGCTAACTCCACAGGTTCTGTCCTCGGACAAGACTACACGACGTGTTTAGGGAGAGGTGACATCGGCCCGTGTTTTTAGATACACGGTAGAGTCCCTAGGTCACACTACACGACGTGTCTATAATTGACACGGTGTGTTCAGTCAAGGAGTTCACCGACCCATGTTGTTAGTTACACGGTCGGACTCTGGGTCAACACTACACGGCGTGCACAAAACTACACAACGTGTTTTACCCAAGCCCTTCCCTACCCCATGTCGATGCCCACATGGTTTGTGACACGGGAAGAGACTACACGGCGTGTACTTAGGGTACACGGCGTGTACTCAAAAAGTTCATTTTTCTTCCCGAACAGAAGAAAATACACGGCGTGTATAAAAAAACTACATGGCGTGTATACTGTGTTTCTGGACAGTATGCCTCAGAAACTTCTCTGGAAACGAGAAAATACTGAAAAACAACATCTAAGTGTCAAATTCCGACCCGTGAGGGCCCATAGTCCCCACGAATCAAAGTTTGACATATTATATGTGTTATAACCAAAAAACAGTCAATGATCCACCAAATTACGGTCAATGGGGGCCCATACTCCCCAAAAACCAAAGTTTGGCGTCCATTCTATAAACAGGCTCAAACAAAAACACCATATCACAAGGAAGGTATTTATCAAGCAGCTATCACAACAGCATGATTTTCTAGCACAACAACTATCACAAAAACATGAAAATTCTAATGCACCTACATGGAATGGAAGCTATGCATGGAATGTGATATCTAGGATGTTCCTATCTGATGCATGAGATGGCATACCCTCATCTCATCGGGTTGCATCTAAAGAAAACCCACAGATAAAATATAAACAGCACAATCCAAGTGCATCACCCAATGGTGAAAACATATCAACCGTAAAATGGAAAAATCAAAAGAATGAAAAATACGAGGTAGACGGGCTTTTCCCTGTACACAGGTTAGCTATGCCCGGGCACAACTTATTACCATCTACCGTTTCGTCATATCCCTGACTACGTCTCCAAATAGTAAGTCAAAGAAAAGAACTCCTCTGATACCACTTTCTAACGTCCCAGACCCGGGTGCCATGGAACGGGTGCCCCGAGCCCAGTTCGCCACGTGACCTCAAGTGCATTTTCCCAAACGCCAGAGGCTGCCGACTAGCAGCGAGGGCCCAGGTCTGATAGTGGGGAAACTATGCCCTCATTTGTCAAAGTATAGTGCAGCGGAATACCAAAATAAACATACAATGAAAGCGGAAGAAGTAAACCATACAACTACTGAAATAAACTACTGCAATGGATATAACCAAGAGTATATAAAAGATGATTCTACATGTTTCATGTTCTAAGAAAACAACCAGAACATGTTATACATCAATACAGTACAGCAGAAAACAGAGTACAACAAAGCAAAGAAAACAACTGGCGGCGGCATCGCGAGCCTAGGCTCGGTCCCATGCCATCCTACTCCTCTGAAACAGTCAAGTACCTCTATAGGGACTCTTTCCCCTATCTACACCTACAACAATGTAATCTATTTGGGCCGAAAAGCATGACACAAATAGGTTGTGAGAAATACATCTCAGTAGGCACCCACCAAAGGCCTGTGCCCAACTGTAGAGACCCGTAGCCTGACGTACATGGACATTACATTACATTTGCAGAATACTTAGTACATAACAAAAACACACACACACAAGGATCGTAATAGTTTAGTGTCTTTGGAAACTCGGAACGTAATCTTCTAATCGTGGTGAATGTTCTTCAATATCTCCCATAAAGGTCATCACTTTTTTTTACCAAAAACCTTTCATTATATCCTGGGGAAAAGAAAACATAAAAGGGT